>LR738712.1:547474131-547543012 GCA_902687465.1 Secale cereale
GTAAGGGCGCGCCCTGGCTTGTGGACTCCTCGTCCACTTCCTGGCCCATCTCCGATGCTTCGGGGGTCTCTTTTGGCCCATAAAAAATCACCGTAAATTTTCAGCCCATTCCGAGAACCTTTATTTCTACACAAAAAAATGACATCACGATAGTTCTGCTAAAGACAACGCCAGTCCGGGTTAGTTCTAATCAAATCAGACCAAAACCATATAAAATTATTGTAAACATGGCATGAATACTTCATAAATTATAGATACGTTGGAGACGTATTAGCTTCCAATTAGCAAAGTTTGTACCATTGAAATATGGACCTCTGCGATGAGAGTTTCCCTCACTAAACGCCAATGCAATGGAGATCAAAGCTCTGATACCACTTGTAACATCAAAAATATGTCTAGAAGGGGTTGATTAGACATCTTGACCAAATAAAAACTTAGCCTTTTCCTAGTTTCAATTGTAGGAAAGTTTAGTAATTCTACCAAGTCAACCAACACCCTACACATGCAAGTCTAAGAGTTATGGAGCGAAATTAAAGACTTTGCATGTAAAGGAGGGATTGAAGATATCAAACGCAATGAAGACACGATAATTTTGTGTGTGGTTCCGATAGGTGGTACTATCATACATCCACATTGATGGAGACTTCAACCCACAGAGGGTAACGGTTGCGCGAGTCCATGGAGGGATCCAGCCACGAAGGGTCCCTGAAGATGTTGTGGAACATAGTATTTGAAAAAATTTCTACGATCACGCAAGATCTATCTAGGAGAAGCATATCAACGAGAGGGGAGAGTGTGTCTACGTACCCTCGTAGACCGAAAGTGGAAGCGTCTAGTGACGCGGTTGATGTAGTCGAACGTCTTTGCGATCCAACCGATCCAAGCACCGAACATACGGCACCTCCGCGTTCACCACACGTTCAGCTCAATGACGTCCCTCGAGCTCTTGATCCAGTTGAGTGTCACGGGAGAGTTTTGTCAGCACGACGGCATGGTGACGGTGATGATGAAGCTACCAGCGCAGGGCTTCGCCTAAGCACTGCAACGATATGACCGAGGTGTGTAACTATGGACAGGGGCACCGCACACGGCCAAGACAAATCTTGGAGTGCCTTTGGGGTGCCCCTTGCCCAAGTATATAAAGGAGGGAGGAGGAGGAGGCCAGCCCTAGAGGGGGCGCGCCAAGTGTGGGGAGTCCTACTAGGACTCCCAAGTCCTAGTTCGATTCCCCTTTTCCTTTCCAGAGTAGGAGAGAAGAAAGAGGGAAAGAGAGAGGGAGTAGGAAAGGGCAAGGGGGGGCGCCGCCCCCTTTCCCTTAGACCAATTCGGACCCATGGGGGGGCGCGCGCCTCCTTCCCTATGGCATGCCTTCTCTATTCCCGTATGGCCCAATAAGGCCCAAATACTTCTCCCCGCGAATTCCCGTAACTCTCCGATGCTCCGAAAAATACCCTAACCACTCAGAACCTTTCCGATGTCCGAATATAGCCTTCCAATATATCAATCTTTACGTCTCGACCATTTCGAGACTGTTCATCATGTCCGTGATCTCATCCGGGACTCCGAACAAACGTCGATCATCAAATCACATAACTCATAATACAAATCGCCATCGAACGTTAAGCGTGTAGACCCTATGAGTTCGAGAACTATGTAGACATGACTGAGACATATCTCCGGTCAATAACCGATACCAGAACTTGTATGCTCATATTGGCTCCTACATATTCTACGAAGATCTTTATCGGTCAAACCGCATAACAACATACGTTGTTCCCTTTGTCATCGGTATGTTACTTGCCCGAGATTCGATCGTCGGTATCATCATACCTAGTTCAATCTCGTTACCGGCACGTCTCTTTACTCGTTCTGTAATACATCATCTCGTGACTAACTCATTAGTCGTTTGCTTGCAAGGCTTATTATGATGTGTATTACTGAGAGGGCCAGTGATACATCTCCGACAATCGGAGTGACAAATCCTAATCTCGATCTATGCCAACTCAACAAACACCATCGGAGACACCTGTAGAGCATATTTATAATCACCCAGTTACGTTGTGACATTTGATAGCACATAAAGTGTTCCTCTGGTATTCGAGAGTTGCATAATCTCATAGTCATAGGAACATGTATAAGTCATGAAGAAAGCAATAGCAACAAACTAAAATATCAAGTGCTAAGCTAACGGAATGGGTCAAGTCAATCACATCATTCTCTAATGATGTGATCCCGTTCATCAAATGACAACTCATGTCTATGGCTAGGAAACTTGACCATCTTTGATTAACGAGCTAGTCAAGTAGAGGCATACTAGTGACACTTTGTTTGCCTATGTATTCACACATGTACTAAGTTTCCGGTTAATACAATTCTAGCATGAATAATAAACATTTATCATGATATAAGGAAATAAATAATAACTTTATTTTTGCCTCTAGGGCATATTTCCTCCAGTCTCCCACTTCCACTAGAGTCAATAATCGAGTTCACATCACCACATGATTTAACACCAATAGTTCACATCCTCATGTGATTTTACACTTTATAGTTCACATCGCCATGTGACCAATACCCAAAAGGTTTACTAGAGGCAATAATCTAGTTCACATTGCCATGTGATTAACACCCAAAGAGTACTAAGGTGTGATCATGTATTGCATATGAGAGAGGTTTAGTCAATGGGTCTGTCACACTCAGATCCCTATGTATTTTGCAAAATTCTATGTCTACAATGCTCTGCACGGAGCTGAAGGAAATATGCCCTAGAGGCAATAATAAAGTTGTTATTTATATTTCCTTATATCATGATAAATGTTTATTATTCATGCTAGAATTGTATTAACCGGAAACTTAGTACATGTGTGAATACATAGACAAAACAGAGTGTCCCTAGTATGCCTCTACTAGACTAGCTCATTGATCAAAGATGGTTATGTTTCCTAACCATAGACATGAGTTGTCATTTGATCAACGGGATCACATCATTAGGATAATGATGTGATGGACTAGACCCATCCGTTAGCATAGCACTTTGATCGTTTAGTTTTACTGCTATTGCTTTCTTCATGACTTATACATGTTCCTATGACTATGAGATTATGCAACTCCCGAATACCGTAGGAACACCTTGTGTGCTATCAAACGTCACAACGTAACTGGGTGATCATAAAGATGCTCTACAGGTGTCTCCGAAAGTATTCGTGGTGTTGGCATAGATCAAGACTAGGATTTGTCACTCCGAGTGTCGGAGAGGTATCTCTGGGCCCTCTCGGTAACACACATCACAATAAGCCTTGCAAGCAAAAGACTAATGAGTTAGTCACGAGATGATGTGTTACGGAACGAGTAAAGAGACTTGCCGCTAACGAGATTGAACTAGGTATGGAGATACCGACGATCGAATCTCGGGCAAGTAACATACCGATGACAAAAGGAACAACGTATGTTGTTATGCGGTTTTGACCGATAAAAGATCTTCGTAGAATATGTAGGAGCCAATATGAACATCCAGGTTCCGCTATTGGTTATTGACCGGAGATGAGTCTCGGTCATGTCTACATAGTTCTCGAACCCGTAGGGTCCACACGCTTAACGTTTGATGACGATCGGTATTATGAGTTTATGAGTTTTGATGTACCGAAGGTAGTTCGGAGTCCCGGATGAGATCACGGACATGACGAGGAGTCTCGGAATGTCCGAGACATAAAGATTGATATATTGGACGACTATATTCGGACACCGGAAGTGTTCCGGAAAAGTTTCAAATTTAACGGGATTGCCGGAGGGGGTTACCGGAACCCCCTACGAAGGGGGATGGTCCATAGTGGGCCTTATGGAAAAGAGAGAGGCAGCCCATAGGGGCTGGCCGGCGCCCCACCTAGGGTTCCTAGTTGGACTAGGATTGGGGGGCGCCACCTCTCCCTCTTTTCCTTTCCCTCTCTTCCTTCTTTGGTAGTTCCTACTAGGAATAGGATTGCAATCCTATTCCTAGTAGGATTGCACCCCTAGCCGCACCATAGAAGGGCCGGCCGGCCTCCCCCCTTGCTCCTTTATATACGGGGGCAGGGGGGCACCCAAAGACACACAAGTTGAATTGTTCCAGCCGTGTGCGGTGCCCCCTCCACAGAAACACACCTCGGTCATACCGTTGCAGTGCTTAGGCGAAGCCCTGCGCCGGTAGATACATCATAGCCGTCACCACGCCGTCGTGCTGACGAAACTCTCCCGTGAAGCTCAACTGGATCAAGAGCTCGTGGGACGTCATCAAGCTGAACGTGTGCTGAACGCGGAGGTGCCCTACGTTCGGTGCTTGATCGGTTGAATCGCGAAGAAGTTCGACTACATCAACCGCGTCACTTGACGCTTCCGCTTCCGGTCTACGAGGGTACGTAGACACACTCTTCCCTCTCGTTGCTATGCATTTGGTAGATAGATCTTGCGTGATCGTAGGAAAATTTTAAAATGCTACGTTCCCCAACAGGAGCTACTCTAGCTAAATGCTCCCACTTCCAATATGTATCCAGATCGAGACTCAGAGTCATCCAGATCGGTGTTAAAGCTTACATTGACGTAACTCTTTAAGACGAACTGGTTATCACCTCCATAACTGTCAGGCCCAAGATGCGATTCTATCCCGATCACGTGACACTTATGTGATTGGGGCACAACCGCATTTCGGGCACTTAGCAAGATGGCTATCATTACATCGTACCATTACATACATACACGGGGGATACAACATTACATACAAGTCACATGAATACAACATCAATACAAGGCATCCGACTACAGATGCAAATAAGAAAAGCACAACGACATCCATCTGCTATCCCAGGCTGCCGACCCGGAACCTAACCCAAGACTGAAGAAGAAGAAGAAGAAAGAACTCCAACACAACGATCAACGCTCTCACGTCAAGTCATCGGAAACCTGCACCTGCAACTGTTGTTGTACTATCTGTGAGCCAAGAGGACTCAGCAATCCCATAACCATGGGTAACAAGACTATCAAAGCTTAAATAGGTAGGAAGAGGTAAAGTGGTGAGGTTGCAGCAACGGCTAAGCAAAACTATGGTGGCTAACTTACGAGTACAAAAATAAGATGAGCATCTACGCGAGCGATCGCAAACTAGTAATGATCGCTAAAGATCCTGATCTACATACGAGTCAAACATAACACCACCGTGTTCTCTTCTCAAAGTGAAAAGAGACAGTCACGGTTACTCACACAGTTGTGTGTTTTACTTCGGATCCTCTGTCAAGTTTTCTACAATCGGACATTAACAAATTCCAATCTGCCACATATCCGCGGGCACGGCTTTCGAAAGATGATAACCCTGCAGGGGTGTCCCAACTTAGCCCATCACAAGCTCTCACGATCAGCTGAAGTAATAATAATCATTACCCCTTATCTTAGGGAAATCCAATCAGGCTCGGCATCCTGGTGCACAAGACATTTCGACAATGGTAAAACAAGTCCAGCAAGACCTCCCGGTGTGTCGACACCCTGATAGTAGCCGCGCGTATCTCGTCTCAGGCCATGACCGGATGGGCGATGCTACATGTTATACCAAATACCTCGGGTTTTCCCAAGGCGGCCCTGCAGGACCCCCATTTGGGACCAACATCATCAGCACTGCCCCCCTGCTATGTAGAAGAATCCATGGGTAGCGCTAACTCCCTATGCAATTTAATTAATTAATTAAGTTGTTATTATGAGGCAAATTAAAACCAATGTTGGGCCTTGCTGGAGGAGTTTTATTCAAAGACGAAGTGTCAAGGGGTCCCCATATACCCAACCGTGTAAGGAACGCAAAATCAACGAACATAATGCCGGTTTATCGGCGCCTAAGGTGGCATGAGTGGAACAAAACACCGAGCAAAAGGCCAAGCCTTCCACCCATGCCCAGTATATAGGTGTGTTAAGTAATAATAATAGATATTGTGATAATCCAACAAGAAGTTCCAACATGGAACGATCTTCATCTTCACCTGCAACTAACAACGCTATAAGAGGGGCTGAGCAAGCGGGTAACATAGACAAACAATGGTGTGCTAGGAAGGTGTCAAAGGTTAGAGGTTTCATGGCAACAAGGAGAGAGGCTGACATGAAGATGGGTAGCGCAACATATAACGATAGCATCGAGACACTAAGCATGGCAATGATAGTAAAGGTATCCAAGGGTATGGTCATCTTGCCTGAGATCCCGCAAGGAAGAAGAACAGATCCGTGAAGAAGACGAAGAAGAAGTCTTGTAGCTGAACCATGTTAAGACGAACGAATCCTCACGATCGCAACGGAACAAGCACTAACGAGAAGAAGCAAGCAATACGGTAAACATACAACACAAGAACATGACAATATGCTCAACCAAGTATGATGCGAAACAAGTCTACATATGATGCACAGCAAGTCTGTATATGATGCAATAGATGGCAAGGTAGTAAGCACTCAAAAACAACACAAGAACATGTCAATATGCTCAACCAAGTAGGATGCAAGACAAGTCTAAATATGATGCAATACATGGCAAGGTAGGAAGCACAGAAAAACAACACAAGAACATGACAATATGCTCAAGCAAGTATGATGCAAGACAAATCTATATATGATGCAATACATGGCAAGGTAGGAAGCACAGAAAAACAACACAAGTCAACAAGTTTAAATGAGTCCGGAAACTACATATAATGAAACCGGTAAGTCCTCATATGCATATTTTGAAATTAGTCCAGATCTGAACAAACCTTAAGTTAAAGTTGTTAAACAGCAGGTTAGCATGCACCATGATGATCTACACGAAATTCTAGTCAAGTTTCATATAAAGTTTGTTTAATTCAGAGCTACGGCCTAGAAGATATGAGCAAAACAAGACAAGCAAGGCAACGGTACAAGATGCACCCAAACGTCAAGCAAACACACTCCAAACAAGAAAACAATATGATTTTATGATTCTACATGCAAAATCACACAAGTTTCATGTAGGGCACACTCTAAACGGAGCAACGGGCTAAAAGATACACATGAAACAAGATATAACAACAAGCTGAAGTTAACAACCACATAGTAACTTCGGAGCAATGTAAATATAAGCTACAACACCCAAACATGATAACAAGAAGTGGATCTGAAGTAGACATGATACTTAACAAGTAAGAACTTAGAACACACCCAAAAGTTTGCTGGAACACATTTAAACAAGCATGGCAAGTTGCAATAAAATTATCCAGACTTGGCGAAAATCTGGGAAGGCAAAAACATCATCACGATGCTGCCTTCGGAGGCACAAAACAACAAGCATATCAACTCTAATAAGAACATAAAGAGCATGGACATGTAGTAGACATATCCTACAGCAAACAACTCCATTGGAGCATCTCCAAAGGAGGCGTGGATCAATAGCAACAAGCTACACCAAATTGAACATGCTGATAAAATCTTGACAGGTATAATTTATAGCAACTTGAGAGCAAGAAATAAATAAGCTACAACAGGTCATATGAGCAAGTAAGGGCATGAATGGATAGACAAAAACATGGACAACAAGACATGATCATTGGCCACTCCAAAACAAGCATGGATTTGAGTGAGGCATCAAGCAAACATAGCATCAGGTTATAACAGATTCCAGACTTGGCAGTTTTTTCACTAAGTATAAAACAGCAATAACAACATGGAATGTTTACAAGCATGTTTAAGTCAACACAAGGCATATCATGGAAAGTTAAAAGCACCACAGCAAAGACCATATAATGGTGCTTCTAAAACATCTAGACATGTGCCATGAAGACAAACACATCAATAGCAAAGAGCAATTGAAATCAGCATCTCATAACAAGTTTCAGAATTTAACAGCCAAATGCACTTTTGCAACAGAGATTAACAAGGCAATATGGACTCGAACAAGCATGCTACAGCGACCATCATGTAGTACATTTCACAATGAACATTTTGACATATCATATGCATCATTTGGATAAACATGCACCAAGTTATCATATCTCAAACATGGCATGGAATTAACATGTAACAACAGTTTATAACAAGTAGCACTCTTGCAACAGAGATTAGGGCATCGAGATGAAGTCAAACAAGCATGGCACAATGGAACAAAGTGTAGATCATATCACCACGTTCATTTTGACATATTATTCACTCAATTTGGATGACCACAAAAAAAGTTTCAGCCACTCAAAGTATGCAACAAAACGTGTTAAGCAAGCAAAGACTTAGCCATTTTTATACATGTTATTTATGCAAACTTAAACAAACAGCAGTTAAAACATTTTTAAACATGGATGAAAGTTGCAAATTATTATTCTACACAAAATTCTAAGCAATTTACATGTTTAAAATATTTTCATCCGATGCACGGTTGCCAAGATACTATATGCATGAACTTAAGGGGCTTTACTGCAAAACTACTTTTCCAAGGAAAAAGAGAAAACACCCACAGGAAAAAAAACATCACGGGGCCGAATCTTATGGGCGATGGATGCTCACCCTGGGCCTGGCCCATGCCGTGGAGAGGGAGGACGGACGGGGAGATGGGCCCTGGCCCAGGCGGTGGAGGCGCTGGCCCAGCAGGCACTCGCGTCGTCCTCCTCGGGCGCCTGCACGAGGTAGGAGGCCGAGGCACGGTCAATGGTGGCCGGCGGCAGGGGAAGGACTCCGGCGAGGCGGGCAGGCAGAGCGGGATTGGTAACGGGCGGATCCGGGCATGGGGCCTCCGGATCCGGCCAATGGCAGCAACCACGGCGAGCGGCGGCGTGCTCCTGTCGATCCATGGCAGATAGAGAGATGTGAGAGAGAGAAAACGAGGAAGAGGTAAGGGGAGACAAGGGCGGTGGCGCTGGCCTAGAGGGGTGGCGGAGGACCTCGGCGGGACGCTCCGGCGAGGCCGAGGCAGAGGAGCGGACGACCTGCGGCCGACGCGTCAGGGGCCCCACAGGAGCTCGAGAGGAGCTCGGGGTCTCGGTCGGGAAGCGAGGCTGGAGCGCAGGCGACGGGAAGTCGGGCCCGAGCGGGCCTGGATCGGCCCGGGGCGGCGGATCTGGGCCCCGGCGGGCCTGGCGCGGCTAGGGGGTGGGGAGGACGCGACGTGGCGCTCGTGGAGAGGCCACACACTGCGGCTGGGGCAGAGCAAGCCAATGGCGACTCGCCATGTGGCGGTGGAGGATCCGGCCGGCGCGGAAATTGAGGTTGGTTGCGGCTGGAGCTGCTGATTTCGAGGAGGGCGGCTGGGAGGTAGGGGAAGAGGCTAGGGATGCCCAAAAATGGCATGGAGGGGTAGTTTTATAGGGTAGGGGCCTAGGGTTAGGTGCTTGGGGGTGTTTTTGCACCCTCCGATGACGATCGGACGACACCGGATCACAAGGGGTGGTAGGATGGGTCTAGTGGGCTGCAAGTGGGCTGTGGAGAGTGTGTTGCGCTGAGAAGAGAAAGAAGAAGAGTGGCCCGGCGGGGTTTTCAGAGACCGAAAATGTCCGACGAATTATCCGGCGACTAGTACCGCTATATTTAACGGTTGGGCTATCAAACGAGCTCCGAATGCGATGAAATTTAGTAGACAACCCGTCTACACTATAATAAGCCCACACGCCAAGTTTCACCTCATTCCGAGAACATTTTTCGGCCACTCATAAAATAAATATTCGGAGGCACCGCGGTCACGTGCAAGTGTGTCTGGGCTCAGAACGGACAACGGAAAGGACGAGGGGACTCGGACGGATGCAAGTTTTGAAAACATGATGATGCAATGCACACGAAGACAAGGCAAAGATGCACACGCAAGCAGATGACATGGCAAAGACGACGAATAACTGGCTGACACCTGGCGCACCGGTCTCGGGGAGTCACAACACTCCCCTACTAACAAGAGATCTCGTCCCGAGATCTTAGAACGAGACGGAAGAGAAAAAGGAAGAACAAAGTTCTTCGAGGACAAAAGAGTGAAACAAAAGAATCTTGAGAGGTTGAACAACTTAAAAGAAAGGATACAACGGAGATGAACGAAGTTGCGAAGCTCCGGTAAAATAAGCAACAAGGCAAAGAATAGAACCAAGAGGATAAGGATATGAAGCACGAGTTGAAGGAACAAGAATTAATTCGAAACCTCTCCGGTTAATAAGAGATAGAAAAAGAATCTCCACGAAGGAATTCGGGCGGCACTCCGGCTAAAATGAAAGGATTAGCACACCGGTTGAATATGAATGGAATGGAGCAAGAACTCGAAAAGATGAGATGATACTTGACGAGAGTAGCAACACAATGCCTCCGGAAGAATTTAAAGAATGGAGAAGAAGATGACAACTTGAGCACAAGTGACATGAACGAGAATTTATAAGAGAAAGACTTGAACGGAGTTGTTGAGAAAATCAACAACAAAAGAATAAGTTGTTATGGACTTATTTAAACATCTCAAGACTTGAGGTGAATTAAGCTGCAACCAAAATATTGAATAGATGAGAATGAAGAAAGAAATGCAAAACTCCACTTCAAAAGAATACGGAGGATTAATTGCACTCGAGAGGCGAAAGAATAAGAATGCTTGAGCTGCTCCAGAAGAATTGCTCAATATTTGAAGAATGAATTAAATGATGAAGAACCAACATGAAGAACTCCGGTAATGAAAAGGATGATGATATAGAAATGACGAACGAAAAGAATAAGATTAAAGCCTTGTAGTGATTTAGACGAGGGTCCGACGAGATAGTCGAGGAAACTTTGAACTCCGGGGAAGAAAAGAGTAAAGCACTTGGAACTAGAATTATTCACCAAGAATAACTCCGAAGGAAAAGATTAAATGAACTTGAAGAAAGAATAAGAATTATGTTATGCTTATCCTCCATCAATTAAATTGATGAGAATCAATGGATTTGCATATCACTTATTCGCTTTGCAATTGAATAAAGAGGGATATATCACGAACTTGCGAAAATCTTCATGAAACACCTGTAGGATTGGAATAAATGAATGGATTGATAAGATAGCACTGGAAAAGAACTCTTGAGCGAACCACCGTAAGAATTGAAGCCGAGTGAAGAAAAGAAATGAACCACCACGAAGAATTAAAATCGAGTGAAGAACGAGAATGACCACCGTAAGGAATGAAATTGAACGATGCAAGAGGACAAGCCACCGTGAAGAATTGAGATTGAGTGAACACAAGAGAATGAATCTTCGGGAAGAATAAAGCACTTGAGGACAATTTGAATGACGAGAACGAAGAGATTGTGAACTGATTAAAGAATACTTTAACAAGCACCGGAAGAATGTGAGACGAACGAAGAGGCATCGATAAAGAATATTTGAAGGACGACGTTGAAAACTGTGAACGAAGAAATCTTCTGAAAAGATGGCCTTCGGAGGAACACAAAGAAAAGAATTCATGAAAATACTCCGGAAGGATTAAAAGAAGAAAGTTGAACCAATGATGAAAAAGAATTAAAAGCGACCTAGAAGAAGGCATATGACTGATGGAATCCATACTTACGTCACACTTGAATAGAATTACGGAACAATCCGGGAAAATAGTAGAGTTAGGTAAGATCCTGGGAATAAACCTGTGGGTTATGAGCCCACCGAAGAGAAAACTCTGTTGGAAAAGATTTAAAAGGAGATAATGCACCGGAATAATTGAAAAACTCGAATGAGGTGACAACCTCGAATTAATTGGCACACAGAAGAATCTCCTGAGATGTCTTCGGAACTCCGGAATAATTAAATGACGAGAGGTGAACGAGCAAGAGTAAACAATTGAGCCGAGGAAAAAGAGTATGATGAACACCGAAAATAATTGAATAGGAACCACCGGAGAAGAAAAAGAGATGAATAATGGCGATGAGACGGGAATTCACAATTAAAGTAATTGATGAAAGCAAGCAAAGACTTAGCCATTTTTTATACATGTTATTTATGCAAACTTAAACAAACAGCAGTTAAAACATTTTTAAACATGGATGAAAGTTGCAAATTATTATTCTACACAAAATTCTAAGCAATTTACATGTTTAAAATATTTTCATCCGATGCACGGTTGCCAAGATACTATATGCATGAACTTAAGGGGCTTTATTGCAAAACTGCTTTTCCGAGGAAAAAGAGAAAACGCCCACAGGAAAAAAAACATCACGGGGCCGAATCTTATGGGCGATGGATGCTCACCCTGGGCCTGGCCCATGCGGTGGAGAGGGAGGACGGACGGGGAGATGGGCCCTGGCCCAGGCGGTGGAGGCGCTGGCCCAGCAGGCGCTCGCGTCGTCCTCCTCGCACGCCTGCACGAGGCAGGAGGCCGAGGCACGGTCAACGGCGGCCGACGGCAGGGGAAGGACTCCGGCGAGGCGGGCAGGCAGAGGGGGATTGGTAACGGGCGGATCCGAGCATGGGGCCTCCGGATCCGGCCATGGCAGCAACCACGGCGAGCGGTGGCGTGCTCCTGTCGATCCATGGCAGATAGAGAGATGTGAGAGAGAGAAAACGAGGAAGAGGGAAGGGGAGACAGGGGCGGTGGCGCTAGCCTGGAGGGGCGGCGGAGGACCTCGGCGGGGCGCTCCGGCGAGGCCGAGGCAGAGGAGCGAACGACCGGCGGTCGACGCGTCAGGGGCCCCACAGGAGCTCGGGAGGAGCTCGGGGTCTCGGTCGGGGAGCGAGGCTGGAGCGCAGGCGACGGGAACTCGGGCCCGTACGAGCCTGGATCGGCTCGGGGCGGCGGATCTGGGCCCCGGTGGGCCTGGCGCGGCAAGGGGGTGGGGAGGACGCGACGTGGCGCTCGTGGAGAGGCCACGCGCTGTGGCTGGGGCGGAGCAAGCCAATGGCGACTTGCCTTGTGGCGGTGGAGGATCCGGCCGGCGCGGAAATTGAGGCTGGTTGCGGCTGGAGCTACTGATTTCGCGGAGGGCGGCTGGGAGGTAGGGGAAGAGGCTAGGGATGCCCAAAAATGGCATAGAGGGGTCGTTTTATAGGGCAGGGGCCTAGGGTTAGGTGCTTGGGGGTGTTTTTGCACCCTCCGATGACGATCGGACGGCACCAGATCACAAGGGGTGGTAGGATGGGTCTAGTGGGCTGCAGGTGGGCTGTGGAGAGTGTGTTGGCCTGAGAAGAGAAAGAAGAAGAGTGGCTCGGCGGGGTTTTTGGAGACCGAAAACGTCCGACGAATTATCCGGCGACTGGTGCCGCTATATTTAACGGCTAGGTTATCAAACGAGCTCCGAATGCGACGAAATTTGGCAGGCGGCCTGTCTACACTATAATAGGACCACACGACAAGTTTCACCTCATTCCGAGAACATTTTTCGGCCACTCATAAAATAAATATTCGGAGGCACCGCGGGCACGTGCAAGTGTGTCTGGGCTCAGAACGGACAACGGAAAGGACGAGGGGACTCAGACGGATGCAAGTTTTGAAAACATGATGATGCAATGCACACGAAGACAAGGCAAAGATGCACACGC
Source organism: Secale cereale (assembly GCA_902687465.1). Taxonomy (NCBI): domain Eukaryota; kingdom Viridiplantae; phylum Streptophyta; class Magnoliopsida; order Poales; family Poaceae; genus Secale; species Secale cereale. The sequence continues at coordinate 547,487,587 of LR738712.1, forward strand.
AAACAGATGACATGGCAACGACGACGAATAACTGGCTGACACCTGGCGCACCGGTCTCGGGGTGTCACAACACTCCCCTACTAACAAGAGATCTCGTCCCGAGATCTTAGAACGAGATGGAAGAGAAAAAGGAAGAACAAAGTTCTTCGAGGACAAAAGAGTGAAACAAAAGAATCTTGAGAGGTTGAACAACTTGAAAGAAAGGATACAACGGAGATGAATGAAGTTGCGAAGCTCCGGTAAAATAAGCAACAAGGCAAAGAATAGAACCAAGAGGATAAGGATATGAAGCACGAGTGGAAGGAACAAGTATTAATTCGAAACCACTCCGGTTAATAAGAGATAGAAAAAGAATCTCCACGAAGGAATTCGGGCGGCACTACGGCTAAAATGAAAGGATTAGCACACCTGTTGAATATGAATGGAATGGAACAAGAACTCGAAAAGATGAGATGCTCCTCGACGAGAGTAACAACACAATGCCTCCGGAAGAATTGAAATGATGGAATTAAAAGAATGGAGAACAAGATGACAACTTGAGCACAAGTGACATGAACGAGAATTTATAAGAGAAAGACTTGAACGGGGTTGTTGAGAAAATCAACAACAAAAGAATAAGTTGTTATGGACTTATTTAAACATCTCAAGACTTGAGGTGAATTATGCCGCAACCAAAATATTGAATAGATGAGAATGAAGAAAGAAATGCAAAACTCCACTTCAAAAGAATACGGAGAATTAATTGCACTCGAGAGGCGACAGAATAAGAATGCTTGAGCTGCTCCAGAAGAATTGCTCAATATTTGAAGAATGAATTAAATGATGAAGAACCAACATGAAGAACTCCGGTAAGGAAAAGGATGATAATATAGAAATGACTAACGAAAAGAATAAGATTAAAGCCTTGCAGTGATTTAGACGAGCGTCCGACGAGATAGTCGAGGAAACTTTGAACTCCGGGGAAGAAAAGAGTAAAGCACTTGGAACTATAATTATTCACCAAGAATAACTCCGAAGGAAAAGATTAAATGAACTTGAAGAAAGAATAAGAATTATGTTATGCTTATCCTCCATCAATTAAATTGATGAGAATCAATGGATTTGCATATCACTTATTCGCTTTGCAATTGAATAAAGAGGGATATATCACGAACTTGCGAAAATCTTCATGAAACACCGGTAGGATTGGAATAAATGAATGGATTGATAAGATAGCACCGGAAAAGAACTCTTGAGCGAACCACCATAAGAATTGAAGCCGAGTGAAGAAAAGAAATGAACCACCACGAAGAATTAAAATTGAGTGAAGAACGAGAATGACCACCATAAGGAATGAAATTGAATCGTTCAATTTCATTCTTGCATTGTTCAATTTCATTCCTTATGGCTAAAATGAAAGGATTAGCACACCGGTTGAATATGAATGGAATGGAACAAGAACTCGAAAAGATGAGATGCTCCTCGATGAGAGTAACAACACAATGCCTCCGGAAGAATTGAAATGATGAAATTAAAAGAATGGAGAAGAAGATGACAACTTGAGCACAAGAGACATGAACGAGAATTTATAAGAGAAAGACTTGAACGGGGTTGTTGAGAAAATCAACAACAAAAGAATAAGTTGTTATGGACTTATTTAAACATCTCAAGACTTGAGGTGAATTATGCCGCAACCAAAATATTGAATAGATGAGAATGAAGAAAGAAATGCAAAACTCCACTTCAAAAGAATACGGAGAATTAATTGCACTCGAGAGGCGAAAGAATAAGAATGCTTGAGCTGCTCCAGAAGAATTGCTCAATATTTGAAGAATGAATTAAATGATGAAGAACCAACATGAAGAACTCCGGTAACGAAAAGGATGATGATATAGAAATGACTAACGAAAAGAATAAGATTAAAGCCTTGCAGTGATTTAGACGAGCGTCCAACGAGATAGTCGAGGAAACTTTGAACTCTGGGGAAGAAAAGAGTAAAGCACTTGGAACTAGAATTATTCACCAAGAATAACTCCGAAGGAAAAGATTAAATGAACTTGAAGAAAGAATAAGAATTATGTTATGCTTATCCTCCATCAATTAAATTGATGAGAATCAATGGATTTGCATATCACTTATTCGCTTTGCAATTGAATAAAGAGGGATATATCACGAACTTGCGAAAATCTTCATGAAACACCGGTAGGATTGGAATAAATGAATGGATTGATAAGATAGCACCGGAAAAGAACTCTTGAGCGAACCACCATAAGAATTGAAGCCGAGTGAAGAAAAGAAATGAACCACCACGAAGAATTAAAATTGAGTGAAGAACGAGAATGACCACCATAAGGAATGAAATTGAATCGTTCAATTTCATTCTTGCATCGTTCAATTTCATTCCTTATGGCTAAAATGAAAGGATTAGCACACCGGTTGAATATGAATGGAATGGAACAAGAACTCGAAAAGATGAGATGCTACTCGATGAGAGTAACAACACAATGCCTCCGGAAGAATTGAAATGATGGAATTAAAAGAATGGAGAAGAAGATGACAACTTGAGCACAAGAGACATGAACGAGAATTTATAAGAGAAAGACTTGAACGGGGTTGTTGAGAAAATCAACAACAAAAGAATAAGTTGTTATGGACTTATTTAAACATCTCAAGACTTGAGGTGAATTATGCCGCAACCAAAATATTGAATAGATGAGAATGAAGAAAGAAATGCAAAACTCCACTTCAAAAGAATACGGAGAATTAATTGCACTCGAGAGGCGAAAGAATAAGAATGCTTGAGCTGCTCCAGAAGAATTGCTCAATATTTGAAGAATGAATTAAATGATGAAGAACCAACATGAAGAACTCCGGTAAAGAAAAGGATGATGATATAGAAATGACTAACGAAAAGAATAAGATTAAAGCCTTGCAGTGATTTAGACGAGCGTCCGACGAGATAGTCGAGGAAACTTTGAACTCTGGGGAAGAAAAGAGTAAAGCACTTGGAACTAGAATTATTCACCAAGAATAACTCCGAAGGAAAAGATTAAATGAACTTGAAGAAAGAATAAGAATTATGTTATGCTTATCCTCCATCAATTAAATTGATGAGAAGCAATGGATTTGCATATCACTTATTCGCTTTGCAATTGAATAAAGAGGGATATATCACGAACTTGCGAAAAACTTCATGAAACACCGGTAGGATTGGAATAAATGAATGGATTGATAAGGTAGCACCGGAAAAGAACTCTTGAGCGAACCACCATAAGAATTGAAGCCGAGTGAAGAAAAGAAATGAACCACCACGAAGAATTAAAATCGAGTGAAAAACGAGAATGACCACCATAAGGAATGAAATTGAATCTCAATTCTCTTGTGTTCACAGAAGAATCTCCTAAGATGTCTTCGGAACTCCGGAATAATTAAATGACGAGAGGTGAACGAGCATGAGTAAATAATTGAGCCGAGGTAATAGATGTTGTTGTTGATGATGAACTCCTTGCTCTTTTATTTCAAGAGATAGTCTCCTCAACACTCAATCACTCTCTCACCGATTTGGCTTTGGGTAGGAGAAGGATTGGAGTGGAAAGCAACTTGGGGAGGCTAGAGATGAAGGTTCAAAGGGTTGTATTGGAATTCCTTGATCTCAACCCAAGTGTAGGAGGTTCTTTCTTAGAAAATAGATACGTGAAGTATAGTTTTATCCTGGTTACTCTCTCTAGGAGTGAGTGGTGGTGGAGGGGTATATATTGTCATCACGAAAAATCCAACCATTACAAACTTTAGGCACAACTCGGTTACACCGAAAATAAATCACGGTGAGAGAAAACTTTGTATTTTTTCGAAAGTTAGGCTTTTCAGCGAGACTGAATGAATCCACTCGGCAAGACCATGGCGGTGACCTAACCAGATTCCTCATCTCGGTAGTTTCGATCGATTCAACTCAGTAGTTCCAAAGTGAACAAGATGGATTACAGAAACTTGGTCACTTCATTTCGGTTGGACCGAATGTCATCTCGGTTGTACCAAGTTTCTAGGGTTTGCCTAATGGCTCTGTCTTGGCTAACTCAATGGGCCCGGATGTGAGTGTTTTGGTGGGACCGAGTTTGAATTAGGGTTTTGACATATGAAAATATGGGAAAATGTTTAAGGGTTTTAGATCAATATCTTCAAGTACTTTTAGCAGTTGAGTCATGATCAAAACCCCATCCCCTTTTAATAGTATTGGATTTCCTATGAACTCAATGTGATCTTTAATCACTTCACCAAAAATGTAGAGTGTTGAAGCTTTTGCCAATGTGTTTCCTTAGCATTTTGAGGGATCTACAATCACATGTCCTTGCCATGCGAACATTGAACTTTGTTGTAATTCATCTTTGAATAGGCATTAGTTCAATGACATATATGTTGTTACTAATTACCAAAACCACCCGTGGATTAGTTGCACATTTAGGAAGATTTATCTTGTTCCCTTGATGATCATCCAAAAAGACATGACGTCGAGCTCATCATGCAGTTCTTTAGGTTAGTGTACTTCCATGAGAATGATGATGATGAATCCAACACAATGACATGGATGTCTGGGACTCATAGATTAATCACGTCCCTTTATCCCCTTGCCCGTGTCCCTGACAAGGATTACTCTTCTGGAGATGCTAGATGGAGAATTCATGATGAGTCGGCATTTGACAAATGTTGATCTCTATCCATCCAAGCCTGACATTGTGGTTGGTTTCACTATAGACTTTCTGCCATATTTATTGTTGGAAATATGCAATAGAGGCAATAATAAAATGCTTATTATTATATTTCCTTGTTCATGATAATTGTCTATTGTTCATGCTTTAAATGTATTTTCCGGAAATCGTAATGCATGTGTGAATACATAGACCACAACATGTCCCTAGTGAGCCTCTAGTTGACTAGCTCGTTGATCAATAGATGGTTATGGTTTCCTGACCATGGACATTGGATGTCATTGATAACGGGATCACATCATTAGGAGAATGATGTGATGGACAAGACCCAATCGTAAGCCTAACACAAGATAATGTAGTTCGTATGCTAAAGCTTTTCCAATGTCAAGTATCCTTTCCTTAGACCATGAGATTGTGCAACTCCCGGATACCGTAGGAGTACTTTGGGTGTGCCAAATGTCACAACGTAACTGGGTGTCTATAAAGGTACACTACGGGTATCCCCGAAAGTATCTGTTGGGTTGGCACAAATCTAGACTGGGATTTGTCACTTCGTATGACAGAGAGGTATCTCTGGGCCCACTCGGTAAGACATCATCGTAATGAGCTCAATGTGACTAAGGGGTTGGTCACGGGATGATGTGTTACGAAACGAGTAAAGAGACTTGCCATAACGAGATTGAACAAGGTATCAGTATAACGACGATCGAATCTCGGGCAAGTACTATACCGCTAGACAAAGGGAATCGTATACGAGATTGATTGAATCCTTGACATTGTGGTTCATCCAATGAGATCATCGTGGAACATGTGGGAGCCAACATGGGTATCCAGATCCCGCTGTTGGTTATTGGCCGGAGATATGTCTCGGTCATGTCTGCATGATTTCCGAACCCGTAGGGTCTACACACTTAAGGTTCGATGACGCTAGGGTTATAGGGAATGTAGTACGTGGTTACCGAATATTGTTCGGAATCCCAGATGAGATCCCAGACGTCACGAGGAGTTCCAGAATGGTCCGGTGGTAAAGATTTATATATGGGAAGTCATCATACGGTCATCGGAATAATTGGGGGGGGGGTACCGGTATTGTACCGGGAGCACCGAAGGGGTTCCGAGGGTTCATCGGGAGGGTCCACCTGCCCTGGAGGGCCCTATGGGCTTTATGTGGAGAGGGACCAGCCCCTAAGTGGGCTGGGCGCCTCCCCCTAGGGCCCTTGCGCCTAGGGTTTGGGGGGAAACCCTAAGGGGGCGCACCCTTGCCTTGGGGGGCGAGGCACCCCCCTCTGGCCGCTGCCCCCTCCTCAGATCAGATCTGAGGGGCCCGACCCCCCTCTCCCTTGCACCTATATATATGTGGGGGTGGGAGGGCAGCCGTACCCAAGTTCTGGCGCAGCCCTCCCCCTCTCCCAAGTCCTCCTCCTCTCCCGGGGTGCTTGGCGAAGCCCTGCAGGATTGCCACGCTCCTCCATCACCACTACGCCGTCGTGCTGCTGCTGGACGGAGTCTTCCCCAACCTCTCCCTCTCTCCTTGTTGGATCAAGGCGTGGGAGACGTCACCGAGATGCACGTGTGTTGAACGCGGAGGCGCCGTTGTTCGGCGCTTAGATCGGATTCGACCGCGATCTGAATCGCTTCGTGTACAACTCCACCAACTGTGTTCTTGTAATGCTTCTGCATCGTGATCTTCAAAGGTATGAAGATGCACTCCCCTCTCGTTGCTAGTAATCTCCATAGATAGATCTTGGTGATGCGTAGGATATTTTTTTTTATTTTCTGCAACGATCCCCAACAGTGGTATCAGAGCTAGGTCTATGCGTAGTTACTATGCACGAGTAGAACACAAGATTATTGTGGGCGTAGATCATGTCAATTTACTTGCCGCTACTAGTCTTATCTTGATTTGGTGGCATCATGGGATGAAGCGCCCCGGATCGACCTTACACGTATGCTTACGTGAAACAGGTTCCACCGACTGACATGCACTAGTTGCATAAGGTGGCTAGCGGGTGTCTGTCTCTCCCACTTTAGTCGGATCGGATTTGATGAAAAGGGTCCTTATGAAGGGTAAATAGAAATTGGCATATCATGTTGTGGTTTTGGCGTAGGTAAGAAACGTTTTTGCTAGAAACCTATAGCAGCCACACAAAAACTTGCAACAACAATTAGAGGACGTCTAACTTGTTCTTGCATCATGTGCCGTGTGATGTGATATGGCCAAAAGGATGTGATGAATGATATATATATATATATATATATATATATATATATATATATATATATATATCTGTGTGTGTGTGTGTGATGTATGAGATTGATCATGTTCTTGTAATAGGAATCACGACTTGCATGTCGATGAGTATGAAAATCGGCAGGAGCCATAGGAGTTGTCTTATTTTATTGTATGACCCGCGTGTCATTGAAAACACCATCTAATTACTTTACTTTATTGCTAACCATTACCATAGTAGTAGAAGTAATGTTTGGCGACACAACTTCATGAAGACACGATGATGGAGATCATGGTGTCATGTCGGTGACAGTGATGATCATGGAGCCCCGAAGATGAAGATCAAAAGGAGCAAAAATGGTATTGGCCATATCATGTCACTATTTTATTGCATGTGATGTTTATCATGTTTTACATCTTATTTGCTTAGAACGACGGTAGTAAATAAGATGATCTCTCACTAAAATTTCAAGAATTGTGTTCCCCCTAACTGTGCATAGTTGCTAAGGTTCGTTGTTTCGAAGCACCACGTGATGATCGGGTGTGATAGGCTCTAACGTTCGCATACAACGGGTGTAAGCCAGATTTACACACGCAATACACTTAGGGTTGACTTATTTACAACGGGTGTAAGCCAGATTTACCTAGCATGTACAGACATGGCCTTGGAACACGGAAGACCGAAAGGTTGAACATGAGTCGTATAGAAGATACGATCAACATGAAGATGTTCACCGTTGATGACTAGTCTGTCTCACGTGATGAACGGACATGGCCTAGTCGATTCGAATCATGTATCACTTAGATGACTAGAGATATGTCTATCTGAGTGAGAGTTCATTAAATTTGTTTACATGAACTTAATTGTCATGAACATAGTCTAAAATATTTACAATATGTCTTGTAGATCCAATGGCCCACGCTAATGTTGCCCTCAGCTTCAACGCGTTCCTAGAGAAACCAAGCTGAAAGACGATGGTAGCAACTATACGGATTGGGTCCGTAACATGAGGATCATCCTCATAGCTGCCAAGAAAGCATATGTACTTGAAGCACCCCTAGGCGATGCACCCGTTTTCCCAGCAACTCAAGACATTATGAACGCCTGACAGTCGCGTACTGATGATTACTCCATGGTTCAGTGCGTCATGCTTTACAACTTAGAATTGGGGCTCCAAAAGCATTCTGAGCAGCACGGAGCATAAGAGATGTTCCAAGAGCTGAAAATGGTTTTCCAAGCTCATGCCCAAGTCGAGAGATATGAGGTCTCCGACAAGTTCTACAGTTGTAAGATGGAGGAGAATAGTTATGTCAGCGAACATATACTCAAAATGTCTGGGTTGCACAACGGCTTGTCTCAGCTGGGAATTAATCTCCCAGATGACGCGGTCGTTGATAGAATCCTTCAGTCGCTCCGACCTAGCTACAAGAGCTTTGTGATGAACTTCAATATGCAAGGGATGGAGAAGTCCATTACCGAGGTGTATTCAATGCTGAAATCAGCGGAGGTGGAGATCAAGAAAGAACATCAAGTGTTGATGGTGAATAAAACCACTAAGTTCAAGAAAGGAAAGGGTAAGAATAACTTCAAGAAGGAAGGCAAGGGAGTTGCCGCGCCTGGTAAGCCAGTTGCCGGGAAGAAGCCAAAGAATGGACCCAAACCTGAGACTGAGTGCTTTTATTGCAAGGGAACGGGTCATTGGAAGCGGAACTGCCCCAAATACTTAGCAGATAAGAAGGCCGACAACGTCAAAGGTATATGTGATATACATGTTATTGATGTGTACCTTACCAGCGCTCGTAGTAGCTCCTGGGTATTTGATACCGGTGCAGTTCCTCACATTTGTAACTCAAATCAGGAGCTGCGGAATAAGTGGAGACTGGCGAAGGACGAGGTGACGATGCGCGTCGAGAATGGTTCCAAGGTCGATGTGATCACCGTCGGCACGCTACCTCTGCATCTACCCTCGGGGTTAGTTTTAAATCTAAATAATTGTTATTTAGTATCAGCTTTGAGCTTGAACATTGTATCTGGATCTCGTTTAATGCGAGATGGCTACTCATTTAAATCTGAGAATAATGGTTGTTCTATTTATATGAGAGAGATGTTTTTTGGTCATGCCCCGCTGGTCAATGGTTTATTCTGATTGAATCTCGAACTTGATGTTACACATATTCATAGTGTGAATGCCAAAAGATGTACGGTTGATAATGATAGTCCCACATACTTGTGGCACTGCCGCCTTGGTCATATTGGTGTCAAACGTATGAAGAAGCTCCATGCAGATGGACTTTTGGAGTCTCTTGATTATGAATCCTTTGACACGTGCAAACCATGCCTCTTGGGCAAGATGACCAAGACTCCGTTCTCCGGAACAATGGAGCGAGCAAGCAACTTGTTGGAAATCATACATACCGATGTGTGCGGTCCAATGAGTGTTGAAGCTCGCGGTGGCTATCATTATGTTCTCACCCTCACTGATGACTTAAGTAGATATGGGTATGTCTAGTTGATGAAACACAAGTCTGAGACCTTTGAAAAGTTCAAGGAATTTCAGAATGAGGTTGAGAATCAACGTGACAGAAAAATAAAGTTCTTACGATCAGATCATGGAGGAGAGTATTTAAGTCATGAATTTGGCACGCACCTAAGGAAATGTGGAATTGTTTCACAATTGACACCGCTTGGAACACGTCAGCGTAATGGTGTGTCCAAATGCCGTAATCGTACTCTGTTGGACATGGTGCGATCTATGATGTCTCTTATCGACTTACCACTATATTTTTGGGGTTATGCTTTAGAGAGTGCCGCATTCACTTTAAATAGGGCACCGTCTAAGTCTATTGAGACGACACCGTATGAACTATGGTTTGGGAAGAAACCTAAGTTGTCGTTTCTAAAAGTTTGGGGATGCGATGCTTTTGTCAAGAAACTTCAACGTGAAAAGCTCGAACCCAAATTGGAAAAATGCGTCTTCATAGGATACCCTAAGGAAACTATTGGGTTAACCTTATACCTTAGATCCGAAGGCAAGGTCTTTGTTGCCAAAAATGGATCCTTTCTGGAGAAAGAGTTTCTCTCAAAAGAAGTAAGTGGGAGGAAAGTGGAACTTGATGAGGCGATTGTCACCCCTTCCGGACCAGAAAGTAGCGCAGCGCAGGAAGATGTTTCTGTGGTGCCTGCACCGACTAGAGAGGAAGTTAATGATAATGATCATGAAGCTTCAGATCAAGTTATTGCTGAACTTCGTAGGTCCACATGGTCATGTTCCGCACCAGAGTGGTACGACAACCCTGTCCCGGAAATCATGTTGTTAGACAACGGTGAACCTTCGAACTATGAAGAAGCTATGGCGGGCCCGGATTCCAACAAATGGCTTGAAGCCATGAAATCCGAGATAGAATCCATGTTGGTTTATGCCACCTCTTGAGCTTGCTTTGTATTCCCTCGAAGAGGAAAGGGAGATGCAGCACAATAGCGTAAGTATTTCCCTCAGTTTTTGAGAACCAAGGTATCAATCCAGTAGGAGACCACGCGCGAGTCCCTCGCACCTACATAAACAAATAAGAACTTCGCAGCCAATGCGATAAGGGGTTGTCAATCCCTTTACGGTCACTTACGAGAGTGAGATCTGATAGAGATGATAGTTTATATTTTTGGTATTTTTTGGTTTAATAAAACAGCAAATAAAAAGCGGTAAAGTAAAGTAGATGTAGATTGATATGTTGAGAATAGACCCAGGGGCCATAGTTTTCTCTAGTGGCTTCTCTCATGATAGCGATATTCTACGGTGGGCAAACAAATTACTGTCGAGCAATTAATAGAAAAGCGAATAATTCTGAGACTATCTAGGCATGATCATTGTATATAGGCATCACGACCGAGACAAGTAGACCGAATCGATTCTGCATCTACTACTATTACTCCACACATCGACCGCTATCCAGCATGCATCTAGTGTATTGAGTTCATACGAATAGAGTAACGCCTTAAGCAAGATAACATGATATAGAGGGATAAACTCAAGCAATATGATGAAAACCCCATCTTTTTATCCTCGATGGCAACAATACAATACATGCCTTGCTGACCCTACTGTCACTGGGAAAGGACACCGCAAGATTGAACCCAAAGCCAATCACTTCTCCCATTGCAAGAACTATAGATCTAGTAGGCCAAACAAAACCAATAATTCGAAGAGACTTGCAAGGATATTATGAGCACACATAAAAAGTTCAGAGAAGAACCAAATATCTTTTATAGATAACCTTGATCATGAACTCACAATTCATCGGATCTCGACAAACACACCGCAAAAAGAGATTACATCGAATAGATCTCCTCGAAGACCGAGGAGAACTTTGTATTGAGATCCAGAGAGAGAGAAGAAGCCATCTAGATACTAGCTATGGACCCGAAGGTCTATGGTAAACTACTCACAACTCATGGTGAGGGCGATGTTGATGATGATGAAGGCCTCCGTGATGGATCCCCCTCCGGTGGAGCTCCGGAAGAGGCTCCAAGATGGGATCTCCACGGGAACAGAAGCTACGGCGATGGAATTAGGGTTTTCTATCTGTGTATGGAGTTTCTGGGGTACGTGGATATATATAGGAAGAAGGAGGGCACCGGGGGCCACACGAGGGAGCCTCGAGGCAGGGGGCGCGCCCTGGAAAGGGGGGCGCGCCCCCACCCTAGAGGGCAGCCCTCTGTCCCCTGACTTGGCCCTGAAGTTTCCCGTGCGTGATTTTCTCCAAAAATATCTCTCGCGAAGGTTTCATTCCATTTGGACTCCGTTTGATATTCTTTTTCTGCAAAACCCTGAAATAGGCAAAAAACAACAATCTGGACTGGGACTTTGGGTTAGTAGGTTAGTCGCAAAAATGATATAGAAGTGAATGATAAAGCCCATTAAACATCCAAGGCTTCATAAATAATAGCATGGAACAATCAAAAATTATAGATACGTTGGAGACGTATCAAGCATCCCCAAGCTTAATTCCTACTCGTCCTCGAGTAGGTAAATGATAAAGAAAGAATTTTAGATGTGGAATGCTAACCAATATAGTTTTTCAATGTAATTCTCTTAATTGTGGCATGAATGTTCAGATCTGAAAGATTCAAGATAAACGTCTATATTGACGTAAGAAATAATAATACTTCAAACAATACTAACAAAGCAATCATGTCTTCTCAAAATACTATGGCTAAAGAAAGTTGTCCCTACAAAATCATATAGTCTGGCTATGCTCCCTCTTCATCACACAAAATATCCATATCATGCACAACCCCGATTTCAGCCAAGCATTTGTTTTCATACTCTATCTTTTCAAACCTTTCAACTTTCACGCAATACATGAGCGTGAGCCATGGATATAGCACTATGGGTGGAATAGAGGTGGTTGTGGAGAAGACAAAAAGGAGGGAGATAGTGTCACATCGACTAGGCGTATCAACGGGCTATGGAGATGCCCATCAATAGATATCAATGTGAGTGAGTAGGGATTGCCATGCAATGACTGCACTAGAGCTAGATATGAATGAAATCTCAACACAAGAAACTAGTGGGTGTGCATCCAACTTGCTTGCTCACGAAGACCTAGGGCATTTGAGGAAGCCCATCGTTGGAATATACAAGCCAAGTTCTATAATGAAAAATTCCCACTAGTATATGAAAGTGACTAAGCATGAGACTCTCTACAATGAAGAACATGGTGCTACTTTGAAGCACAAGTGTGGAAAAAGATAGTAGCAATTGTCCCCTTTTTTCTTTTTCTTTTTTTTCTTTTTTTGGGCCTTTCCTTTTTTTGGCCTTTCCTTTTTTTGTGGAGGGGCTTTATAGATTTAGCCTTTCCTCCCATGGGACAATGCTCTAATAATTATGATCATCACACTTTCATTACAACACGATATTACAACTCGATACTACAACAAGAAAGTATGACTCTATATGAATGCCTCCGGCGGTGTACCGGTATGTGCAATGAAACAAGAGTGACATGTATGAAAATTATGCATGGTGGCCTTGCCACAAATACGATGTCAACTACATGATCATGCAATGGCAATATGACAATATGATGCGTGTCATATGAACTGAACGGTGGAAAGTTGCATGGCAATATATCTCGGAATGGCTATGGAAATGCCATGATAGGTAGGTATGGTGGCTGTTTTGAGGAACAATATGGTGGCTGTTTTGAGGAAGGATATATAGTGGGTTTATGGCACCGGCTAAAGTTGTGCGGTACAAAAGAGGCTAGCAATGGTGGAAGGGTGAGAGTGCGTATAATCCATGGACTCAACATTAGTCATAAGAACTCATATACTTATTGCAAAAATCCACGAGCTATCAAAACAAAGCAATCAACGCATCCTCCTAAGGGGGAGGTTGGTAGGAGTTAACCATCGCGCGCCCCCGACCTCCACACAAAGGTTGGCACTCTACAAATACCTCATACTCTAACTTCGTCACATAGCGGTTCACCATACGTGCATGATACGGGAATCACTAACCTTAAAACAAGCATTTCTCATTTTCATAACAACACCACTAGCATGACTCTAATATCACTATCCTCGTGTCTCAAAACAATTATCAAGTATCCAACAGCTCATTCTATTCAATGCACTTGGTGTGATTTTTTTTTACTATATTGACATTGGATGTTTATCATGTGAAGACTAGTTTCTTTAGCATAAACACATTACCATGCTGTTCTAATAGACTCTCAAATAGATATAAGTGAAGCATGAGAGTTCAACAATTTCTACAAAATATTACCACCACCATGCTCTAAAAGATATAAGTGAAGCACTAGAGCAAAAACTATTCAACTCAAAAGATATAAGTGAAGCACATAGAGTGTTCTAATAATTTCTAGGCCATATTTAACTCTCCCAAATAGGTGTGTCCAGCAAGGATGATTGTGGCAAACTAACAAACAAATACTCAAATTTTACAAGACGTTCCAAGCAAAACACATATCATGTTGCGAATAAAATATAGATCCAAGTATAGTTACGGATGGATGAAGACGAAAGAGGGGATGCCTTCCCGGGGCATCCCCAAGCTTAGGCTTTTGATTACCTTGAATTTACTTGGGGTGCCATGGGCATCCCCAAGATTAGGCCTTTGATACTCCTTGTTCCATAGTCCATCAAAGCAATACTCAAAACTTGAAAACTTCACAACACAAAACTTAGACAAAAATTCTCGTGAGCTCCGTTAGTATGAGAAAGAAAACCACTACTCAAAGGTACAACGATGAGTTCATTCTTTGTTTATATTGGTGTTAAACCTACTATACTCCAACTTCTCTATGGTTCATATCCTCCAATACTACTCATAGATGCATCGGAATAAGCAAACAACACATGAAAAACAGAATCTGTCAAAGACAGAACAGTCTGTAGTAATCTGCAGGATTCGCCTACTTCCTGAATTCCAAAATTTCAAACTAAATTGGGAAATTGGAGCAATTTGTCTACCAATCATCTGCAAAAAGAATCAACTAAAAAGCACGCTCCAGTAAAATCCCACGACTACTTTAGCGAGCATTAATGATTCTGTTTTTCACAGCAAGATCATATAAACTTCACACAAGTCTTCCCAAAGGTTCTACTTGGCACAAACACTAAACAAAACCTGAAACCACATCTAATTAGAGGCTAGATGCAATATTTATTCCCTAACAGCAACAAAAAAAAACATAAAATTGGGTTGCCTCCCAACAAGCGCTATCGTTTTACGCCCCTAGCTAGGCACGATACAAGATAGATCTAGGGATTGCCATCCTTGGAAGGCAATTCTTTGATTAAGAACTTATGATTTTTGGGCACTTCTTTGTCCCTATGAATAAACAAACTCTTGGGCTAGAAATCAAGAAATTCTAAAGTGTCAAAAGGGTCTCTTGCAAAACTAAGAAAATTACGGTGAACACTTATGGATTTGAGATCCGCAAGTCTAGATGTTTCACCCTTGTCTTTAGGGACATACATGAGCTTAGATAATTTAGTGGAGGTATTTGGAGTAGTTTTTATAGCGGAAAGAGCATAACCCACATTAGTGATAACATCCTCAAGCTTATTGATTCTAGTAGAATCCTGATCTAGATTTTCTTTAACTATGGGCTCTTTTTCCTTAAGATTTTTCAGAACAACTCCTACCTTGGATCCATATTGGGTGATTTCATTATGAATTTTTCTATCCAAGTTCTCTACCAGTTCTACCGTAGCAACTTTGTTTTCAATGATTTCTAACCTTTGCATAACATGATCCAAAGTTAAAACGGTCCCATTAACCATAAGAGGTGGTGAGCCAAATAATTCAGTCATAGCTTTGTAAGAATCAACGGTGTGGCTACCCAAGAAATTCCCTCCGGTAATGGTATCTAAGATAAATCTATTCCACGGAGTTATGCCAACATAAAAATTGCGAAGAAGCATGGAAGTGGAAAGGTTCCTATTAGATCTATTTAAGCATTGAATTTTTTTTCCAAGCATCTTTTAAATTTTCTCCTTGCTTTTGCTTGAAGTGAAGCACTTCAAACTCGGGAGACAAAGGAGCGGATAAGGGACTAGCCATAATGACAAGCAAGCAAGCAACACACAAGCAAACAAGAGGAAAGCGAACGATAAACACACGACGGAAGAAGGGCGAATAAAACGGCAAGGGTGAAGTTGGGAAGAGGAAAACGAGAGGCAAAACATGTAATGCGAAGGATAAGTGTTAGTGATAGGTACTTGGTATATGACTTTTGCGTAAGCCTCCCCGGCAACGGCACCAGAAATTCTTCTTGCTACCTCTTGAGCTTGCGTTGTATTCCCTCGAAGAGGAAAGGGAGATGCAACACAGTAGCGTAAGTATTTCCCTCATATTTTGAGAACCAAGGTATCAATCCAGTAGGAGACCACGCGCGAGTCCCTCGCACCTGCACAAACAAATAAGAACTTCGCAGCCAACGCGATAAGGGGTTGCCAATCCCTTTACGGTCACTTACGAGAGTGAGATCTGATAGAGATGATAGTTTATATATTTGGTTTAATAAAACAACAAATAAAAAGCGGTAAAGTAAAGTAGATGTAGATTGATATGTTGAGAATAGACCCGGGGGCCATAGTTTTCTCTAATGGCTTCCCTCATGATAGCGATATTCTACGGTGGGTAAACAAATTACTGTCGAGCAATTGATAGAAAAGCGAATAGTTATGAGACTATCTAGGCATGATCATTGTATATAGGCATCACGACCGAGACAAGTAGACCGAAACGATTCTGCATCTACTACTATTACTCCACACATCGACCGCTATCTAGCATGCATCTAGCGTATTGAGTTCATACGAACAGAGTAACGCCTTAAGCAAGATGACATGATATAGAGGGATAAACTCAAGCAATATGATGAAAACCCCATCTTTTTATCCTCGATGGCAACAATACAATACGTGCCTTGCTGCCCCTACTGTCACTGGGAAAGGACACCGCAAGATTGAACCCAAAGCCAAGCACTTCTCCCATTGCAAGAACTATAGATCTAGTAGGCCAAACCAAACAAATAATTCGAAGAGACTTGCAAGGATATTATGAGCACACATAAAAATTTCAGAGACGAACCAAATATCTTTCATAGATAACCTTGATCACAAAGTCACAATTCATCGGATCTCAAACAAACACACCGCAAAAAGAGATTACATCGAATAGATCTCCTCGAAGACTGAGGAGAACTTTGTATTGAGATCCAGAGAGAGAGAGAAGAAGCCATCTAGATACTAGCTATGGACCCGAAGGTCTGTGGTAAACTACTCACAACTCATGGTGAGGGCGATGATGATGATGATGAAGGCCTCCGTGATGGACCCCCCTCCGGTGGAGCTCCGGAACAGGCTCCAAGATGGGATCTCCATGGTAACAAAAGCTACGGCGGTGGAATTAGGGTTTTCTCTCTGTGTATGGAGTTTCTGGGGTACGTGGATATATATAGGAAAAAGGAGGGCACCGGGGGCTACACGAGGGAGCCTCGAGGTAGGGGGGCGTGCCAGGAGAAGGGAGGCGCGCCCCCCACCCTCGAGGGCAGCCCCTTTGTCCCCTTACTTGGCCCTGAAGTTTCCCGTGCGTGATTTTCTCCAAAAATATCTCTCTTGAAGGTTTCATTCCGTTTGGAATCCGTTTGATATTCTTTTTCTGCAAAACCCTAAAATAGGCAAAAACAACAATCTGGACTGGGCCTTTGGGTTAGTAGGTTAGTCCCAAGTATGATATAAAAGTGAATGATAAAGCCCATTAAACATCCAAGACTACATAAATAATAGCATGGAACAATAAAAAATTATAGATACGTTGGAGACGTATCAGTTGACTTGCCTCATGATCGGCAAGCCATAGAAAATAAATGGATCTTTAAGAAGAAGACTGACGCAAATGAAAATGTTACAATCTATAAGGCTCGGCTTGTCGCTAAAGGTTATCGACGAGTTCAAGGAATTGACTACGACGAGACTTTCTCTCCCGTAGCAATGCTGAAGTCCGTCCGAATCATGTTAGCAATTGCCGCATTCTATGATTATGAGATATGGCAAATGGACGTCAAAGCGTCATTCCTTAACGGCTTCCTTAAGGAAGAACTATATATGATGCAGCCGGAAGGTTTTGTCGATCCTAAGAATGCCAACAAAGTATGCAATCTCCAGCACTCCATCTATGGGCTGGTGCAAGCATCTCGGAGTTGGAACATTCACTTTGATGAGGTGATCAAAGCGTTTGGGTTTATACAGACTTGGGGAGAAGCCTGTATTTACAAGAAAGTGAGTGAGAGCTCTATAGCATTCCTCATATTATATGTGGATGACATATTGCTGATGGGAAGTGATGTAGAATTCTTCGAAAGCATTAAGGCCTACTTGAATAAAAGTTTTTCAATGAAGGACCTTGGAGAAGCTGCTTACATATTAGGCATCAAGATCTATAGAGATAGGTCAAGACGTCTCATTGGTGTTTCACAAAGCACATACCTTGACAAGATATTGAAGAAGTTCAATATGGATCAGTCCAAGAAAGGGTTCTTGCCTGTATTACATGGTATGAGATTGAGCACAGCTCAATGCCCGACCTCGGCAGAAGATAGAGAAAAGATGAGTGTCATCCCCTATGCCTCAGCCATAGGTTCTATTATGTATGCCATGCTGTGTACCAGACCTGATATGAACCTTGCCATAAGTTTGGTGAGGAGGTACCAAAGTGATCCCGGATTGGAACACTGGACAACGGTCAAGAACATCCTGAAGTACCTGAAAAGGACTAAGGATATGTTTCTCGTTTATGGAGGTGATGAAGAGCTTGTCGTAAAGGGTTACGTCGATGCTAGCTTCGACACAGATCTGGATGACTCCAAGTAACAAACCGGATACGTGTATATTTTGAATGGAGGGGCAGTCAACTGGTGCAGTTGCAAACAAAGCGTCGTGGCGGCATCTACATGTGAAGCGGAGTACATAGCTGCTTCCGAAGCAGCGCAGGAAGGAGTCTGGATGAAGGAGTTCATCACCGACCTAGGAGTTATTCCAAGCGCGTTGGGCCCGATGACCCTCTTCTGTGACAACACTGGAGCTATTGCCATTGCCAAGGAGCCCAGGTTTCACAAGAAGAGCAAGCACATCAAGCGCCGTTTCAACTCCATCCGAAATTATATTCAAGATGGAGACATAGGTATTTGTAAAGTGCATACGGATCTGAATGTCGCACATTCGTTGACTAAACCTCTTCCACGAGCAAAACATGATCAACACCAGAACTCTATGGTTGTTCGATTCATCACAATGTAACTAGATTATTGACTCTGGTGCAAGTGGGAGACTGTTGGAAATATGCCCTAGAGGCAATAATAAAATGGTTATTATTATATTTCCTTGTTCATGATAATTGTCTATTGTTCATGCTTTAAATGTATTATTCGGAAATCGTAATGCATGTGTGAATACATAGACCACAACATGTACCTAGTGAGCCTCTAGTTAACTAGCTCGTTGATCAATAGATGGTTACGATTTCCTGACCATGGACATTGGATGCCATTGATAATGGGATCACATCATTAGGAGAATGATGTGATGGCCAAGACCCAATCCTAAGCCTAGCACAAGATCGTTTAGTTCGTATGCTAAAGATTTTCCAATGACAAGTATCCTTTCCTTAGACCATGAGATTGTGCAACTCCCGGATACCGTAGGAGTACTTTGGGTGTGCCAAATGTCACAACGTAACTGGGTGGCTATAAAGGTACACTACGGGTATCCCCGAAAGTATCTGTTGGGTTGGCATGAATCGAGACTGAGATTTGTCACTCCGTATGACAGAGAGGTATCTCTGGGCCCACTCGGTAAGACATCATCGTAATGAGCTCAATGTGACTAAGGGGTTGGTCACGTGATCATGTTTTACGGAACGAGTAAAGAGACTTGCAATAACGAGATTGAACAAGGTATCGGTATACCGACGATCGAATCTCGGGCAAGTACTATACCGCTAGACAAAGGGAATCATATACGGGATTGATTGAATCCTTGACATCGTGGTTCATTCGATGAGATCATCGTGGAACATGTGGGAGCCAACATGGGTATCCAGATCTCGCTGTTGGTTATTGGCCGGAGATATGTCTCGGTCATGTCTGCATGATTCCCGAACCCGTAGGATCTACACACTTAAGGTTCGATGACGCTAGGGTTATAAGGAATGTAGTACGTGGTTACCGAATATTGTTCGGAGTCCCGGATGAGATCCCGAACGTCACGAGGAGTTCTGGAATGGTCCGGAGGTAAAGATTTATATATGGGAAGTCATCATACGGTCATCAGAATAATTCCGGGGGGGGGGTACCGATATTGTACCGGGACCACCGAAGGGGTTCCGGGGATCCACCGGGAGGGTCCACCTGCCCTGGAGGGCCCTATGGGCTGTATGTGGAGAGGGACCAGCCCCTAAGTGGGCTAGACGCCTCCCCCCTAGGGCCCTTGCGCCTAGGGTTTGGGGGAAACCCTCACGGGGGCGCCCCCTTGCCTTGGGGGGCAAGGCACCCCCCTCTGGCCGCCGCCCCCTTGCCTTGGGGGGCAAGGCACCCCCCTCTGGCCGCCGCCCCCTCCTCAGATCAGATCTGAGGGGGCCGGCCCCCTCTCCCTTGCCCCTATATATATGTGGGGGTGGGAGGGCAGCCGTACCCAAGTTCTGGCGCAGCCCTCCCCCTCTCCCAAGTACTCCTCCTCTCCCGCGGTGCTTGGCGAAGCCCTGCAGGATTGCCACGTTCCTTCATCACGACCATGCCGTTGTGCTGCTGCTGGATGGAGTCTTCCCCAACCTCTCCCTCTCCCCTTGCTGGATCAAGGCGCGGGAGACGTCACCGGGCTGCACGTGTGTTGAACGCGGAGGCGCCGTTGTTCGATGCTTAGATCGGATTCGACCACGACCTGAATCGCTTCGTGTACGACTCCACCAACCACATTCTTGTAACGCTTCCGCATTGAGATCTTCAAAGGTATGAAGATGCACTCCCCTCTCATTGCTAGTAATCTCCATAGATAGATCTTGGTGATGCGTAGGAAATTTTTTGATTTTCTGCAACGATCCCCAACATTTATGACATCATCCATAGGATCTATCGGCATACGATTGCTAGCAAGGTTGGTGATGGAAATATTATTCATGGTCATCTCATCAACCTTCACTAGTCCTACCATTCTAAAGGGAAAGGTGAGATCGATCGCCCAGACTTCATCTTTCATGAGATATAGAATGCAGTCATAAAGCGAAGGGTGCCTAGCCTAGGACAGAGATGTGGCTGGCGAGCCATTTTGCTGGAACCGACAACCCAAGATGCTGCAATCGGCAAGCGTTTTGCTAGAACCACGTTTCTACTTTTTTTGCTAGTGAGCGATAACGCGTGGGTGCTGGGATTTTTTTTGTTGGAGCTATGATCGATGTGGTGCTACAACCATTATGGAGGGTGCTACAACCGTGTTCGGCGGTTGCTTCGACTGGCCATGCCACCGTCCCGGCGGCCATGGGCGGTGCCCTCGCCGGAGCTCGATGAACATGGCACCGTCATGGTGGATGCTACAACCGTGTTTGGCGGGGTGCTCCAACTGTGTTTGGTGATTGCTTCGACCGGCCACAACACCTCCCCGACGGCCATGCGCGGTACCCTCGCTGGAGCTCAACGAACACGACCACAACGACGATGGACGAGGCTGCAACCAGACCACACAAAGCTGCGGCCATTTGCGCGCCATGCTATAACCAGCGATAGCAAGGCTACAAACAACCATGGGGCGGTGCTTCAATAGGGCGGCGAGCTTCAATGGCGACAGCGACGTGACGAGCTCCGTGTTGCAGTGAGGGCGGTGGCCGGGGGAGGATGAATGGACGGTGGCGTTGACCGCGCGCTCTTTTTGAGTGGAGAGGTGGTTCCATGTGTTTTTCTTTTTGGTTGCAAATGATGAGGGGAAGTTTGATCGTACTGTAGGAACACGACCTACGGAGACTTTGGGCCAGCTGACTGGCGCCTACCGCTGGCCTTGTTCTCCTCGATGCCAAGAACTCGCACCCGAAATTTCAAAAAAAAAAAAACAACTTGCACCACCTGCATCAAGCGAGAACTCACCCCCCCCCTCCCCCCGGCGCGCGTCAAGTGGGCCGGCCCAGGGCATGTAGCGCCCCTCCTCGAGCTAATAGTAGATTGTTGTGAGGCACCTCGCTAAGCATGGGAACTTCATTTTGTACCTGTAAATGCTGTGACATGAATAAAGCTTAGCGAGTTTGTCTAAAAAGAATAGAGCAGATTGTTCTGAGGCAGAAAATAGTTCGGAAGAAAAATCGACTATTCTTTTATCCAGCAAAGGAATGAACAACACAATAACACATCCATTACGGGGCAGAGAGCGGAGAGGGAAGGAGAGGCACAGTGGGCCGACGACTGGGATCTTGGCCGTAGCCCCTGGTTTTCTCGGCTGTCAGTCTTGGGATCCCTCCTGTCCTGTCCTCCCGTCCGTCGCCACCGTTTTTGAATCCCTCGAGAGCACATACGCACCAAACACCAATGAAACAGTAGCCCGGCCATCACGCAGCGGTAACCGCGCCGTGCTACGGCTGCCCGCGCCAATAAACATTTGGCGCTTTGTCAGGCCAGTTGCACTGCGCTGCAGTGCTGCACCACGGCGGAGCAGCCGCGGCTCGTTTTCAACGGTTGGTAAACCGTAAACAAAGCGGGTGAGAGCCGAGCGAGCCACGGGAAAGCGGCCCAGCAAAGCAAGCGAGCGAGCCCCCATCCCCCATCCCTCTCTCTCCTGCGCGTGGTGTGCGCAGTGTGTACGCTGTCCCTGCTGCAGCTACAGCCGCTGTCTGGAGGAGCTCGAGCAGCCGAGCGCCCAGTAGTAGCACTAGACCACTGCCTGCTACCACTAACCTACAAGCCTACTCATTCAAGAATCTCCTAGCTTTCCCCAAACTCCCATACGGCCTCCTGATCCGCCGGCCTCTGCTCTGAATCCGGAGATCGCAGCCAATCCATTTGCTCTTTTCCATCCGGCGCTCTTCGCCTCTGCTGCGCCTGGAGAAATGGGATGCGGTGCAAGAGACGCTTCTTGAGCCAGATGCTACTTTGATGCAAGGTCAGCTCCACCATCCTTCCAATCCTCCCTCCTGTGTTGTATTGGATGCTTCTTTTTTCCTGATTAGGTTACCCTGTTTTCCTTTTTTTGCGTGTTCTATTCTATCCATGGATATGCTTCAGTCTGAGATTTGATGGGGATATTTGTTGCTTCAACTTCTTGAACCCTACGGATCTCATTCCAGCACTGAGATACTGATCATTATTATTATTATTATGGTGGAAACGATATGCTGGTTAAATCCAACCCCCGATTAAATTGTAAGCTATCGGTCCTTTTTCTTGCAGATTTCTAGATCGAGGTTTTAGCGGTAAAAAATCTTGCTTCCAATAAGTTACCAGACGAGCAGAAGCAGCTGCATCAAGCAATTGAGCTTCGGTTTTTTCCCCCGGTAATTTCCAAATACAGCTATAGAAAGGACACTGCTGGATTGGATCAATGGGTAGGGGAAGAGGCAGAGGAAGGAAACCCATCGCCAATGGCAGGAGCCATGAAGATAAGGTGAGCAGCGGTGAAGAGGTTGTGCCTGCAAGGAAGAGAAGAGGAAGGCCCCAAAAGCAGCGCGCCCCCGACAAAGTCGACCCAGCGGAACCCAAGAGCTCGGTAGATGGCGTTCATGGCGATTCAGACCATCATCAACAGGGAGAAGGAGACGACGCCAAGCTGAAGGAGAACGACCCTGAAGGCAATGGCAACAAGAGGAACAGGGCGCCCAAGGAAGAGAGCTCGAACCTCGACATGGAAGAGAACAGCTCGAGCACCCGGTCCAGCAATGACGAGTCGACGACGACGACCAGGTCCAGCGGCTTCCGGCAGAATGGGAGCCGCCGGAAGAGCACGCCCCGGCGAGCCGCAGAGGCGGGCCTGTAGCTGCAAGAATTGATGGAGCGGCAACACGCTCTTGGATGTATGTTAGGCAGCTGCTCTCCGATTTTGTCAACTTTATAATTTAAGTAGCCTTCGTCTTCATGTTTACATGGCTCTCTAGCTACATGGATGATGTAAACATATACTCATTGCAAACTATGGAAGTTTTGCTTATGGTGATGACAAGAGCGTGACGCACTTGAAATCACAATTACTGCTCTAGGCTCTATACTGTTTTACTACATCACATCAGTTGATGGGGTGCTGTTTCATCACATTAGCATCAGCTCTTAGCTAGTTTTAGTCCATCTTATGCATATTTTGGTTTGCCTATTCATTACAGCTTAATCATCCTTTTGGTGGTATTGGCAAGTAATTATGGTTCCTCCTAAACCAAGATACCAAGGCTGTTTTGGCTTGGATATTACTCCCTCCGTCCCAAAATAAGTGTCTCAACTTTGTATATATATTTACGTGTGGTGCGACAAGAATGTAAGATAAATTAAATCTCACAAGTTCATTCTGCCCATTGGTGAAACACGGAGATACTGGATTTCAGATGATCTCTATGTACAACATCCACTGTTCCTTGTGCTGGCTCGGGATACCTTATACATACTCTTGGATGCGCGATATTGCAAGAAAATTGCGAGGTATTGATTTAGCACCAAGTGATCTTGTTGAAGAATGTGACATTCTACACTCGGGGCATCTCTCTCCTCTCCAATCTGTAAAGTATTTTTGGCGCACCATGTCGCCACCCCTCCTACACCAGTAGCCCCCTCCCTCCTCGGTCAGCTCTGCTGATGTCGGGGTGCGGGGAGGGCCCCATTTACAGGATAGAGCTCTGAATTTTCCGTGCCTTAAGGTCTTTAATAGGGTTACACAATGGTGTTTTGTTCATGGTGGCGGCGGCGTCGATCTGGCAAATGCTGTTTTTTCAGGCCTCCTAGTCTCAACTTTGTCGACTACTGCGGTGTTGATAGCTCGTTTCTCTGGTGTAGATTCTTCTCCATCTCTCTAGCCGGTGAGGTTAGCGTTTGCAGAGTTTGTTGGTGTGGAGTCGGTGGTGGCTTCCCTTTCCGTCACGCTGGTGCAGCCTCTGGAGTTGGCGTGAGGCATGCGAGTTTTTTTGGAGGTTAGGATCTTGGATCCGAACAAGGGCGTAGACAGGCCCTGGGTTGTCCAGGCCATGTCCTGTGAGGTAAAACACTTCGTGTACTATAGCTACAGAACGTATTGCACCAACAAGACTGACCCGGGGCGTAGGAATATCCTCGCTATGGCACTGGATTCGAAGATCTTCTGGCGGCAACGACTTCAACAATTTGTTCTCCATGGTCCAACGGGACCGTCCCCTTGATGACTTCTCATTTCCTATCAACAACGACTGGCTGGCTCCATTGATTGAGAGGCGGCGATGCGCCATCAACTCTTTTATGACGAAGAAGACGATCAACCCTCTAGAGACCTTGCTGTATTTTCTTTATCTTTTTAAGAATGCATGTACTGCTATAGAATCGAGAATATAGGTCTATAGAGGGTGAATAGACTCTTAACCAACCAAAGGTGTAGTTTTTAGTTTTCTTGAAATTTAGGCATATTTTGGCACTAATTAAGATACACTCAAAACTTCCTACACAAGCATATCTAGAGACAGAGCAGCGGAAATAGTACAACATGCAATTTGTGCAGAAAATAAAGGGGTAGAGATGGAAGATCAAACGCAATGAAGACACGGTGATTTTTGGCGTGGTTCCGATAGGTGGTGCCGTCGTACGTCCACGTTGATGGAGACTTCAACCCACAGAGGGTAACGGTTGCGCGAGTCCACGGAGGGCTACACCCATGAAGGGTCCATGAAGAAGCAACCTTGTCTAGTCCACCATGGCTTACGCCCACGAAGGACTAGTCTCACTCGGGGTAGATCTTCACGAAGTAGGCAATCTCCTTGCCCTTACAAACTCATTGGTTCAACTCCACAAGATTTTGGAGGCTCCCACGTGACATCTAACCAATCTAGGAGACACCACTCTCCAAAGGGTAATAGATGGTGTGTTAATGATGAACTCCTAGCTCTTGTGCTCCAAATTGTAGTCTCCTTAACACTCAATCACTCTCTCATGGATTTGTCTTCGGTAGGAGAAGGATTGGAGTGGAAAGCAACTTGAAGAGGCTAGAAATCAAGGTTCAAATTGTTGGACTGGAATGCCTTCATCTCAACGCATGAGTAGGTGGTTCTCTTCTCGGAAAATGAATGGTGGAAGTGCAGTTTTATTCTTATGGCTCTCTTAGAGAGTAGGTGGGATTGGAGTGGTATAAATAGCCTTCACCCAAAATCCAACCGTTACACAATTTTGACTCAACTCGGTGACACCGATCCAAAATCTCAGCGAGACTGACATGTGTAGAAGATATGAACGTTGGGATTTTCAGGGACGAAGATAGAATCTCGGTGGCACCGAAATGTGATGACCTATGCGAAACATCATTTCGGCAAGTCTAATTGTTCTAACTCGGTGATTCCGAAGTGAAGCAACAAGATTACAGAAACTTGGTCAATGCAAATCGGTGGGACCAATCGTCATCTCGGTGAGACCGAAACTCTAGGGGTTGTCTGTTGCAATGTATATGATCAACTCGGTGGGTCCGGATGGGATGTATTCGGTGGGACCGAGTTGGCCATTTAGGGTTTGGACATATATGGATTGGAGAAAGCGGTTGAGAGTTTTTGGAGCAATATCACCAAGCACTTGAGCAACTGAGTCATGATCAAAACCCCATCCCTTTTTAATAGTATTGGCTTTCCTATTGACTCAATGTGATCTTGGATCACTTAACCAAAAATATAGAGTCTTGAAGCTTTTCTAATCCATGTCCTTTGCATTTTGAAGGGGTCCGCATCCTCATGTCCTTGCCATGCCAATGTTGAACTTTTCTGAAATGTACTAGATAAAAGTGTTAGTCCAACAATATGTGTGTTGACATGAATTACCAAAACCACCAAGGGAGAAAATGTGCTTTCAATCTCCCCATTTTGGTAATTGATGACAACATACATCAAAGCTTCGAATAGATATGTAACCAAAAATGTATGAAAGCTTTGAGAAAACATGTATGGATATGCTCCCCCTACAAGTGTGTTGATAACCTATGGAATGTGATGCACAATAGGAAGAGATTGCAATGTGTTACATGTATCTTGGCTATATGCATCGGAGTAAGAGAATGGAAGTGTAGTACCTTCATGTCCATAATTCTTTCTTGCAAACAATATGTGCAACAAGTAAGAGATCATCATGCACGTGAGAATGATGCATATACTTACCTTGAGATGCTTGAGCAATTTCCTGAAGGAATACACTTGAGAAAACAGGGTTAGATAACAAAAGATAATTTCTTCAAGGAAAGAGAGACAAGACCATCAAGACTACCAAGATTTGGATGACATGTATAGAAGAGAGTATCACAAGGTGTCCCCAAAAAATCAAACAAGTTTTGCTATAGATTTCCAAAGGTTTTTCTCCCCTAAACTTGAGTTTCCTCTCTCCCTGAATATTTAGAATATGATATTGGAAGTAGGTAGGCTGATACGAAATCAGAGCAGAAAAATCCAAGCAAATAAAGGTAACCGCCTCAGATCAACTAGGAAAACGGACATGTTTCTCCCCTCTTAGAAACATGTACAATTCTCTTCTCTTATAAAATGCATCTCTATCCCTTTAGGATGGATATTCCTTTTGATATAGAAGAGATTTGTAATAAGCTTTGATGTGCATCTCTCTCCCCCTTTGACATCATTTCCGAGAAGGGTTAGCATCAAGGAATTGAACAAGACAGTATGGTCCTTGAGAGGCACAACTATCTATGACTTAGCATCAGCAGGAAGAGGGAAAGAATCATTGAGTGGAGCTGGAATAGAAAGAAAGGAAGTTTTGATATAAAGTTCTTTATGCAGTGAAATCGCTGTCTCTGATTTGGATCGGTCAGTGAGTCTGAGTTAGGTGTATCACAGAAATATCACATTAGTGTATCCGAGTTTGTCCTTTTCGGTTGTACCAGTGAACATATGAGCAGTGTTAATTGCATTTCGGTGAAACCGATGTGTTTCAAGTCGGAAGGACCGAATTCAAAGCAAAGAGAAGGTTTTGTCAATTCAGCTCACTTGGCAATAAGCTCTCACAAAGATATTCAAGGAATTCAAATAGGATTTGCAAAGAATTTAGTTGAAAAAAACTAACTAAAGAAAGAAAATAAAGAAAAGAAAGGCATCAAGATGAAGTTTTTTTTGAAAGAGGAACAAAACAACCAAATGCAACAAGAACAAGAATCTAAAAGAGATACTAAGAACTTCATCTATTAGAGGGTCGGCGACTAGGCCACCTATGTTAGAGTATATTGACTTAGGAGTCAAGTGAGAACACTTGATCATAAGTCATACTCATCGTTAAGCTTTAAATGGGGTTACCATTTTTCGTTTAAGCATCTCAATGTATTCACATCTTGTTGAGTTGCTCTGACTCATGTCTTTGAGTAAAGCTTTTCTAAGGTGTGCGGACTTACATTGGATTAGTGTTGGTGTGCATCATGTTGTTGAACTTGTAATGGGTGCTCATGGAATGATGTTGGGAGTGCTACTTGTGAGCTGCGGTGGGATTTCCAAGAAGAGTAGGGGATGATGCAGTACAACAGTGATAAGTATTTCCCTCAGTTAAGAACCAAGGTTATCAATCCAATAGGAGAATCATGCAACACCTTGTTAGCAGTACCTGCACATAAAATAAAATAAATACTTGCACCCAACATGAACAAGGGGTTTTCAATCCCTTGACAATTACTTGCAAGCTTACATTTTGTAGTGATACATAGATTGATAAAACACAAAATAAAATAAAGAAAGAAAAAGTGCAGCAAGGTATTTTTGGTATTTTGATATATGATAAAAGTAGACCCGGGAGCCATAGTTTTCACTAGAGGCTTCTCTCTTCAAAATAGCATATGGTGGCTAAACAAATTATTGTTGGACAATTGATAGAAAAGCAAATATGGTCATGATGATATCCGAGGCAATGATCCTATATAGGCATCACGTCCGAGACAAGTAGACCGAAATGATTCTATATCTACTACTATTACTCCACACATCGACCGCTATCCAGCATGCATCTAGAGTATTAAGTTCATGAAGAACAGAGTAACGCCTTAAGCAAGATGACATGATGTAGGCAAAGTAAACTCACACATGAATAAACCCCATTTTTTATCCTTAATGACAACAATACGAATACGTGTCATGTACCTTTCTGTCACTAGGATTGAGCACCACAAGATCAAAGCCATCACAAAAGCTCCTCTCCCATTGCAAGGAAAATCAATCTATTTGGCCAAACCAAATCCAATCAGAGAGAAATATAAAGCTATAATAATCAAGCATAAAAGAGTTCAGAGAAGACTCAAATAATATTCATACATAATCTGATTAAACATATAATTCATCGAATCCCAACAAACACACCGCAAAAAGTCATTACATCTAATAGATCGCCAAGAACATCAAGGAAAACATTGTATTGGGATCAAAGAGAGAGAGAAGAAGCCATCTAGCTACTAGCTATGGACCCATAGGTCCGTGGTAAATTACTCACACATCATCGGAAGGGCGGAAAGGTTGATGTAGAGCCCCTCTGTGATCGATTCCCCCTTCAGCAGAGTACCAGGGAGGCCTCTAGACGGGATCTTTCGAGAACAGAAACTTGCATGGCAAAAAAAGTATTTTAGTTGGCTCTCTGATGTCAGGCTAATATTTGAGAATTTATAGAGGTGTAATTAGGGTTGGAGGTGCCACGTGGGGCCCATGATCTTGGAGGGCACCCTCCCAGGGGAGCGCCTCCCGAGCCTGTTGCTCCCTCGTGGCTCGTCTGGTCTTATCAAGAACCTTCTAGGGTCTCTTCAGGTTTAGAAAAAATTAATCCAAAGTTTTTTATCCGTTTGGACTTTTTTGGTATTGATTTCCTGAAAAACCAAAAACAGGCAAAAATGACAACTCATCCTTGGCACTAAGTTAATAGGTTAGTCCCCAAAAATGGTATATAATTGTATATAATGGAATATATTACATCCAAGATTGATACTATAATAGCATGGAACAGTAAAAAATTATAGATACATTGGAGACGTATCAGGGAGCAATCCTTTTCGTTTGTAGTTCATCATCCTGCATGGGTTAGTCTTGCAAGGAACAACATGTACATCCAAAATGACAAGAGTGCGGTGTATAGACATATATTGTCAAAGGATATATTTGAGTTGTCTAGTTCATTGGGTACACAAAAAATGTAGATACTTGGTCCAATTTTGTTTGCTCAAGATAGGAGTCTGAGAGCAAACTTATGGAATGATGTATATCCAAGTACCTAAAAGGAGTTTCAATACAAGGGAGCAATATATCCAAGATATGAAATAATAATCATAAGTAGGCATCAAGGATTAGTCATAAAAGCTCATGCCCTTGCATGCATCCAAGTGAGTGTCTATTTCCCGTTGGAAGCATTAGTGACATTTAACTCACTTCTCAAGTGACAAAATATCTTCTCATCAAGAGGTTTGGTGAAGATATCCACCAATTGTTTCTCGGTACGAACATTCTTGAGGTCAATGTCACCTTTAGCAACATGATCTCAAATAAAGTGGTGATGAACCTCAATATGCTTAGTTCATGAATGTTACACGGGATTGTGTGCAATCTTAATAGCACACTCATTGTCACAAAGCAACGGAACATAATTCACATGTATCCCTTAATCTGTGAGAGTTTGGGTCATCCATAGTAATTGAGCACAACATGATCCGGCTGTGATGTATTCGGCTTCAGCGGTGGATATGGATACCGAATTTTGTTTCTTGGAAGACCAAGACACATGAGATATACGAAGAAATTGACATGTACCCGAAGTGGATTTTCTATCAAACTTGTCTGGCATGGTCTGAATCGAAATAGCCAACAAGTTTGAAAGAGGATCCTTTGGGATACGAAATGCCAAAGTTTGGTGTATGCATCATGTATCTCACCATTCTTTTCACGACCATGAGATGACACTCTTTTGGTGCCAATTGGTATCGTGCACACATGCGTACACTTAGCATAATGTCGGGACGAGAGGCACATAGGTATAGCAATGACCCAATCATGCATCCATAAACCTTTTGATCAAAGGGTTTGCCATCCTTTGTCAAGTCAAGATGTCTGGTGGTAGGAATGGAAGTTTTCATACCTTTGCTTTCTTGCATGTTGAACTTCTTGAATAAGTCAGTTTGTTTGAGAAACAAAGGCACCATCCCTAGTTTGCTTGATTTGCAAACCAAGGAAGAATTTGAGTTCACACATCAAAGACATCTCATACTTTTTGGACATCAACCTTCCAAACTTTTCACTAAAGAGAAGGTCGGTAGATCCAAATATGATATCGTCAACATATATTTGGCATATAAATATTTCACCATTAACTCTCTTAGTAAATTAGGTTGAACCAATTTTCTCAATTTCAAACCCCTTTTCAAGAAGAAACTTTGTCAAGCATTTATACCACGCTCTAGGGGCTTGTTTAAGACCATACAGAGCTTTATGAAGTTTGTAAAGATGGTTTGGTTTCTTGGGATTAACAAAGCCATGAGGTTATTTAACATAAACTTCCTCCTCAACTTCACCATTTAAGAAGGCACTTTTAATGTCCATTTGATAGAGGGTGATATCATGGTGATTAGCATAAGCAAGTAGAATGCGAATGGACTTAAGTCTAGCAACAGGTTTACATGGTCCATACCTTCCACTTGAGTGTAGCCTTGAGCCATGAGACAAGCCTTGTTGCGTATAACTTGTCCATCTTCATGTTGCTTGTTACAAAACACCCATTTGGTTCTGTTGACATTTTGCTCATCCTTGGGCTTCTCAACCAATGTACATACTTGATTCCTCTCGAGGTTGTGTAGTTCTTCGTGCATACCATTCACCCAATCGGGGTCTTCGAGGGCTTCATCAACCTTCATAGGCTCAATACTAAAGATGAATGAGTAATGCTTACAAAAATTAGCTAAGTGAGATTTAGAGCGAGTGATTCTCTCGGATTTGATGTCGCCAAGAATTTATTCGACGGGATGTTTCTTGTCAACTCTTGCTTTAACTCAAGATATCTTTTGATTGGGTTGTGGTGATGCTTCCTCATCATCATCATAGTCTTCCTCATTGAGGTTGGCGTTGTCATTCTCTTGAGGTTGTGGAGAAGGAGGTCGAGGTGGATCTTCTTGTTGTATTTCCTCATTTCCTTCTTCTTGTCGTGTTCCACTTGTGGATGCCTCATGTCAACTTGCGGTTCACCTTGTTGTGAAGTTGGGGCTTCCACTTGAATGAACGTGGTACTCTCCTTCACCTCTGTTAGACGAATCTTGCCAATAGACAAGTCTTGGATTGCTTCCGAAGGATCTTTGTCTCCTTCATCAATTGGCAGTTGCTTGACTTGCGAGCCGTTAGATTCATCAAACGTCACATCTACAACCGCTTCAACTTTTCGAGTGAAGATGTTGTAAACACAATAAGTGTGAGAGTTCGATCCATAAACAAATGGGAAACCTTAATGGGATTTAGGACAAAATTTTGAATGATGATGCTTATCAAGAATGTAACATTTTGAGCCAAATACTCGAAAATATCCAACTTGTGGTTTGTTACCGGTGAGCAGTGCGACGCCCCAAGAGTGACACTCCAGAAGACTTCAATCTATTCCGGGTTTCGCCGTGTGTTTTTTTTTTGCTTGCTCTATTTTATTTTGCATTGCATCATGTCATCATGCCATCATGTCATTAATCTTTTCAACTCAAATAAATAAATTGCATGGATCTTCGGTCCATTTAAATCGAGGGAAATTCACATGGTGAAATTCTCTTTATAACATATCAAGTCTTCCAATATTATTAGGGAGCTATAACAAAATATTCCTTCTACTTCGAAGCCATCGTAACAAACTTGCATTTAATCCCCTCTCATTTCTAAAATCTCTTGCATCCTTGATCTTTTCTCCGTATGGCCCATTTCAAGTTGTGGCACTTGGGAGATATGCAAGTGGCTACTTGTTAATTTTCATCTCAGTTAGAAAATATTTGAACCCTCAAATATTTTCTCTTCCTC
Source organism: Secale cereale (assembly GCA_902687465.1). Lineage (NCBI taxonomy): Eukaryota > Viridiplantae > Streptophyta > Magnoliopsida > Poales > Poaceae > Secale > Secale cereale. Next base: position 547,520,208 of record LR738712.1, read on the forward strand.
TCATCTTTTCTTTTTCTGAACAATGGGAGAGTAGAGAGAGAGAGAGGTAGGCCATCTAGGCCCATCCACAGAGCTTACAGCCAGGCCCATCCGCAGCCAGGCCATGGCCAGTTCCCAGCCGCCGGCCTCCCCAGGCCCATCCTTCCTCCGCAGCCCACCTAAGCTGTCTAACCCTAGCCCGACCGAACCCTCCCCATCGCTCGTTCCCACCCGCGCCGCCATCTCCTTTTTCCTCTAGATTCCATCTTCCTCTCTCCCTTCGTCCACCTCTCCCTCTCGTATCCTTCCACCACGCAACGACACACAGGAGCGAGAGCTCCTCGTCCTCCTTCCCCGACCTCTCCTCCTTCGCGCCAGCCGCACCCCGACCTCCGCCGCCAAGCAGGCCGCCGCCCAGAGCAGGGCCTCTCCTTCCTTGTGCCTTCCTCCGCCTCAACCTGCCGTCATCCATGCCCACCGCCGCGCCATGGCGCCCCCAGGGCTCCGTCCTCATAGCCTCCCACCCCGCCAAGTACCTGCCCTTGCCTCGATCTCCACCAGATCTACAGATCCCGGCCTCCATGGCGTCGCTCCGGTGCAACATGGGGCCGCCGCCTTTGATGCCAGACGGGAGCAGCGGGAGCCCCCGTGTTGGCCAACCTGCCCGACTCCTGCCGCCTGCAGTACGCCACTGCACCAAACTTCGGCCACCGCGAGCACCGGATGCTCTGGTGAGCCCCGCGCCAGCCTAGAAACTTCTGCTGCCCATGCCCTGCTTCTTCCACTCTACGAGCACCCGATCTACGAACCTTGCTGCCATCGGAGGCAACCAGTTCATTGTGTCCTTTCGAACAATCAACCGAGGCATTTTGTGTTGTTATGGATCTCGCCAAGACCCTCTTGGATTTCGGCAAGTAGCATGAGGACTGAGGACTCGGAGCAACCGGTCCGTCAAGTTTCTTGGAGACCACATGGACGACAAGTACCACTACGACGCGACAAGTACCACGATGACCATCGCTCGCCGAGTTCGACTACACGGACCGACAAGTACCTCGTCGATACGTCTACGACTACCGTCACCGAAGACCACAAGTGCAACTACTTCCACTACACTCACCGCGTGAACGACTACTTCCCACGACGACCCATGAGCAACTACACCACTACTTCCTCTACGAACTCATTCCGCCCCAAAAATGTATGCTTCGAAGGTATACCGCCGAGACGACGTCCGTGAACGAATGCTTGGGTTGTATGAGATGTTCCACTTGTTGCACCGTGTCCGAGTTACCCCTCGTTTGCCATGCCGTCGACCTGTGGGAACCCAGTTACCGGGATCACCCCACCTATCTCTTGCATGACTCGCACACGCCATCATTTCTTTGCACCGGTCTCTCAATGAGTTACCGGAACCGATATATTACCGTGTTATCATTTCGGTTTTTGCCGCCATGACACCCCTTTCTTTCCGCCATGGCGACAAATGCTTCATATCATCTTCATGTCAACTTTTAACTAAAAATTGCATAAAACTTGCATTTGTCATTCGCATCTTGATAACAACATTTAAATGGTTTAAATTGTTGTTTGCTTTAAAATTGCTAAATGACATGCGGGGATTTTCCAAAAAAGTTGTTGTTATTCTGGCCTCATTTAAACTTGCCTAAATAGGTAGTTTACTTATGCTTCACCTCTTGCCATGCTAAAAAAACAATTAAACTGGTTGGGTTCATAAACGAGAGTCAACTAAATAAATAGAATGTGGTGTTTCGTCAATATGCAACTCGTTGCATATTGAACTCCACTTAAATGGTAGTGTTGTTTGTGCACTTCGCCATGCCATGCATATTTAAATCGGACATGCATCATACTTGTTTGTGCATCATGCCATGGTTATGATATGAGTGTTTACCATGTTGTTTGCTTCTTTCCAGCTTTCTTCTCTTGTTAGTTTCGGTTTCGTTCCGGAGTTGTGAGGATTCGTTCGACTACTTCATGGACTTGTTCTTCTTCCTTGCGGAATCCCAGGCAAGATGACCATTCCCCGATATCACCTCTATATTTGCCTTGCTAGTTGTCTCGCTCTTTAGCTATGCCTCGATGCCTATTCTTGTCTTGTCAGCCTCCTATTGTTGCCATGAAACACTCTAACTGCCTTCCTAGCAAACCGTTGATTGGCTAAGTACGCTTTTGCTCAGCCCCTCTTATAGCGTTGTTAGTTGCAGGTGAAGTTTGAAGATTGCTCCATGATTGGACTTGTTTTATTGGGATAACACAATATATATATTAATTAAATTAATGCACATATATATTTGTAATGGGTGGAAGACTTGGTCTTCTGCTTGGTGTTTTGTTCCACTCATGCCACCTTAGGACCCGATAAACCAGTGTTACGTTCCTTGATTTTGCGTTCCTAACACGGTTGGGGTTTATGGCCCCCCTTGATAATTCACACTACTTAAAGCTTTTCTAGCGAGACCCAACATTGGTACTACATTTGCCTAACAACTAAAACTTGCATATGGAGTTATAAACCTGAGTTCTTAATCAACAACCCAGGCCAGTGCTCCTCATGAGTGTTGGTCCAAACTAAGCGTACTGCGGGGCCACCTTGGGAGAACCCGAGGGCTGGTATATACCTGTAGCTTTTCCCATACGGTCGTGGCCTAAGACGAGATATGCGCGACTACTATCAGGGTGTCGGCACACCGGGAGGTCTTGCTTTATTAGTTTTACCTTTGTCGAAATATCTTGAGCACGGGATTCCAAGAATACTCGGGTCTTCCCACCTTGGATTTGCGACTCCGCAGATCGTGAGCTTGTGATTGGCTAAGTTTGGACACCCCTGCAGGGTTTGAACTTTCCAAAGCCGTGCCCGCGGTTATGTGGCAAATGGGAATTTGTTAATATCCGGTTGTAGATAACTCGACATCATATCCTTAAGAATACACTACCTATGTGAGTAACCGTGATGGTCTTTTTCCGAAGGGCTTCGAGAAGTGAACACGGTGGGGTTATGTATGAATGTGAGTAGCTAGGATCACTTCTTGATCAACTTGCCGACCGTAGGCACATATTCTCGTCTCGCTCTGAACTCGTATGCTAGTTGCTTAGTGCTTGATGCAAACACTTTACTACCCTTCCACACCTAAAGGCTTTGTTAGTTTTGATACCCGGGAATGGGATTGCTGAGTCCTTGTGGCTCACAGGTTACAACACACACCAGATGTAGGTACAGTCGAGTACGATGCAGGAGATGGATCAGAACTTCACTGGGAGTTCGATGAAGAGCGTGGTCGTTACTATGTATCGTATCCCGACGATCAGTATTGGTTCCTACTAGGGGCGATCAGGCCTTGTGATTTGTGGTATCTTTTCTCGTTTGGATTTCGTCCGTAGTCGGACCCTGTGTTATTTGGATGAATGTATGTTATTGTATTCATTGTGTGACGTGGCGAGTGTAAGCCAACTATTTTACTCTTTCATCCCTGAACTTTTACATGAGTTGTGCAAAGATACCACGCTTGCAATCATTCCAGAATGTGCTTATGTCTCTAAGTCGTGCCTTCATACATCTCCAACGTATCTACTTTGCCAAACACTTTTGCCCTTGTTTTGGACTATAACTTGCAAGATTTGAATGGAACTAACCCGGACTGACGCTGTTTTCAGCAGAACTACCATGGTGTTGTTTTTGTGCAGAAATAAAAAGTTCTCGGAATCGCCTGAAAATCAATGGAGAATTATTTCAGAAAATATAAAAAATACGTGCAAGAAGATCCACACCGGGGTGCCCACGGGCTGTCCTCGAGGGTGGGGCGCACCCCCCATCCCAGGGCGCACCCCCTGCCTCGAGGGCTCCCCGATGCCCCACCGACGTATCCCCAGGTCCTATATATTCCGTTTCGTGGAGAAAAAAACAAGGAGAAAGAATTATTGCGTTTTACGATACGGAGCCGCCGCCAAGCCCTAATCTCTCTCGGGAGGGCTGATCTGGAGTCCGTTCGGGGCTCCGGAGAGTGGAGATCATCGCCATCGTCATCATCAACCTTCCTCCATCACCAATTCCATGATGCTCACCGCCGTGTGTGAGTAATGCCATCGTAGGCTTGCTGGACGGTGATGGGTTGGACGGGATCTATCATGTAATCGAGTTAGTTTTGTTAGGGTTTGATCCCTAGTATCCACTATGTTTTGAGATTGATGTTGCTATGACTTTGCTATGCTTAATGCTTGTCACTAGGGCCCGAGTGCCATGATTTTTGATCTGAACCTATTATGTTTTCATGAATATATGTGTGTTCTTAATCCTATCTTGCAAGTCTATAGTCACGTACTATCTGTTGTGATCCGGCAACCCCGAAGTGACAATAATCGGGACCACTCCTGGTGATGAGCATAGTTTGAGGAGTTCATGTATTCACTATGTGTTAATGCTTCGGTCCGGTACTCTATTAAAAGGAGGCCTTAATATCCCTTAGTTTCCAATAGGACCCCGCTGCCACGGGAGGGTAGGACAAAAGATGTCATGCAAGTTCTTTTCCATAAGCACGTATGACTATATTCGGAATACATGCCTACATTGCATTGATGAACTGGAGCTACTTCTGTGTCACCCTAGGTTATAACTTCTACATGATGAATTGCATCCGACGTAATTTCCCATCACCGATCCAATGCCTACGAGCTTTACCCATATTGCTTGTCGCTTATTTACTTTTCCGTTGCTATTATCACAAAAACTACAAAAACACTATCATTACTTTTATTGCTGCTACCACCACTATCATATTACTTTGCTACTAAACTATCTTGCTGCAGATACTAAGTTTCCAGGTGTGGCTGAATTGACAACTCAGCTGCTAATACTTAAGAGTATTCTTTGGCTCCCCTTGTGTCGAATCAACAAATTTGGGTTTAATACTTTACCCTAAAAAACGGTTGCGATCCCCTACACTTGTGGGTTATCAAGACTATTTTCTGGCGTCGTTGCCGGGGAGCATAGCTCTATTCTTTAAGTCACTTGGGATTTATATCTATTTATCACTATGAAGAATTTGAAGGACTCAAAAACCAAGATCTTACCCTCAACTACGAGGGGAGGTAAGGAACTGTCATCTAGCTCTGCACTTGATTCTCCTTCTGTTATGAGTAAACTTGCGACACCTACTCCAGCTATTGAATCTGATATGTCGTATTTTCTTGATGATGCTACTTCTGCTATGTATGATGAAACTACCTCTATCCGTGATACTGTGCCACTAGTTGAGTTTCTAGATGAACAAATTGCTAAGGTTAGGGAGAGTGCAAATGTTGATGATATTTATGAAAGTGATGATGAAACTACTCCCAATAGATATGAATTGCCTGTTGTGCCTGAGGGTTATGTTATGGATGAAGAAACTGCTAGAGACTTTCTTGCTTGCAATGATAGATATGATCTTAAGAAGTTATTAGCTAAGTTGAAAGAAAAAGTACTTGAATGCTAGAATGAAACATGACCATGCTTTTGCTACTTCACCTATATGTGTTACTGATAAGGATTATCAATTCTCTGTTGATCCTGAGTTAATTACTTTGGTTGAATCTGATCCTTTCCATGGCTATGAGTCTGAAACTGTTGTGGCACATCTTACCAAGTTGAATGATATAGCCACCCTGTTTACCAATGATGAAAAGATTCGCTATTACTATATCCTTAAGTTATTTCCGTTCTCGTTAAAGGGTGATGCTAAGACTTGGTTTAATTCTCTTGATCCTGGTTGTGTGCGTAGTCCCCAGGATATGATGTATTACTTTTCTGCTAAATATTTTCCCACTCATAAGAAACAAGCTGCCTTACGGGAAATATATAACTTTGCTCAAACTGAAGAAGAGAGTCTCCCACAAGCTTGGGGGAGGCTTCTCCAGTTACTTAATGCTTTCCTGATCATCCTCTTAAGATGCATGATATACTTGATGTCTTTTATAATGAACTAACCGATGCTTCCAGAGACCACCTGGATAGTTGTGCTGGTTGTGTTTTTAGGGAAAGAACAGTGGAACAAGATGAATTACTATTGAATAATATGCTAGCCAATGAAAATAATTGGACACTTCCTGAACCAGCCCCTAAGCCAACTCCGAAGAAAAGAGGTGTTCTATTTCTCAGTCCTGAAGATATGCAAGAGGCAAAGGAATATATGAAAGAAAAAGGAATTAAAGGTGAAGACGTTAAGAATTTACCGCCTATTGAAGAAATACATGGTCTTATTAACCCGACACAGGTAGTAAAGGTAAATTCTCTTTATAGATTTGACGAAAGTGATATTCCTCGTTATAAGTCTGCTAGCCAATGCTTAGATGAGTTTGACAATTTTATTGTGAAACAAGAAAACTTCAATGCTTATGTTGGTAGAAAATTACAACACAATGCTCATATGATTGAACGCTTGAGTGATTATCTGTCTAGTGCTAAAGATGAACTGAAACCCATTAGTATACATGCTTCTATGGTTACCACTCAAATAGAACAAGTACTTAAGGCTCAGAATGATTTGCTCAATGAATTAAATAGTAAGAATAATGATAATGCCATTAGAGTTGTGACTAGAGGTGGTAGAATGACTCAAGAACCTCTGTATCCTGAAGGCCACCCTAAGATAATTGAGCAAGATTCTCATAGAGCTAATTTAGATGCACCTAGTTCTTCTAAGAAGAAGAAAAAGAAAAGTGATAGAAATTTGCATGCTCCTAGTGAACCTGTAGCTGCCACACCTGAGAATCCCAATGATATATCTGGTTCCGATGCTGAGACACTATCTGGTAATGAACATGGACCTAGTGATAATATTAGTGATGATGTTCATGTTGATGCTCAACCTAGCAATGATAATGATGTGGCAGCATCTCGTGTGAGACCTTGACGGAGAGGTGGTCGTCCCCCATCAAATTGAAGTGGAGGGTGAGCCCATCCGTCAGGCTGTGGATGCGAGCGAACCTCTTCCATCCTTGGCGAAGATACATCACATGAGGGGCAGGGAAGTCGACACGGGCCCGCGTGCCACTGATCCCACAACCCCTCATGGGCAGCCCCAGCGACTCCGGCGGATTCGCCTCCATCTCCCGCGCAAACGGAGTCGGGAGACGAAGGCGACGGCGCGGCGACCCCCGCATCCTAATGAAGAACTCACAGGGGTCATCTCCAACATGACCTTCTACTGGAGGAGGGGCTGCTGGCGGGGGCGAGGCCGGCGGGCCGCCCCGTCCTCCTCTTCCCCGAGCACCCCGGCCTCGCCCATGGCCCCGCCCCCTCCCTCTTCCCCTCGTGGCCGGTTCGGCCACCGCGGGTGCAGGAGAAGGGGGGACGCGTTGTCGAGCAGCGACCCTCGCCGCCACCGTTGAGGAGCCGAGGTTTTCTCTCTTCATGGCGGACAGAAGATAGGAGCAAAAGTTGAAGGAGAAAGAAGATGGAGGAGTGCGGGGCGCCGTCCCCTCCCTCTGCCCTTTATAAAGGGGCGGGGCTGGAGCTCGACCGCCCCGCTCGGCCAATCAAGATGCAGAAGGAGAGGGGGGCCGGGACCGACCCACCGCCCCAACCAGCGACGGCTCGGTTTCCCACATCCACCGCTCGCCACCTCGAACGCATGGGAGGCACGTGGCGAACGTGCAGGACCGAAGCGACAGGTGAGGCGAGCTCTCCCCGCCCGGTGATTGTGGGGAGTGGACGCCTAGACGACCGCGCCTCGGCCCCGTCCAGTAAGCGGGCCGCGCCTCCACGCTTCCCCCCGTTTACGGGGAAAAAGCGAGCCGCCTCCTTTCGCATTTACTGCGATGTGACGCATGCTTGCGGAAACCGCCCCACGCATGCCGCCCATTTCACACACGCCCCTCCACCCCGCGACGCGCGCGCGGGTCGTGGGAGGCGCAGTGCGCGGAAATCTTACCACGGTGAAAACCACCCTGCCTGCCCGCGCACCGTTCTGGGCCTGGCCCAACAACGTGTCGCGCTTATGTGTGGCCTAGGCCGAGGGGCTCCTGTCGGTGTACAAAAAGAGGGGTACACTTTTTGTTCCCCTGTGACTGTGCACGGGCAGTTTGAGCCACGGCGCCACCACACCAAGCACGGCGAGGGGGGCGAGCCGGGGCAAGACCGAAGCTTGATGGAGACTGGAGCGACGCCAAGAACAAGACCACAAAGAGCAAAGGGACGAAGCGGCTCTCCCCGGCAAGATCCTTGCCGGGGCCAGCCCCGGAAAGGCCCTTGCCGCGGCAGCTCGCCCCGCGCCTACGGAGCGAATCACCCTTGAGTCCACCGCCCCCATGGGGCAAGGATTCGGGAGATATCCCATGGTGGCATGCAGATCTTTGTGAAGACATTCAAGGTCAAATGCAAGTTAAGAAGACGACGATCCTTGGCGGGATTCCAGCCAAGGAGAACCACAAGGCCCCCGGCAAGCAACTTGCCAGGGATGACTGCAGGCTCCACTGTCGCCGCTAAAGTAGGGACACCTAAGCTGGGCACATTAAATGCACCTTGTCCTGTAATGCGAGGGATAACCTCGCATCACTGTATCCTTTCCACCTCCTGTGTGCCACTATGGCAACCCCTTTTTCCTATAAAAGGAGGCCCGAGGTGACCAGGAGAAGGATTCGGCTTTTTAGAACTCCTCACGACTCTCTTGGAGCTCCTCACTAGCTGAAGAACACCAACATATAATCCACCAAAGCAGGAGTAGGGTTTTACGCATCTTTGCGGCCCGAACCTGGGTAAAGGAACCGTGTCCTGACTGTTAGATCCGCTCTTCTCTCAACCCAGCGCCCCGCAACCGTAGTAGGGATTCTTGTGATCCCATAGGTGTCGATCCAAATACACCGACATAGGGCTGTCTATATCTTCCATGCTAGGTGGATTATTCTCATGATGAGTGGACTCCGCTCACCATTCACGAGAAAATGGCTGGTAATCGGGATGCCCAGTCCCATGCTTAAAATCATAATAATTAAACAAAACTCCCCCAGGGCTGTTGCTTGTTTGGACGGTAACCCGTGGATTCGGCTGGCCGTGGAGTGTGCTTGTTGGTGGTTGGGGAGTATAAACTTTACCATTCTGTTTGGGAACCACCTATAATGTGCGTAGAATGGGAGATATCGAGATTCTTGATTGTTATGTTGACAATGAAAGTATACCGCTCAAAATGTTATTCAATCTCTATTTAAAAATCGAGCTCTGGCACCTCTACAAATCCCTGCTTCCCTCTGGGAGGGTCCTATCTATTTACTTTTATGTAGAGTCATCATCGTCTTATCAAAAAGCACCAGTAGGAGAGCACCCTTATCGTTGCATGTATTACTATTAATCTACATTGAGTATGATCATGACTGGATCTCTTTTACCATGAATTACAATGTCTAGTCAGTCCTTGATCTTTAAAGGTGCTCTGCATTTATGTTTTGCGGTCTCATAAAAGGCTAGCGAGATACCATGTGACGCCCGAGACCGACGTCCCAGAAGATTCTCGAAGCTTCCAGATGTTCCGGGTTGCCCGTGTGTTTCTTTTGCTTGTGTTATTTATTTTTGCATTGCATCATGTCATCATGCCATCATGTCATATTTTATTTTGCATCTCAACCTAAATAATTCGTGTGGACCTTCAGTCCATTTAAATCGAGGGAAGATGTCTTCTCTTTATAACATATAAAAGTCTCTCAATATTTAGGGAGCTATATTAATAATATTCCATTCGTTTGGAATCACCATAACACACTTGCATAATTCCCCATGTCTTTTCACTTCGAGTTTCACCTTAAAAATCTTGCCAATAATTCTTTTCAGTTGTTTCGAGGTTCCTCCAAAAATTTGAACATTTTTGGAGACTTCTATAATCAAGTCTTAGTTCAAATTATTTGAATTAAAATTCAAATATGTTTGAATTATTTTTTCCGTTCATGCCTTTCTTATTTTTCTCCGGTCGTGCTTATTTTTTTATGAGCCCGAGAAAATATAATTCCATGTGTCTTTTCCCTAACCGTCCTCCTCTTTCTCTTTTTCTCTCTTTGTTTTTATCTGCAAAATCTAATAAAAAATAAGAGGGCAGCCTCCTCCTTTCCCTCTCTCCAGCCTGCTGCCTCCTTTTAGCTCTCCCTCAGCCCAGCCGGCCCGTTTCCTCTTCCCCCAGCCCAGCCGGCCACTTAGGCCCGAGGCCCAGGCCGACCGGCCAAACCCTAGGCTCCAGTCCCTCGCACTCCCTCCGCCCGCCGCCACCCTTTCTCTCGACCGCTTCCCTCTGTCTCGCTCTCTCTTCCCCCGCACTCGATCTCCTCCCGAGACCCCGAAGCCTTCGAGCCCTCTGCGCGATTCCTCCCCGATCTCCCCTTCGTTCCCGAGCCGTCGCCCGAACCCATCGAGCCTTCGCCCTCGCGCACGAGGCCACCGCGGCCCTCCTCCTCACAAGGCCTCCCTCCGGCCAGGTCCCTGCCTCGGCCGCCCCGGCTCGCTGGCCCGAGCGAGTACCTCCAGGCCGCTCCCGGCCCTCTCCCCTCCGGTTCCCAGCGCCAGGGAGGCCGCCCCGCGCCTCGAGCCCGCGCCCGCAGCCGGCCGGAGCTGCTCCCTCCGTTTCCCAGGCGACCCAGCGCCAGAACTCCTCCCGCCGGCCACCTCCAGCGGCCAGGAGCCGCCGGCGTCCTTCTCCTCCAGGTGCCCGCAGCCCGGCGAGCTGCGCCCGGCCACCCCGACGCACCAGGGCACGAGGTCCTCCAGCCGCGACAGCTCGCTGGCCCCTTCCCTCCTCTGCGCCTGGCGCCCCAAGGCCGCACCAGCGCCGTGGCCTCCCTCTGTTCCCTGCCAGCCAGAGCCGCGCCCCGGCTGCTCACTCTTCATCCGCTCGCTGGCCTCGTCCTTCGTCTTCTGTGGATCCAGCGCCCGCGACCTCTTCCAGCGCACGGAGCCGGCAGCCCTGTTTTCTTTTCCAGTTGCCCTGCCGTCCGCCGCTGTCCCTTGTTGCTGCCGTTGTTGGTTGTTTTGTGTGCCTGTGCTGTTGCTTGACAGGGAACCCGCGAACGAGACGATGACAAGTACCTCTACGGTTCAAGTACATCTACCGTCGCCGAGGACCGGCAAGTACCACGACGTCCGAGCTCATCCGACCGTGAACCAAGACGTGAACGTGAACAACTACATGACCCGGCAAGTACCACTACATGTACAAGTACCTCGACGACCGAACGACTACTCGGAGACCCCAAGTACCCCTACCGTCGCCCGTGTACCCCTACGGAACGTCTTCAACGAGTACCCCTCCGGTGGCGTGTACCTCTACGAACGGGAACCCGTGTACCACTACTTCCACTACCGCTATGTGAACGACTTCTTCCTCTTCGGACACGTGAACGACTCCTTCCTCTACGTCTCGAACCGTCCCGAAACATTTGTTTCGAAGGTATAACCCCGTCGATGACCCGTGTGATGCATGCTTGCTTGTGTTGTGTGAAATGTTGTCTCCCGTGTGTGCTTCGTGCCCGTTCCACCTTTGTCATGTTCCTCGGTTGCCTCGTCACCGACTCGTGGGAACCCGGCAACGGGATCACCCCATCATCTTGTTCAACTCGTTCACTCCACCTTTTGTTTTGCACCGGTCTCTTAACGAGATACCGGAACCGATATGATGCGTTGCATCATTTTCGGATCGTTGCCGTGGCACCCTTTCGTTCCACCACGGTGACAAATGCTTCTTATCCTCTTAAGTCAACCCTTTTAATAAAACTTGCATAAACTTGCTCATGTCATCCGCATCATGTTAACAACATTAATATGTGTGTTTGTGTTTGCTTTATAATTACTAAACATGCTCATGGGGTTTTTCCGGATATGTTGTTGTTATTTTCCGGCCTCATTTAAATTGCCTAAATAGTGTAGTTTCTTTATGCTTCACCTCTTGCCATGCTAAAAACATTTAACCTTGTCTTGTAAATAATGAGAGTCAACTAAATAATTAAAATGTGGTGTTTTGTCAATATGCAACTCGTTGCATATTGATCTCCACTTAACTTGTAGTATTTGTTTGTGCACTTTGCCATGCCATGCATATTTAAACCGGACATGCATCATACTTGTTTGTGCATCGTATGCCATGTTGATGCTTGTGTGTTTACCGTGTGTTTTCTTCTTTCCGGTTGCTTCTCCTGTTAGCTTCGGTTTCGTTCCGGAGTTGTGAGGATCCGCTCGACTGTTGCTCCTTCTGCTTCTTGGATCCGTTCTTCTCCCTTGTGGATTCCCAGGCAAGATGACCGAACCCGGATACCATTACTATTTTCTGCCTCTTGCTAGTAGTCTCGATCTATAGCTTTGCCTCGATGCCCATGTCTTTTTTGTCAGCCTCCTACTTGTAACCAATTGCCATGTTTAACCAACCTACCTATGCAAACCGTTGCTTGGCTATACGTAGGCTCGCTCAGCCCCTCTTATAGCATTATTAGTTGCAGGTGAAGTTTGAAGATGCTTGCTTCATGTTGAAGTTTGGTTGGGTTATATCACACTATATAAATGCTTAAAAATGAAATCATCTATATACTGGCAGGGTGGAAGGCTAAGCCTTTTTGCTTGGTGTTTTGTTCCACTCATGCCGTTAGGAACCGTATAAGCCGGTGTTATGTTCCTTGATTATGCGTTCCTAACACGGTTGGGGTGTATGGGACCCCCTTGATAAACCGCTAAGTGCTAAGTCTTTTCCAGCAAGTCCCAACATTGGTACTATTTTGCCTAATAACAAACTAATAAAACTTGCATAAGGGCTTTGCAAACCCTCTTTTATTCTTAATTCAACAACCCCGGGCCAGTGCTCCACATGAGTGTTGGTCCGAAACGGGGGTTACGCGGGGCCACCTCGAGGAAACTCAAGGTTTGGTAAAAACCTGTGGGATCACCCATCCGGTCGTGGCCTGAGACGAGATACGCGCGGCTACTATCAGGGTGTCGGCACGCCGGGAGGATTTGCTGGATTAGCCTTACCTTAGTTCGGTTTAACTCGAGCACGGGATTCCGAGAATACTCGGGTCTTCCCAACTATGGAGTTGCGACTCCGCGGATCGTGGGCTTGTAATGGGCCAAGTTGGAACACCCCTGCAGGGTTTGAACTTTCGAAAGCCGTGCCCGCGGTTATGTGGCAGATGGGAGCTTGTTAATTCCGGTTGTAGATAACTTGACACAATGTTTCAATACACTACCAGCGTGTGTACCGTGACTGTCAATTTCCGAATAGGGATTCGGGAGTTGAACACGGTGGGGTTATGTTTGACCGGCTTTAGTTAGGATCACTTCGTGATCATCTTTCGACCGTTGCACTTCTCTTCTCGCTCTCTATTACGTAAGCTAGTGCTAGTTGCTGCTGCAGACTCTTGTTTGTTCCTTCACCTCATATTCTTTCTTCAGCCTTTTCCTCACCCAAGGCTTAAATAGTCTTGTTACCCGGGAACGGGATTGCTGAGTCCCCTGTGGCTCACAGTTACTTCACCACACCAGATGCAGGTTCAGCCGAGTTTGATGCAGGAGCTGGTTCAGTGCTTCACCAGGAGCTCGATGAAGCTTGTGTCTGTTTGCTTGAGACGTTTCGATGTTCAGTAGTGTTTTCTACTAGGATTCGATCTTGGCCTGTGGCTTTATGTTGTTTTGGTATCTTTCTTTTGGATCTTACCCTTAGATGGGCTGTGATGTTTTGAATGATGATTGCTTATGTAATGTATTGTGTGAAGTGGCGAGTGTAAGCCAACTATCTCTTTTGCAATTTAATCCCTCTTTTACATGAGTTGTGCAAAGATACCAAACTTGAGATCATTCTAGGATGGATTTATGCCTTTAAGTCGTGCCTCGACACGTAGGAGGTATAACTCCATCCTGGGCATTACATACCATCCTGTTATATCATATCATGATTGTTTTGAGAAGTGTTGTCATCCGAGGTTTATTATTATTACGCGCTAGTTGATTATGCCATTGATGTGAGTAGTCTTAAGACCTGAAAGTTATTGTGAATGTGGTTAGTTCATGATCTTGTTGAAAACCTGAATGCTAGCTTACATATTTACAACAACAAGAGCATACAGAGTTTGTCAAAGTTTTTCTTTATCACTTTCAGTTTATCAACTGAATTGCTTGAGGACAAGCAAAGGTTTAAGCTTGGGGGAGTTGATACGTCTCCAACGTATCTACTTTGCCAAACACTTTTGCCCTTGTTTTGGACTCTAACTTGCATGATTTGAATGGAACTAACCCGGACTGACGCTGTTTTTAGCAGAACTTCCATGGTGTTGTTTTTGTGCAGAAATAAAAAGTTCTCAGAATCGCCTGAAAATCAACGGAGAATTATTTCAGAAAATATAAAAAATACCTGCAAGAAGATCCACACCGGGGGCCCACGGGTTGTCCTCGAGGGTGGGGCGCGCCCCGCGCCCCCCTGCCTCGAGGGCTCCCCGATGCCCCATCGACATATCCCCAGGTCCTATATATTCCGTTTCGTGGAGACAAAAATCAAGAAGAAAGAATTATCGCGTTTTACGAGACGGAGCGGCCGCCAAGCCCTAATATCTCTCGGGAGTGCTGATCTGGAGTCCGTTCGGGGCTCCGGAGAGTGGAGATCGTCGCCATCGTTATCATCAACCTTCCTCCATCACCAATTCCATGATGCTCACCGCTGTGTGTGAGTAATTCCATCGTAGGCTTGCTCGACGGTGATGGGTTGGATGGGATCTATCATGTAATCGAGTTAGTTTTGTTAGGGTTTGATCCCTAGTATCCACTATGTTCTGAGATTGATGTTGCTATGACTTGGCTATGCTTAATGCTTGTCACTAGGGCCCGAGTGCCATGATTTCAGATCTAAACCTATTATGTTTTCATGAATATATGTGTGTTCTTGATCCTATCTTGAAAGTCTATAGTCACCTACTATGTGTTGTGATCCGGCAACCCCGAAGTGACAATAATCGGGACCACTCCCGGTGATGCCCATAGTTTGAGGATTTCATGTATTCACTATGTGTTAATGCTTTGGTACGGTACTCTATTAAAAGGAGGCCTTAATATCCCTTAGTTTACAATAGGACCCCGCTGCCACGGGAGGGTAGGACAAAATATGTCATGCAAGTTCTTTTCCATAAGCATGTATGACTATATTCGGAATACATGCCTACATTGCATTGATGAACTGGAGCTAGTTCTGTGTCACCCTAGGTTATAACTTCTACATGATGAACTGCATCCGACGTAATTTTCCATCACCGATCCAATGCCTACGAGCTTTACCTATATTACTTGTCGCTTATTTACTTTTCCGTTGCTATTATAAAAAAAACTACAAAAACACTATCGTTACTTTTATTGCTGCTACCACCACTATCATATTACTTTGCTACTAAACTATCTTGCTGCAGATACTAAGTTTCCAGGTGTGGCTGAATTGATAACTCAGCTGCTAATACTTAAGAGTATTCTTTGGCTCCCCTTGTGTCGAATCAACAAATTTGGGTTTAATACTTTACCCTCGAAAACTGTTGTGATCCCCTACTGACGAGGTTACAGACCTAGGGTAGGGTCACAAGCCCGATCAAGGTACCCCACCCAAGGTCACTACCGTAGAAGATCAAAAGACAAGACCTATGACAGTGGAGGCAGGCGACTGAAATGGTCCAAGAAGACACTCCACTCGACTGAACCTCATACGTAAGACGACTCAACCCCACTCGACCGATCGAAGGCACTCGACCTCCGAAGGTCAAGCGCCACTTGGGACATCAACGGTCCTGTATTTACTCGCTGTAGTAAACACCTTAATTATCCTTTACTGCAGGCGTTACTAGTAACGCATGCCTTAATGTACATTAAACCCTTGGTAATGTGGAGCATGGCTGGGGTCCTGGCGCACTATATAAGCCACCCCCTCCTCCAGAACAAGGGTTCGCACCTCTGTAACATACATATACACATACCAGTCGACCAAGCCTCCGGGCACCGAGACGTAGGGCTATTACTTCCTCCGAGAAGGGCCTGAACTCGCTAACACCTTGTGTACAACATCACCATAGCTAGAACCTTGCCTCTCCATTCGTACCCCCTACCCTTACTATCAGACCTAGAACCACGACAGTTGGCGCCCATCGTGGGGCAAGGCGTCTTAGCGACATCTGGTGAAGTTGTGATTCCTCCTCCGACCACTTTCATCATGGTGTCAGGCGGTGGTTTGGCGTTGGGCCACGAGATCCGGCTCGACGCACTAGTCTTCATCGCCGACGACTCCGCATGGCTCCAGGAAGCCCCTCTTGACGTCGAGGCTCTGCCCGCCCGGGGAACTGCGCACTTTCGCGCCGGCGCCGGCGGCGTCCTCCTGCTGCAGCCATCGACTCGGTACTCATCGTCTCCCATCCCCGCTGGACGCCGCCGCAAACGATCCGGTCGTTCGCGTCTCCAGCGGTGGGTGAAACACGTGGTGGCCCGTCGAACGGCCACCCCTCAAGTCGCGGCCATTGAGCCCGACGGCTACCTCTACGGGCCGGCCAACCAGTCGACCGGGCTCGAAGATTCCATTTCCGAGTGCGGGAGCAGCGATCCCGCGGCGGAAATCCTTATGGTCGATTCGCGCCGCAGCCCGCCTAGTTTTCCTCGCGGTGGGAATGGCGGCAGCGGCGGCGACCGATCGCAGGACAACGACGGTTACATCCCTCAGCCCCTCACCTCCGAGCAAAGGGCTGAGCTTTGTCGCCGCAACGGAGATGCACTCTTCACTCCCATCGTGGGAGATTCTCCAGAGGCTTTGGCCCCCGAAGCCACGCGCTAGGCCACCTTGGCCGAGCGCGTGTGCATGGAAAACATCCAACGCTCACTCGACGAGCAGGCCCGCCGATTGGTCCCCGAGTCCAGTCGACGACCGCGACAATCGTGTCAGCGTGAGACCCAGGTGTTCCGCACGCCAGTCCAAAACCTCGAAGCCACAACTCGTATCGCGGAGTCGATTCAACCCTCCCAGTCGGAAGCTGGGAGAGGTCTTCAACAGATCCGAGCTTTGCTCCGAACGGCTGAAGAACAAAACGCGGCTGTTTCTCAGTCGCGCAACATGATTCACAGCAGATCGGTGGCTGCAGACACCGTATGGTCGGCCCACAGTCCAAGATCGCCCTCGAGGCGTGAGGAACGTGGCCCGCGGCAAGACCGGCATCTGGGTCAGAATGACGATCCACTCGACCGTCGGCACGGACGCTACGACCGCCGTCGAGCGCCTACCCCTCCTCGGGGAAGTGGGTCACACTTGCCCCAGCGGCACGTGGGCAGGCGCCTGCGAGATGACGAGCGGAGGATTCCCCCAGATCCCCGGCGGCCAGGTTTCGATGCGAGGTCTATCCTTGTGCAAGGTCGAGTCAACCGCAACCGGGTGTCCAGAGAAGAGCGAGGCGGAGACCAACCAAGTGGCAGCCGAGCGCCAGCCTCTGGGCCTGAATGTTTCTATAGTGCTATCAGAGCCGCGGAGATCCCCCCGAACTTCAGGCTGGCGGCAGGAGTAAGCAAGTTCACCGGTGAGTCGAAGCCGGACACTTGGCTGGAAGACTACCAAGTGGCTATACAGATCGGAGGCGGCAACGACGACGTGGCCATGAAGCACCTCCCCTTAATGCTGGGAGGCTCCGCTCGGGCATGGCTCAATCAGTTGCCCCCCAGGAGCATTTACAGTTGGGAAGAGCTCGCTCGGGTTTTCGTTCGGACCTTTGAAGGCACCTGCAAGCGACCTGCTGGACTCGCAGAACTTCAGCACTGTGCGCAGAAGCCGAATGAAACCTTGAGGGACTACATTCAGCGATGGACTACTTTGCATCACACGGTAGAGAACGTGTCTGAGCACCAGGCGGTGTGCGCCTTCAAGGATGGTGTGCGTAACCGAGAGTTGAATCTGAAGTTTGGCCGAACAGGCGACGTGTCCGTGTCGCGGATGATGGAGATTGCCAGTCGGTACGCCAATGATGAGGAAGCCGATCGGCTCCGCAGCGGCAAGAAACCAGTCGGTCAGGACAACCAGAATTCCAATCGGAAGAATAAGCGCAAGGCCGAGCCAGCCGCTCAGGGAGAGGCTGCGGCGGTCAATCAAGGAAAGGGCAAAGGGAAGCCAAAAGGCTCCTGGGCCCCCAAGAAAGGAAAGGGCCAGGCTGGAGATGATATGCTCGACCAGCCGTGCCCCATACACACGAAGAAAGATGAGGAGGGAAACTTGGTATATCCCAAGCACACCACTCGACAGTGTCGGCTCTTGATCCAGAGTTTCCAGAAAGATCAGTCGACTGAGAAAGAGAAGGAATCAGAAGAGTCCGAAGAAAAGGAAGGGGACGGAGGATACCCCCGTATCAACTCCAGTTTGGTGATTTTCGCGGACGTCGAGAGCAAAAGTCGATTGAAAATCATCAATAGAAAAGTAAACATGGTTGCCCCGGCGACCCCCACGTTTTTGAAATGGTCAAAGACCCCCATAACATTCGACCAGTCCAATCACCCAGCGCACATCGCCACCCCCAGGTGGCAGGCTCTGGTGGTCGACCCAGTTACTGAAGGCACGCGCCTGACCAGAGTTCTGATGGATGGAGGCAGTGGCTTGAATATCTTGTATGCAGCTACCCTCCGGGATATGGGCATTCCGATGTCCAAGTTGAGAGAAAGTAACATGAGGTTCCACGGAGTAATCCCCGGGAAGAAAGCCGACTCACTTGGCCAGATCTCACTCTACGTAGTTTTTGGTGAGTCGAAGAACTACCGCAAAGAGAAGCTGACGTTCGAAGTGGTGGACTTCAACAGCGCCTATCACGCCATCCTGGGTAGGCCCGCCTACGCCAGGTTCATGGCTCGACTATGTTACGTCTACCTGAAGCTGAAGATGCCGGGACCCAACGGCATCATAACCGTCACTGGGAACCGTCAGAAAGCGGAAGAATGCTTCCAGAAAGGCTCGAAGATCGCCGACGAGCAAATGGCAGCAGTAGAGATGGAGGAGTACCAAAAGAGAGTGGACCCGAGTGACCTGCTAAGAGCGAAGAAGCCGGCTTCCGAGTTAGCTTTCCAGTCGACCGGGGACACGAAACCTGTGCACATCCACCCCACCGACCCCAACGCAGCACCGACCCACATCTCCACCACACTCGACAGCAAATAGGAAGAAGCGCTCATCCAGTTCCTCCGTGAGAACTGGGACATCTTTGCATGGAAACCATCAGACATGCCTGGTGTACCCAGGGGACTGGCTGAGCACCATTTGCGAGTCGACCCTAAAGTGAAACCTGTGAAGGAACATCTCCGTCGATCCGCTGCGGAGAAGCGAAAGGCAATTGGCGAAGAAGTGGCCCGACTCCTGGCAGCAGAGTTTATCCGCGAGATATACCACTCCGAGTGGCTCGCCAACGTCGTCATGGTCCCCAAGAAGGACAAGTCTCTCCGCATGTGCATCGATTTCAAGCACATCAATCGGGCCTGCCCGAAAGATCATTTCCCTCTTCCCCGCATCGATCAGATAGTTGACTCGACTGCGGGATGTGAACGTTTGTCCTTTCTAGACACGTATTCCGGGTACCATCAGATCCGTCTGTTCGGGCCCGACGAGATCAAGATAGCTTTCATCACCCCCTTCGGGTGTTTTTGTTATGTCACCATGCCTTTCGGCCTCAAAAATGCTAGCGCTACCTTCATGCGCATGATCCAGAAGTGATTGATAAAGCAAATCAGTCGGAATGTCGAGGCATACATGGATGACATTGTGGTCAAGTCACGGAAAGGTTCCGACCTACTGACTGACCTCGCTGAGACATTCGCAAGTCTAAGAAGCTACGATATCAAGCTCAACCCGTCAAAGTGTACATTTGGAGTTCCTGGCGGCAAGTTGCTCGGTTTTCTCGTTTCCGAACGGGGAATTGACGCCAACCCAGAGAAGGTCAGCACCATCCTCCGAATGAAATGCCCCGAGCGTATACACGACGTCCAGAAGCTTACTGGTTGCTTGGCAGCATTGAGTCGATTCATTTCCCGTCTTGGTGAGAAGTCATTGCCTCTCTACCGACTCATGAAGAAATCCGACAAGTTCGAGTGGAATCCCGAAGCCGAAGCAGTGTTTGAAGAGCTCAAAGCCCTGCTGTCCACCCAGCCGGTGCTCGCTGCCCCAATCAGCGGTGAGCCTCTTCTGCTGTATATTGCCGCCACCGGACAAGTCGTCAGTACTGTACTCACGGTCGAGCGGGAAGAAGAGGGCAAGGCATACAAGGTCCAACGCCCGGTCTATTATATATCCGAAGTTTTGACTCCCTCCAAGCAAAGGTATCCACATTACCAAAAGCTTGTGTACGGGATTTACTTGACTGCAAAAAAGGTTGCCCATTACTTCTCGGACCATTCGATCTCAGTCGTCAGCGACGCCCCACTGTCAGAGATCCTAAACAACCGAGACGCAACCGGTCGAGTGGCAAAATGGGCGATTGAACTTCTTCCGTTAGATATCAAGTTTGAAGCGAAGAAAGCCATCAAGTCTCAGGCCATAGCAGATTTTGTGGCCGAGTGGATAGAACAAGAGTTGCCGACTCAAGTCCAGTCGGACCATTGGACTATGTTCTTCGATGGGTCCAAGATGCTGAACGGATCCGGCGCAGGCGTGGTCCTGGTCTCTCCCAGGGGCGACAAGCTCAGCTACGTCCTTCAGATCCATTTCGATTCATCAAACAACGAGGCCGAATACGAAGCACTTTTGTATGGGTTGCGTATGGCCATCTCACTCGGCGTCCGTCGCCTGATGGTCTACGGCGACTCCGACCTGGTGGTGAACCAAGTGATGAAAGAATGGGACGTCAGGAGCCCGGCAATGACAAGTTATTGCAGTGCAGTGCGGAAGCTTGAAAAGAAGTTCGAAGGCTTAGAGCTCCATCATGTGCCCAGAGCAAACAATCAGCTAGCCGATGACCTCGCAAAAATCGGATCAACTCGGAAGCCTATACCCAAGAATGTGTTCCTAGAGCATCTGCACACCCCTTCTGTCAAAGAAAACCCCTTCACGGAAGAGCCCCCGCAGCCAGTCAGCGCGTCAGATCTGACTGAGGTCGAAGTGCCTGCCGTGGTCGACTTGATCATGGAGGTCCTAGTGATTACGCCAGACTGGACTGTGCCATATATATCATTTCTGCTCAGGCAAGAACTCCCAGAAGATGAGGAAGAAGCGCGCCAAATCGTGCACCGGTCCAAGGCATTCACGGTCATCCAGGGTCAGCTCTATAGAGAAAGCGCCACCGGAGTCGCCCAACGCTGCGTCGATCCAGAGGAAGGTCGACTGATCTTGGATGAAATCCACTCGAGAACTTGTGGCCACCACGTCTCCTCTCGGACTATAGTGGCCAAAGCATACCGAGCCGGGTTCTACTGGCCCCGCGCCAACGAGATGGCCAAGGATATTGTGGACAAATGCGCAGGCTGCCCGTTCTACTCCAACATGTCCCACAAGCCGGCGTCTGCCCTGAAGACCATTCCGCTAGTCTGGCCTTTTGCTGTTTGGGGCTTGGACATGGTCGGCCCCTTCAGGATAGGCAGAAGCAGGTTCACCCACCTCCTGGTGGCAGTCGACAAGTTCACCAAATGGATTGAGGCCAAGCCCATCAAGAACCTCGAGTCGAGCACCGCCATCAGCTTCATCAGGGAATTGGTATTCAGATATGGAGTCCCCCACAGCATCATCACAGACAACGGCTCCAACTTTGACTCGGATGAATTCAGAGCTTTCTGCGCTTCCCAAGGAACACGAGTCGACTATGCCTCCGTGGCACATCCGCAGTCAAATGGACAGGCAGAAAGAGCAAATGGTTTGATTCTCCAAGGCCTAAAGCCGCGGCTCATGCGCGATCTTAAGCATGCCGCCGGGGCTTGGGTAACTGAACTGCCATCCGTCCTATGGGGTCTAAGGACAACTCCAAACCGGTCGACTGGCCGTACCCCTTTCTTCTTGGTCTATGGAGCCGAAGCTGTGTTACCGAGCGACTTATTACACAACGCCCCCAGAGTAGAACTCTTCTCCGAAGCCGAGGCAGAGCAGGCTCGTCAGGATGCAGTCGACCTTTTGGAAGAGGAAAGAGAGATGGCCCTGATCCGGTCGACCATCTATCAACAGGACCCGCGTCGATTCCATGCTCGCAACGTAAGAAGCCGAGCATTCCAGGAAGGAGACCTGGTCCTTCGGGTGCATCAGAAACGTCCACACAAGCTCGCCGCGGCCTGGGAAGGCCCGTTCATCATCACCAAGGTACTGTGCAACGGAGCGTACCACCTCTACAATGTAGCCCAGAAGAAAGATGAACCTCATTCGTGGAATGCGGACCTGCTCCGCCGCTTTTACAATTGAGACACTCGACGGTCGAGCTGTAATAAAGATTTCCCAATTTGTTTCAAAGACAAATTAGCAATGATCCTTTAACGATTGATGTCCTCTAAAAACGTTGGTCATCAAAATCCCCCAGTGGGTGCTTAGCTGCGGTCCTCCGAGCTACGTTACAAGTATAAAGTGGCTCTGCCTTCCGAGCTCCGCCACAAATACAACGTAGCTTGGAATCACCTAAGTTATAAACATCCACTCCGAGTGAAGAGCAACCCTCTCACTCGAGGGCTTAGCTGCGACCCCGGGACTCGCCTAAGTTACAAACATCTACTCCGAGTGAAGAGCAACCCTCTCACTCGGGGGCTTAGCTGCGGTCCTCCGAGCTACGCTACAAGTATAAAGTGGCTCTGCCTTCCGAGCTCTGCCACAAATACAACGTAGCTTGGAATCGCCTAAGTTATAAACATCTACTCCGAGTGAAGA
>LR738712.1:547543234-547566768 GCA_902687465.1 Secale cereale
TCTCACTCGGGGGCTTAGCTGCGACCCCGTGACTCGCCTAAGTTACAAACATCTTCTCCGAGTGAAGAGCAACCCTCTCACTCGGGGGCTTAGCTGCGGTCCTCCGAGCTACGCTACAAGTATAAAGTGGCTCTGCCTTCCGAGCTCCGCCACAAATACAACGTAGCTTGGAATCGCCTAAGTTATAAACATCTACTCCGAGTGAAGAGCAACCCTCTCACTCGGGGGCTTAGCTGCCACCCTGTGACTCGCCTAAGTTACAAACATCTACTCTGAGTGAAGAGCAACCCTCTCACTCGGGGGCTTAGCTGCGGTCCTCCGAGCTACGCTACAAGTATAAAGTGGCTCTGCCTTCCGAGCTCCGCCACAAGTACAACGTAGCTTGGAATCGCCCAAGTTATAAATATCTACTCCAAGTGAAGAGAAACCCTCTCACTCGGGGACTTGGCTGCAGACGTCGACTCAAAGATTCAAGCAATCGAAGAAGAGCGGCAAACCGAAGGATCAAAATCGGATAAAAGCCCCGCAAGATTCGGGCAAGAGTACTTGGCCCACAGGCCCACCAGAGTTTAACAATTACAAGTCCACGCGGCATTCCGCGGCAAATGAGATTAAAGTTTCAAAGTTATTCCCCGGGAGGGGGCGGGCTCGCAGGTGCGACGAACTCTTCCAGGTCGATCCCGTCGGCGATGCGAGTGGCGGCTTCCAGGAAAGTCTCCATAAACGACTGGAATTGGAGCTCCTTCGTGTTTGCAACCTTCAGCGCCGCGAGCTTCCTCTCCTTCACCTCCCTGCAGTGCACACGGACCAAGGACAGCGCCACGTCGGCTCCTCCTCGGGCTGCCGGCTTCTTCCACTCCTGCACTCGGTTGGGGATTTCATTGAGTCGAGTCATCAGGGACTCGAGGTCGTTCTCCTGCACGATCCCCCTCCTGAGCGCGGTGTCGATTCGGGCCATCACTACCTTCAGTCGTCCCAGATAATCCGTGGCCGTAGTGAGACGGGACTCCAGCCTCACTATGTTCATAGATACCTCGTCCTTCACGATTGAGTTGGTTGGGTCCAAGCCAGGCTCGACCCGACCAGTCTCCTCCTCAAAGTTACGACAAAACTCTGCACCGAAAACAACAAGTCGAGTCAACAGACAAGATATGGGTCGACCGATCCAATTTTAACCAAGCCGAAGGAGGCATACCTTCGAGCACGAGGTACCATTTCTTGGTGATGTCGCCCAGATACGCCTCAAGATCAACCCTCTTCCGAAAGAGAGCCTCGTACTTGTCGTTCAGGACGGCCTTGAACTTCTTCAGCTGAGTCACCTCTTGATTGGCTGCGTCGAGCGAGCCTCTCAGTCTGATGACCTTCGCCTCGAGCGCACCCACGGAAGCCAACTTCTGCGCCGCCAGTTCCGCCTTCTCTTGAGCCGCCTGTTGCGCCGCCGCTAGGTCGAGATCCTTTTGCTCCAAGGCCGCCTTCAGTTGACCTACCAAAGCCGCCACTGGACAGATGAACATGAAGGAACACAAGGCACATCTATCAAAAAGTCAGTCGACATAAGGTCGGGGTCAGTTACCAGCCGCATCATCCTGCGTCTTCTTCAGGTGGTCCCGAGCCAACTGCAAGTCAAGGTTAAGCTGGATTTGCTTCTTCTCAAGGTCTGCAAACTTGGCCCCAAACTCGCAAGATTTCTGCATCAACACAACAAAGCAAGATTATAAGACTACAGTCGAGTCAAAATACTCAACCGCAGTCTCGGGGACTACACCCAGTGGGTGCACTGAGCGTGCCCCCACTGGTTTTCACTCGGCCGAAGATCAGTCCGGCTCGAGCTCAAAAAAAATCAGCAAGGAGGAAAAGTTCTATAGTAAGACCATGGCCGACCGCCAGCAGTCGACCACGGTCTCGGGGACTACACCCAGTGGGTGCACTGAGCGTGCCCCCACTGGTTTCACTCGGCCGAAGGTTAGTCTGGCTCGAGCTCAGAAAGAAAAGGGAGAACACCCAGTGGGTGTGGTATCTCACGAAACAAAACAACAGATTCTCGCGAAACCAAAGATCACTTCAGTGAAGACAACGTACCTGGACGTTGGCCCGAAGAGCAGAGCTGGCATCATAAGCCGCCATGCTAGCCTCATACGCCTCCTTAGTCCTCTCTATCATCACCTCCGCCTGGCGAACGGCTTCTTGAGCCGTCCCCACAGGATCCTCCGGGAGGCGGTAGGAAGAGAAGAGAACTGATGAAGCAGTGGGCGCAGGGTCGACGACAGGTACGGGCGCTGGGTCTACGGCACGAACTAGTGCTGAGTCGACGGCTGGAGTAGGTGCTGGGTCGGCGACTGGAGCGGGCGCTTGGTCGATGACTGGAGTAGGTGATGGGTCGACGGCACGCACGGTCGACACAGGGACGGCGAAGGAGACCGTGGCTCGGGCCGCATCCTCCTGTCGCTGGGCCTCTGAGCCAGAAGGCGTCTTCCGGCCCTTCTTCCCTGTGCGCCGACGGTCCCCTCCCAACCGCTCCTCGTCGTCATCGTCATCCGGAAGCTCTATGATGAGCTGCAGCACTTCGAGTCAAGCAGCGAGCTAAGTTCAGTCGACCGTCGCCCGCGAAAGAAAATAAGCATAAGGCAGATTTCATAGAGCCCACACCTGCGCGGGATGTCACGGCGTCCGCAGTCTCCTCGTCGTATCAACCCCGGTCGATGTCCATCGAGGTCATGGAAGCGGCGGATCTAAAAAGTTCACTCAGGAGACGAGTCAACAGAAGTTACAGTCGACCTCCAAGAAGCAGAAATAAACAAGACCAAGTGGCACTTACGTGGAGGCGATGGGTACATCCACCTTGATCCTGGGCAAGGCCTTCCGGGGCTTGGTGGGGGTGACCTTGGGCTGCTTGGGCATCTTCTCGGCAGGGTCGGGAGTGGCTGTGCGAGTGCGCTTGGGAGTCCGAGAGCCCGAGGGACCCGCTTGAAGACGTGCGGCCCCTGGGTCGTACTTCTCCTTGGATCGACGCTCATCACGGGGAGGTGACTCGACCTCCTCCCCGCTGCTGTAGTCCTCGCTCTCCTCGGTCTCCTCCTCCGACTTCCACTCAGCGGTGTCGCCCATGCCCTCTTCGCCCTCCTGGACCAAGTCCCCGTTGGGCAGCGAATACATCTCTGTGTAGATCTGCAAAGAGATAGGTTTGACCAAATATCAGTCGGATCCATCAATAACGAATTGCAAGCCAGACGACAGAAATGTCACTCGGAAGCAGAAGACTAACCTTGTCAGGAAGATGGTCAGCATCGAACGAGATGACCCTCCCAGATCCCCTGGGGTTGTCTTTATTCCCAGTGATGCACTTCAAGCACTGCACCACGTACTTCGGGTCAGCCGCCTCTGGGTGGATTCGTGACGAGTCGTCGGTGCCAGAATACAACCACATCGGGTGGTCCCGGGCTTGGATTGGCTGGATCCTCCGCGTGAGATACGCCTCGAATAGATCCATCCTCGAGACCCCCTCGCAGACTAACTGGACGACCCGCTCCACCAACATATCCACTTCAGCCCTCTCGGCCTTACCCACTATCATCGAAGGAGGTGGGCTGGCTCGACCTAGAGTGAATGGAGGAAGACCAGTCAACTGACCCGGAGTCGGACTGTCCTTGTAGTAAAACCAAGTCGACTGCCAGCCCCAAATTGACTCCGGAAAAATCATGGGGGGAAAGGCGCTCCTATTCCTAAGCTGGATCCCGAGCCCACCGCACGCCAAGAGGACATGCGTCTTGCCGTCACTCGGGTTCACCCTCTTAACGGTTTGCGAGCGGCATGTGAAGATGTGTTTGAACAAACCCAGTGTGGTCGGCAACCGAGGAAGTTCTCGCACATAGAAACAAAGGCAGAGAGGAAGGCGATGGAGTTGGGCGTGAAGTAATGCAACTGGGCACCAAAGAAGATCAAGAATGCGCGGAAGAAAGGATGCGGGGGCATAGAAAAACCTCGGTCGACGTGGGTAGCGTGGAGGACGCACTCGCCCTCCCGCGGCCGGGGCTCGAGTTCTCCCCCCGGCGCCCGCCAGGAGCCGCGGGCGATCAACCCTTCCTCCTCCAGCTCCTCCAGATCCTGCACCACGACGGTGGACCGGATCCAATCTCCCTGGATCCATCCAGCGGGGAGTCCGGACCTTGACGACGAACCACTCCGGCCAGATCGCCTTCCCTTCCCTGACGCCGCCTTCTTCGAGCGCTCCATGGCCGCGGTCTTGTCTTTGCCCATGGCTCGCATGCCGGCGGTCGCTGCGGAGAGAGGCAAGAAGAAACAGGGGCGCAGCGGAGAAGCAGGAGCGCAGCGGAGAAGCAGAGGCGGAAGGGGCAAGATTGGGCGCACAGTGCCCCCCGCTACGCGCTCGACGCGCTCTTATAGTAGCTCGGTCAAGTGGCTGACCGGTGGCCCCGAGCAATCTTATCAAATCCCGTAACAGACGCTGGCGCGATACGTGGCGAAAAAGGAGGCGCGGGGATCGAGGCGTTTCAAGCGCATCCCTCCGATTGCTGCGGCACGTCCCGCCCCGCACGCTTCCCCAAATTTCGAAAACCCCGCCGAATCTGGCGACCGAAGGGCAACCAATCCCGTCGAAAACAGCATGCGCTCACGGCGCCTGACGCTTAGCGCAAAGTCCAGTCGACGCAAGAAGTCCATTCGACGCAAGAAATCCAGTAGACACAAGAAGCAACTAACTCACTCGACGGCTTCAGAATCGATCAAGGCGACCAAGACACAACTGAGGGAGCCTTCCCAAGTCACAAGCTCCGAAACAATCTACCCCAGGGACGTCGAACCAGAACCAGAGCTTCCCTCAACATCCTCTTGCTCAAGCCTCAATCCATTCGGGGGCTACTGACGAGGTTACAGACCTAGGGTAGGGTCACAAGCCCGATCAAGGTACCCCACCCAAGGTCACTACCCTAGAAGATCAAAAGACAAGACCTATGACAGTGGAGGTAGTCGACTGAAATGGTCCAAGAAGACACTCCACTCGACTGAACCTCATACGCAAGATGACTCAACCCCACTCGACCGATCCAAGGCACTCGACCTCCGAAGGTCAGCGCCACTTGGGACAGCAACGCTCCTGTATTTACTTGCTGTAGTAAACACCT
This sequence comes from Secale cereale, assembly GCA_902687465.1. Lineage (NCBI taxonomy): Eukaryota > Viridiplantae > Streptophyta > Magnoliopsida > Poales > Poaceae > Secale > Secale cereale. The sequence continues at coordinate 547,548,373 of LR738712.1, forward strand.
TAATTATCCTTTACTGCAGGCGTTACCAGTAACGCCTGCCTTAATGTACATTAAACCCTTGGTAACGTGGAGCATGGCTGGGGTCCTGGCGCACTATATAAGCCACCCCCTCCTCCAGAACAAGGGTTCGCACCTCTATAACATACATATACACATACCAGTCGACCAAGCCTCCGGGCACCGAGACGTAGGGCTATTACTTCCTCCGAGAAGGGCCTGAACTCGCTAACACCTTGTGTACAACATCACCATAGCTAGAACCTTGCCTCTCCATTCGTACCCCCTACCCTTACTGTCAGACCTAGAACCACGACACCTACACTTTTGGGTTATCATGCCTCGACACGTAGGAGATATAGTCGCATACTAGGCATTACAAGTTGGTATTCGGAGCCTTCTCCGACCTAGGATTTCTTTTTACTCATAGGAGATATAGTCGCATACTGGGCTAACGGTTGAGTCTAGGCACACACACAAAACGTTTTGAGTCCTATATATATCAGAGAGTAGGATTTCTTTTTACTCCTCATCCCCTTCATCGCTCTGGTGAGGACTCCTGACGTTGTTTTAACTTCACTATTCTCAAAATTTCACCAATTTTTTTTAGGATCACGCGGGTATTGTTTGGATTGTTCCGATATCTTTGTGACGAGAACATTGTTCTCGATGCCTCCTGTCATTTAGGAGTTGTGGCAGTGTCCCAGGGAGTTGAGCTCTGAGGTGTTGTCATCACAAATGTATCGTTGCGGTTCTAGAATACCAGAGGCGGCTGACATCGAAAACTCTTATATGCATGTTTGGTGGTGAGATAACCCCGACATCACCCAGTACTGGGGGGGATAGTTCGGGAGTATTTCCATAGCTAGTATAGCGGATGCGTTTCGAAGGTCCGAGGTAAACAGTTTCTGAAGATGACTAGTTATGTGTTGACAGATGGATACAGCTGGATGTAGGTTTAGAGTTGAGTGCGCGATGCTTCCCCTGTATCTCCAACACCAGATTGCATAACCGGAAAGCTTCGAGAATTAATAGGTGGGTTTCAAGTAGATCTTAGGTAATATTCCAACGGGTGCATGATACGAGGTTGGGGTTCAACATCTAGTGGAGAGACTATCATGGGCGTTGTTGCACTAGGGGGTTGCATCTTAAAGGATCCTTGGCTATGATGATCCGGGGATTGCAGGGCCCTTTGTAACACATGCCATGGGGCATCAGCACGAACATGTGAGACGAAACCTCTATTATGTATTTGTTCCATCTGTTACCTTGTTGTTTTATTCTATCATTTTGTTCTCCCAAGTGGCTTCTCGACAAGTTGATGTACCATTAAGCTATGGAATTCATTTGTTCAATTTTTTTATGTTCATTGTGAAGACTATGTTGCAACATATCTATCCTTTGTTTTTGTTTTGATTGTGGTATTCGAGTTGCTTTGATGTCAAGTGTTGATTCCATACCTTTCCCAATCGGCGTTCTCATATTTCTATGGGAGTGCTAGTTCTTCTTGATCATCAAGATTGTCATGTTAAATTCTTTTTCAACCGGCGTGCTTCTCTTCAAGTTAACCCGATCCTTTTAATATGTGCAAGACCAATTCTTGGTTTTTCTCAACGGTGTCTGTTTCATTCATCCCAAGTTGTCTTTGTTTTTCCCCACCCTCCCACCCTTCTTCTTCTCGGAGCCAGAAATCTCAAGTCAAGTATCCATTTTATTCATGTGATGTTTCTTCATTCTTTTCGTTCAATTTCATTATCCGGTGATTTCTCGTGAAGATGCTCAGGGAGCTTCAAGTTTATCACTCTCTGTTTCTTGTTTTCTTCTCCGGAGTGTTCAAAATATCTTGGAAGATTCGTGTTTCCATTCTTAATCCGTTTAAGCAATTTTGAGGTTGTTATCTTATTCAATCCATTTATTTCAACCGGTGCACTATATCTCAAGCAATCTTTCCCAATGGTGATTTCTTTTGAGTGGGCCCTAACCCACAGGTTTATTCCTAGGATCTTACCTGACTCTTCTAATTTTTCCGGAGTTATACTCAAATTCTTTTCTTGCTTGGTTAAACCTTCCATCTTTTTATTCTTCCGGAGTATCTCGCAAATTCTACATGGTGGTTCTCGTTGTCATCCTCAACATTTGAAGACCGAAGAAGAGTTCCTTTTGAATCCTTACCCGTTCTTCCAAAGATTCATGGTTCTAGCTTCATGCCATCCTTAGAATTGTTTCGATTGTGGGAATCGTTTTCATGCCCCTCTAGAGCAATTCATGAATTCTTTCCATTGTGATTATCCGAAGGCCATCATTTCAGAAGATTTCTTCGTTCTTAGAATTTCGTCCTCCAACTATTCTTAATTGATTCCTCTTCGTTCGTCTCCATAATTCTTATGGTGCATCGTTCAAGTATTCTTTAATCGGCTCGTGATCCCATCCTTCTTTTGTACCTAAATTTCCTCAAGTGTGTTGTTCTTTTTCTAATTCTTCCCGGTGGTTTGTTCTCTTTCTTCATTCATTTCTATTCTTACGGTGGTTCATTCAAGATTACTCTTCCGTTCTTATCATATCAATTCATTCGTGCTTTCAAAATCCTACCGGTGAGTCGTTCAAGACTTTTCTGAAGTTTGGTTATATCTCTCTCCAATCCTTTTCAAGAAGAATAAGTAGTAGGCCAAATCCGTTGCTTGTCATCAATTTAATTTGATGAAGGATAAGCATACAGTAAATCTTATTCTTATTTCCTCGAAGTATTCTTCAAGATTCTTGTTGTTGGAACGTAAGCATTCTTCTTCTTGCATTCTGAAGTGCAATTGTTTCGACCTTATCTTTTGAGGTGGTGTTATGTCATTCTTGACAATTTCCTTCATGTTTCATGATTCACAAGTTATCAGGAATGAAATATGTAAACCCATCATTTTCTTCATTTAGGAGATTTTTTCTACCCTTCAATTCATTCATTGGAGTAATCTTTGTTTGTATTTCACCTAAAAGCTTTCCCTAAAGAATGTTGCTATTTATGGTGCTTTTAAATGATCCAAGTTCTCCATTTATCCTCTCGGTGAAATAAGTTTTTTCGTCTCATTGTTGATCTCAACCCAATCAACTGTTTTCCATTAGTGGCTGGTTGTCACCTCATAACTTTGAGATGTTTTCCATAAGCCCACAACAAGCTTATTCTTTTGTTCAGGGTTATTTTCAACAACTCCGTTCAACCCTTCTTCGTAAGGATGATTTTCTAATTCAATTGTGGTAAAAGTTGTCATGTTCTTCTACTTTCTTTTCTTCTTATGATCTAGCTTCTATTCTTTTGCTCCGGAGGTATTGTAATATTGATATGTTCGTTCCATCATCTCTTATTCTCAACATCACGTTATTGTCCTTTCTAGTCCATTTAACAGGAGTGTTGTGACCTCTATTCTAGTTCTCTCATCTATCCAGTTTTTTCTCTCTTTTTCAACCAGAGTGCTGTCTGAAGCCTTTCTTACCCCTTGTGCCATTCGTTCAATAGTTTCAGAGGCAGTGTGTTGTTGATTTCATCAAGTATCATCCCATCTCCTCAAGTTCATGTTCCATTCCTTCCATTTTCAGTCGGAGTGCTGTCTGAATTCTTCATTCTTGTTCCTTGGCCATCTCGTTATATCGGTGCAGTTTCAAATTCTTTTCGTCCGTGAGCTCGTGTTTCATGCCTTTCAACCTACAAGGTTCTCGTAATGTACCCTGTTCCTATTTTCAAATGGAGTGTCTTCATCTTCGTTCATCTCTGTTGTATTCTTCTTTCAATTTGGTCAACCTCTCAAGTTCGTGGTTTCACTCATTTGTCGAAGAAGCAACTTTGTTTTACCTCTTCCTTATCCTCTTCTATCCGGTGCAATCTCCAGGATCTCGGGTCGAGATCCTCATTTAGTGTGGGAGAGTTGTGACGCCCCAAGACTGACGCTCCAGAAGACTTCCATCTATTCCGGGTTTCGCCGTGTGTTTTATTTGCTTGCTCTATTTTATTTTGCATTGCATCATGTCATCATGCCATCATGTCATTAATCTTTTCATCTCAAATAAATAAATTGCATGGATCTTCGGTCCATTTAAATCGAGGGAAATTCACATGGTGAAATTCTCTTTATAATATATAAGTCTTCCAATATTATTAGGGAGCAATAACAAAATATTCCTTCTACTTCGAAGCCATCGTAACAAACTTACATTTTAATCCTCTCTCGTTTCTAAAATCTTTTGCATCCTTGATTTTATCTCCGTATGGCCCATTTCAAGTTGTGGTACTTGGGAGATATGCAAGTGGCTACTTGTTAATTTTCATCTCAGTTAGAAAATATTCGAACCCTCAAATATTTACTCTTCCTCTCATCTTTTCTTTTTCTAAACAATGGGAGAGTAGAGAGAGAGAGAGGTAGGCCATCTAGGCCCATTCGCAGAGCCTACAGCTAGGCCCAGCCACAGCCAGGCCATGGCCAGTTCCAAGCCGCCGGCCTCCCCAGGCCCATCCTTCCTTCGCAGCCCACCTAAGCTGTCTAACCCTAGCCCGACCGAACCATCCCCATAGCTCGTTCCCACCCGCGCCGCCATCTCCTTTTTCCTCTCGATCCCATCTCCCTCGCTCCCTTCATCCACCTCTCCCTCTCATCTCCTTCCATCGCGCAATGACACACATGAGCGAGAGCTCCTCGTCCTCCTTCCCCGACCTCTCCTCCTTCGCGCCAGCCGCACCCCGACCTCCGTCGCCAAGCAGGCCGCCGCCCAGCGCAGGGCCTCTCATTCCTCGTGCCTTCCTCCGCCTCGCCCTGCCGTCATCCGTGCCCGCCACCGCGCCATGGCGCCCCAGGGCTCCGCCCGCATAGCCTCCCGCCCTGCCAAGTACCTTCCCATGCCTCAATCTCCACCGGATCTACGGATCCCCGCCTCCATGGCGTCGCTCCGGTGCAACATGGCGCCGCCGCCTTTGATGCCCGACGGGAGCAACGCGAGTCCCCGTGTTGGCCGACCTGCTCGACTCCTGCCTCCTGCAGTACGCCCCTGCACCAAACTTCGGCCACCGCGAGCACCAGATGCTCTGGTGAGCCCCGCGCCAGCCTTCAAACTTCTGCTGCCCTTGCCCTGCTGCTACCACTCTACGAGCACCCGATCTGCGAACTTTGCTGCGATCGGAGGCAACCAGTTCATCGTGTCCTTTTGAACACTCAACCAAGGCCTTTTGTGTTGTTTTGGATCTTGCCAAGACCCTCTTGGATTTCGGCAAGTAGCATGAGGACTGAGGACTCAGAGCAACCGGTCCGTCAAGTTTCTCGGAGACCACATGGACGACAAGTACCACTACGACGCGACAAGTACCACGATGACCATCGCTCGCCGAGTTCGACTACACGGACCGACAAGTACCTGGTCAATACGTGTACGATTACTGTCGCGGAAGACCACAAGTACAACTACTTCCACTACCGTCGCCGCGTGAACGACTACTTCCCATGACGACCCTTGAACAACTACACCACTACTTCCTCTACGAACTCATTTCGCCCCGAAAATGCACGCTTCGAAGGTATACCGCCGAGACGACGTCCATGAACGAATGATTGAGTTGTATGAGATGTTCCATTTGTTGCACCGTGTCCGAGTTACCCCTTGTTTGCCATGCCGTCGACCCGTGGGAACCCGGTTACAGGGATCACCCCACCTATCTCTTGCATGGCTCGCACACGCCATCATTTCTTTGTGCCGGTCTCTCAACGAGTTACCGGAATCGATATATTACTGTGGCATCATTTCGGTTTTCGCCGCCATGACACCCCTTTCTTTCCGTCGCGGCGACAAATGCCTCATATCGTCTTCATGTCAACTTTTAACTAAAAATTGCATAAAACTTGCATTTGTCATTCGCATCTTGATAACAACATTTAAATGGTTAAAATTGTTGTTTGCTTTAAAATTGCTAAATGACATGCGTGGATTTTCTGGAATTGTTGTTGTCATTCCGGCCTCATTTAAACTTTCCTAAATAGGTAGTTTACTTATGCTTCACCTCTTGCCATGCTAAAAAAATTAAACTTGTTGGGTTCATAAACGAGAGTCAACTAAATAAATAGAATGTGGTGTTTCGTCAATATGCAACTCGTTGCATATTGAGCTCCACTTAAATGGTAGTGTTGTTTGTGCACTTTGCCATGCCATGCATATTTAAACCGGACATGCATCATACTTGTTTGTGCATCATGCCATGGTTATGATATGAGTGTTTACCATGTTGTTTGCTTCTTTCCGGTTTTCTTCTCTTGTTAGCTTCGGTTTCGTTCCGGAGTTGTGAGGATTCGTTCGACTACTTTATGGACTCGTTCTTCTTCCTTGCGGAATTCCAGGCAAGATGACCGTTCCCCGATATCACCTCTATCTTTGCCTTGCTAGTTGACTCGCTCTTTAGCTATGCCTCGATGCCTATTCTTGTCTTGTCAGCCTCCTATTGTTGCCATGAAACACTCTAACCACCTTCCTAGCAAACCGTTGATTGGCTAAGTACACTTTTGCTCAGCCCCTCTTATAGCGTTGTTAGTTGCAGGTGAAGTTTGAATATTGCTCCATGATTGGACTTGTTTTATTGGGATAATACAATATATAACTTAATTAAATTAATGCATATATATATTGGTAATGGGTGGAAGGCTTGGCCTTCTGCTTGGTGTTTTGTTCCACTCATGCCACCTTAGGAGCCGATAAACCGGTGTCATGTTCCTTGATTTTGCGTTCCTAAAATGGTTGGGGTTTATGGGCCCTCCTTGATAATTCGCACTGCTTAAAGCTTTTCCAGCGAGAACCAACATTGGTACTACATTTGCCTCACAACTAAAACTTGCATAGGGAGTTATAAACCCGAGTTCTTAATCAACAACCTGGGCTAGTGCTCCTCATGAGTGTTGGTCCAAACTGGGCGTACTGCGAGGCCACCTTGGGGAAACCCGAGGGCTGGTATATACCTATAGCTTGTCCCATCCGGTCGTGGCCTGAGACGAGATACGCGCGGCTACTATCAGGGTGTCGGCACACCGGGAGGTCTTGCTGGATTAGTTTTACCTTTGTTGAAATATCTTTAGCACGGAATTCCAAGAATACTCCGGCCTTCCCACCTTGGAGTTGCGACTCCGCAGATCGTGAGCTTGTGATGGGCTAAGTTGGGACACCCCTGCAGGGTTTGAACTTTCGAAAGCCGTGCCCGCGGTTATGTGGCAGATGGGAATTTGTTAATATCCGGTTGTAGATAACTCGACACCATATCCTCAAGAATACACTACCTATGTAAGTAACCATGATGGTCTCTTCCGAAGGGCTTTGGGAAGTGAACACGGTGGGGTTATGTATGAACGTGAGTAGCTAGGATCACTTCTTGATCAACTTGTCAACCGATGGCACATATTCTCGTCTTGCTCTGAACCCGTATGCTAGTTGCTTAGTGCTTGCTACAAATACTTTACTACCCTTCCACACCTAAAGGCTTTGTTAGTTTTGATACCCGGGAATGGGATTGCTGAGTCCTTGTGGCTCACAGATTACAACACGCACCAGATGCAGGTATAGCCGAGTACGATGCTGGAGATGGATCAAGACTTCACTGGGAGTTCGATGAAGAGCGTGGTTGTTACTATGTATCGTATCCCGACGATAAGTAGTGGTTCCTACTAGGGGCGATCAGGCCTTGTGATTTGTGGTATCTTTTCTTGTTTGGATTCCGTCCGTAGTCGGACCCTGTGTTATTTGGATGAATGTATGTTATTGTATTCATTGTGTGACGTGGCGAGTGTAAGCCAACTATTTTACTCTTTCATCCCTGAACTTTCACATGAGTTGTGCAAAGATACCACGCTTGCGATCATTCCAGAGTGCGCTTATGTCTCTAAGTCGTGCCTCGGCACGTAGGAGATATAGTCGCATCCTGGGCATTACAAGCAGGTCGTATGTCGTTTTACTAAGAATCTTGTGAAGATAAAGTCTATTTGTAGCATGACAAGCCGTCTCAACCACTTCTGACCAAAAGTTTTTTGCTGTCTTGTATTTATCTAGTGTCGTCCTAGCCATCTCGATAAGGTTACGGTTCTTCCTCTCAACAACTGTTGGGGAACGTAGTCGGGAAGTCATGTGAGATGCCTTCTTCATCAAGAAAGGTATCCACTAGTGGGGAACGTAGTATTTCGAAAAAATTCCTACGATCACGCAAGATCTATCTAGGAGAAGCATATCAATGAGCGGGGAGAGTGTGTCTATGTACCCTTGTAGACCGAAAGCGGATGCATCTAGTGACGCGGTTGATGTAGTCGAACGTCTTCGTGATCCAACAGATCCAAGCACCAAATGTACCGCACCTCCGTGTTTAGCACACGTTCAGCTCGATGAAGTCCCATGAGCTCTTGATCCAGGTGAGCGTCACGGGAGAGTTTCGTCAGCACGACGGTGTGGTAATGGTGATGATGAAGTTGCCGGCGCAGGGCTTCGCCTGACCGAGGTGTGTATCTATGGAAGGGGCACCACGCACGGCTAAAACTGATGTTTACTTGTGTGTTCTAGGGTGCCCCCTTACCCCCGTATATAAAGGAGCAAGGGGAGGCCGGCCGGCCCCTATGGCGCGCCCAAGGAGGGCCACTCCTACAAGGAATAGGAATCCTATTCCTAGTAGGAGTCCACCAAGAGGGAAGGAGGGGGAAGGAAGGAAATGGAGAGGGAGAAGGAAGGGTGCGCTGCCCCCCTTTTCTTGTCGAATTCGGACCAAGGGGGAGGGGCGTGCGGCCCAGCCCTAGCTGGCCCTCTCTCTCCACTAAGGGTCCATGTGGCCCATTAGTTCTCTAGGGGTACCGATACCCCCCCGCACTCCGGTTTAATCTGAAACTCATCCGAAACACTTCCAGTGTCCGAATATAGTCGTCCAATATATCAATCTTTACATCCCGACCATTTGGAGACTCCTCGTCATGTCCGTGATCACATCCAGGACTCTGAACTACCTTCGGTGCATCAAAACACATAAACTCATAATACCGATCGTCGTCGAACGTTAAGCATGCGGACCCTACGGGTTCGAGAACTATGTAGACATGACCGAGACTCATCTCCGGTCTATAACCAATAGCGGAACCTGAATGCTCGTATTGGTTCCTACATATTCTACGAAGATCTTTATCAGTCAAACCGCATAATAACATACGTTGTTCCCTTTGTCATCGGTATGTTACTTGCCCGAGATTCGATCGTCGGTATCATCATACCTAGTTCAACCTCTTCACCGGCAAGTCTCTTTACTCGTTCCGTAATACACCATCTCGTGACTAACTCATTAGTCATTTGATTGCAAGGCTTATTATGATGTGTATTACCGAGAGGGCCCAGAGATACCTCTCCGACACTCAGAGTTACAAATCCTATTCTCGATCTATGCCAACACCACAAACACCTTCGCAGACACCTGTAGAGCATCTTTATAATCACCCAGTTACGTTGTGACCTTTGATAGCACACAAGGTGTTCCTTCGGTATTTGGGAGTTGCATAATCGCATACTCATAGGAACATGTATAAGTCATGAAGAAAGCAATAGCATAAAAACTAAACGATCATATTGCTAAGCTAACGGATGGCTCTTGTCCATCACATCATTCTCCTAATGATGTGACCCCATTGATCAAATGACAACTCATGTATATGGTTAGGAAACATAACCATCTTTGATTAACGAGCTAGTCTAGTAGAGGCATACTAGGGACACTATGTTTCTTCTATGTATTCACACATGTACTAAGTTTCCGGTTAATACAATTCTAGGATGAATAATAAACATTTATCATGATATAAGGAAATACAAATAACAACTTTATTATTGCCTCTAGGAAATATTTCCTTCAGTCTCCCACCTGAACTAGAGTCAATAATCTAGATTACATAGTAATGATTCTAACTTCCATGCAGTCTTGGTGCTGATCATGTTTTGCTCGTGGAAGAGGCTTAGTTAACGGGTCTGCTACATTCAGATCTGTATGTATCTTGCAAATTTCTATGTCTCCCTCCTTGACTTGATCGCGGATGGAATTGAAGAGTCTCTTGATGTGCTTGGTTATCTTGTGAACCTGGATTCCTTCGCCAAGGCTATTGATCCAGTGTTGTCACAAAAGATTTTCATTGGACCCGATGCACTATGTATTACACCTAGATCGGATATGAACTCCTTATTTTCTGCTTTCGAAGCAGCGATGTACTCCGCTTCACATGTAGATCCCGCCACGACGCTCTGTTTAGAACTGCACCAAATGAGAGCTCCATAGTTCAATAAAAATACATATCCGGTTTGTGACTTAGAGTCACCCAGATCAGTGTCAAAGCTTGAATTGACGTAACCGTTTACGACGAGCTCTTTTTCACTTCCATAAATGAGAAACATATCCTTTGTCCTTTTCAGGTACTTCAGGATGTTCTTGACCGCTGTCCAGTGATCCATTCCTAGATTACTTTGGTAACTCCCTGCTAAACTTATAGCAAGGCACACATCAGGTCTGGTACACAGCATTGCATACATGATAGATCCTTTGGCTGTGGCATAGGGAATGACTTTCATTTTCTCTCTATCTCCTGCTGTGGTCGGGCATTGGGTCTTACTCAACTTCACACCTTGTAACACAGGCAGGAACCCTTTCTTTGACTGATCCATTTTGAACTTCTTCAAAACTTTATCAAGGTATGTGCTTTGTGAAAGTCCAATTAAGCGTCTTGATCTATCTCTATAGATCTTGATGCCTAATATATAAGCATCTGCACCGAGGTCTTTCATTGAAAAATTCTTATTCAACTATCCCTTTATGCCATCCAGAAATTCTATATAATTTCCAATCAACATTATGTCATCCACATATAATATCAGAAATGCTACAGAGCTCCCACTCACTTTCTTGTAAATACATGCTTCTCCAAAAGTCTGTATAAAACCATATGCTTTGATCACCTCATCAAAGCGTATATTCCAACTCCGAGATGCTTGCACCAGTCCATAGATGGATCGCTGGAGCTTGCATACTTTGTTAGCAACTTTAGGATCGATAAAACCTTCTGGTTGCATCATATAAAACTCCTCTTTGAGGTATCCATTAAGGAATGCAGTTTTGACATCCATTTGCCAGATTTCATAATCATAAAATGCGGCAATTGCTAACATGATTCGGACAGACTTATGCATCGCAATGGGCGAGAAAGTCTCATCGTAGTCAACTCCTTGAACTTGTCAAAAACCTTTCGCAACAAGTCGAGCTTTGTAGACAGTAACATTACCATCGGCGTCAGTCTTCCTCCTAAAAATACATTTATTTTCGATGGCTTGTCGATCATCGGGCAGGTCAACCAAAGTCCACACCTTGTTCTCATACATGGATCCCATCTCAGATTTCATGGCCTCAAACCATTTCGCGGAATCTGGGCTCATCATCGCTTCGTCATAGTTCGTAGGTTCATCATGGTCTAGTAACATGACTTCCAGAACCGGGTTTCCGTACCACTCTGGTGCAGAACGTACTTAGATTGACCTACGAGGTTCAGTAGTAACTTGATCCAAAGTTTTATGATCATCATCATTAGCTTCCTCGCTGAATGGTGTAGGAATCACTGGAACTAGTTTCTATGATGTACTACTTTCCAATTCAGGAGGAGGTAGAATTACCTCATCAAGTTGCATTTTCCTCCCACTCACTTCTTTCGAGAGAAACTCCTTCTCTAGAAAGGATCCATTCTTAGCAACGAATATCTTGCCTTCAGATCCGTGATAGAAGGTGTACCAAACAGTTTCCTTTGGGTATCCTATGAAGATACATTTCTCCGACTTGGGTTCAAGCTTATCAGGCCGAAGCTTTTTCACATAAGCATCACAACCCCAAACTTTATGAAACGACAACTTTGGTTTCTTGCCAAACCATAGTTCATAAGGCGTCATCTCAACGGATTTAGATGGTGCCCTATTTAACGTGAATGCAGCTGTCTCTAAAGCATAACCCCAAAAAGATAGTGGTAAATCAGTAAGAGACATCATAGACCACACCATATCTAATAAAGTACGGTTACGACGTTCTGACATACCGTTTCTCTGTGGTGTTCCGGGTGGCGTGAGCTGTGAAACTATTCCACATTGTTTCAAATGAAGACTAAACTCATAACTCAAATATTAGCCTCCAGATCAGACCATAGAAACTTTATTTTCTTGTTACGATGATTCTCTACTTCACTCTGAATTTCTTTGAACTTTTCAAATGTTTCAGACTTGTGCTTCATTAAGTAGATATACCCATATCTGCTCAAATCATCGGTGAAGGTCAGAAAATAACGATACCCGCCGCGAGCCTCAACGGTCATCGTTCCACATACATAAGTATGTATGATTTCCAACAAATCTGTTGCTCGCTCCATTGTTCCCGAAAACGAAGTTTTAGTCATCTTGCCCATGAGGCATGGTTCGCAAGCACCAAGTGATTCATAATCAAGTGATTCCAAAAGTCCATCTACATGGAGTTCCTTCATGCGCTTTACACCAATATGACCTAAATGACAGTGCCACAAATAAGTTGCACTATGATTATCAACTTTGCATCTTTTGGCTTCAATATTATGAATATGTGTATCACTATGATCGAGATCCAACAAGAATATACCACTCTTCAAGGGTGCATGACCATAAAAGATATTACTCATAAAAATAGAACAACCATTATTTTCAGATTTAAATGAATAATCGTCTCGCAACAAACAAGATCCAGACATAATGTTCATGTTCAACGCTGGCACCAAATAATTATTATTTAGGCCTAAAACTAATCCCGAAGGTAGATGTAGAGGTAGCGTGCCGACGGCGATCACATCGACTTTGGAACCATTTCCCATGCGCATCGTCACCTTGTCCTTAGCTACTCTTCGTTTAATCCGTAGCCCCTGTTTCGAGTTACAAATATTAGCAACCGAACCAGTATCAAATACCCAGGTGCTACTATGAGCATTAGTAAGGTACACATCAATAACATGTATATCAAATATACCTTTGTTCATTTCGCCATCCTTCTTATCCGCCAAATACTTGGGGCAGTTTCGCTTCCAGTGTCCACTCCCTTTGTAGTAGAAGCACTCAGTTTTAGGTTTGGCTCCAGACTTGGGTTTCTTCGCGGGAGTAGCAACTGTCTTGCTATTATTCTTGAAGTTCCCCTTCTTTCCCTTGCCATTTTTCTTGAATCTAGTGGTCTTGTTAACCATCAACACTTGATGCTTCTTTTTGATTTCTACCTCCGCAACTTTGAGCATAGCGAAGAGCTCTGGAATTGTCTTCTGCATCCCTTGCATATTATAGTTCATCACAAAGCCTTTATAGCTTGGTGGTAGTGATTGAAAAACTCTATCAATAACACTATCTTCGTCAACTTTGCAGCCAAGTTGAGTCATGTGATTGTAGTACCCAGACATTCTGAGCAAGTGTTCACTAATAGAACTGTTCTCCTCCATCTTGCAGCTATAGAACTTATTGGAGACTTCATATCTCTCAATTCGGCACTACTAGGAAAAGGGCTATAGATGAAATGGATACTAATGGCGCACCTGACATGTGGTGCGCCACTACTATATAGCAGTGGCGCACCATGTGCAGGTGCGCCATTAGTGTGGAAGACACTAATGGTGCACCAGGCACATGGTGCGCCACTAGTAACAATTTTTTTTTCAAACATACTAATGGCGCATCCAGGCACAGTGCGCCATTACTAGTTAGAGCCATTACTAGTTCTAACTAGTAATGGCGCACCAGCCACACAGTGCGCCACTACTATTGTTTTTTTTTATTCTTTTTTTTTGCAAAACTACTAATGGCGCACCGTGGCATAGTGAACTAGTAATGGCACACTATTCCACAGTGCACCATTAGTATTTTTTTTTTGCAAAACTACTAATGGCGCACCATCAGCAGGTGCGCCATTAGTAACCTGGGTTACTAATGGCGCATTTGGAGGTGGTGCGCCATTAGTAACCTGGGCCCAACAAGATATTTTGGACAGCCACACCTACCCACTCACTTTCCCCACTTCATTATCTCCACCTCCTCCTCCAAGCTTGTCTCGGCTGCCTCCTCCTTGTCACCTCATTTCCACCATAGATTCATCCAAATTAAGTGGTTAAATTACCTTTTTTGATAGGTAAGTAAGGGGGAAGCTATCTTTATGTTGTTCTCCCTCAAACAACGTGCACATGCACTTTTTATCGCCTAGCTAGATCTATGTATGTTCGTGCTGTTGCATATGTTTGTGGTGTTGCATATATGTTTGTGTTTGCAGGTACCGTTATTTGAAATGCGATAGTTGCCAATATTTTGCCGGAATGTTGATTCATTTCCGTTTTGGCGAGAATTTTGGCACTATGCATTCTTTTTGGTCCTATTTTTAGGGAAAGTCATGCCAATTTTTTTCTAGGTTCTAAAATATCGTTTTGCTCTACCCCGCAGGCGACCATGGTCCGCACGATGACCAAAGGCATCGTGAATAGGTTTTTGAGCTCCGCGAAGGCCGAGATGCTTCAAAAGAACGACACGGAGATAAGATGTCCGTGTCGAAGATGCAAGCTGAAGAGCCTTATTGCGGACCTGGATTCCGGGCAGGTGCGGGACCACCTGCTCTTGCGTGGTTTCATGGATGGCTATCGGTGGCAAGGTGACGAAGATGACTACGAAGTCGTCCATGGGGGCCGGGCAAGAAATGAGGAAGGGCAGCAAGACAACCACCGCGGCTCGGGCTGGCGAGAAGACGAAGAATCTCCAGGACATGATCACGACGGTGATGCTGTACACAGTCATCATGTAGAAGATGCAGGACATGATGATGTGGAAGATACTGGAGCAGACGAAGGGCATGATCATGAAGATGAAGATGCCGGCGGAGCAGACGACGATGGACCATCGATGGGCTGGGTGCAGGACCCTCATATTCAAGAGCTACTTCTCAAGTAGACGGATAACGCAAGAGCTACCGCCCGAGAGAAAGCCAAGCTCGATCAACTGGAGATAGACGCAGTTACTCCATTGTATGAAGGATGCAGGCCCGAGGATACCCACCAGAAAGTAACACTCATGGCTCTGGAGATGAAGGTAAAACACAAAATGACCGACGCATGCTTTGACGAGAACATGTCATTCTGGCACGAACGTCTTCCCAAGGGGAACAAGTGCCCGACCAGTTTCGAGGAGGCGAAGAAAATCGTGTGTCCTCTAGATTTACCGCACGTGAAATACCATGTGTGCATGAACAATTGCATCATTTATCGGGACGAGCACACAGAGTCTACCATATGTCCGGTGTGCGGCGTCACTCGATACAAGAAGAGGAAGAAAGCTCCTCGAAAAGTGGTGTGGTACTTTCCGATCACTCCTCGTCTGCAGCGGTATTTCGCTGACCCTAAGGTAGCAAAGCTCCTGCGTTGGCACGCGGATAGGGTGGAGAAGAAGAGAGAAGATGACGCAAATGATCCGGAGATAAATAAAAAGACAAGATGCTGAGTCACCCTAAGGACGCGAGCCAGTGGCAAGCGTTGAACTTCGAAGACCCAGAATTTGGAAAGATGCAAGGAACATCGTGCTGGGCGCGAGCACCGATGGAGTCAATCCGTTTGGCAGCCAGAGAAGCACACATAGCACCTGGCATGTGTTTGTGTGGATGTACAACCTTCCCCCTTGGTTGTGCATGAAGAGGAAGTACATTCACATGAGTATGCTAATTGAAGGGCCGAAACAACCAGGGAACGACATCAATCTTTATCAGGGGCTGCTGAAAGATGAGATAGACACGCTGTGGAAAACGCCAGCCAATACGTGGGACGCTGCAGAGAAAGAATATTTCCCTATGAGAGCCACACTGCTCACGATGGTGCACGACTATCTCGGTTACGAATATCTCGCGGGGTAGGTGGTCCACGGATTTTCTGGATGCGTCAGGTGCATGGATGACACAACGTATCGCCAGCTAGATAGAGATCCTGAGTCTTCGAAAACCGTGTTCATGGGACATCGAAGGTGGCTTCGCGACGATGGCCTGTGGAGAAAACGCAAGGATCTGTTCGATGGTGAAACCGAACCCCGAAGACGCCCGCGTACGAGGAGCGGCGAGGAAATAGACGAGCTGTTGAAAAATTGGAAAGATTGCCCACTGCCGGGAAAGAAGCAAAAGGCGCCAGAGCCGGGAAAGAAGCGAAAGGCGCCAGAGCCGCTGCTGAAGGTATGGAAAACGAGGTCTGTTTTCTGGGACTTGCCGTACTGGAAGATCCACTTTGTGCCTCACAGCCTTGATGTCATGCGTATCACGAAGAATGTGTGCGAGAGTCTGCTTGGTACCCTGCTCAACATGCCAGAGAGGACTAAAGATGGGCCGAAAGCAAGGGCAAACTTGAAATCAATGGGCATCAGGGAGGAGCTTCACGCTAGTGATGATGATGATGAGGCGAAGCAGGACACAGAAAGTCGTCGCAAAGGCAAAAAGGCCAAGAAGACCGGAAATGACTACCCTCCCGCGTGCTTCACTCTAAGTCATGAGGAGATCGAGTAGTTTTTCAACTGCCTCGTAGGAGTAAAACTTTCTTACGGTTATGCGGGGAAGATAAGCAGATACCTAGACCCAGCGAAGTAGAAGTTCAGCGGGATGAAGTCTCACGACTGTCACGTGCTGATGACGCAGATACTTCCAGTTGCAATCCGTGGGATCATGGACGCGCATGTCCGTGAAATGCTATTTGGCCTATGCAACTTTTTCGACGTCATCTCTCGGAAGTCGGTTGGCGTGAGGCAACTCAAAAGGCTACAGGAAGAGATCGTGGTGATACTATGCGAGCTTGAGATGTACTTCCCGCCCGCATTCTTCGACGTTATGGTGCATCTGCTGGTCCATATCGTGGAGGATATCATCCAACTCGGGCCGACATTCCTGCACAGCATGATGCCGTTCGAAAGGATGAATGGTGTCATCAAAGGATACGTTCGCAACATGTCACGTCCAGAGGGAAGCATAGCTAGGGGATTTCTGACCGAAGAGTGCATCTCCTACTGCACGAATTATCTAGGCATCGAGAACCCCATTGGTCTGCCCGTCAACAGGCACCTCAGCAGGCTCGCTGGATGGGGTCACTGTGAGTGTCGCCGCGAAATGCATGTCGACTTCGAGGGTCGATTCGCCGACTTTGAAAGAGCAAATCTAGTCGCACTGCAACACATAGACGTGGTCGATCCTTGGGTGGTAGAGCACAAAACCTTTATTGAGAAGACGTACAATGACCGAGGCCAATAGAGGACGGACGGAGATATAATCAAAGAGCACAACTCATGTTTCACACGTTGGTTCAAGCAGAAGCTTCTGTCATACCCTTTACATGAGGATTCTTCCACGGAAGAACAACTCATATTCGCCTTGTCACAGGGCGCCGAGCACAACCTGATGACCTATGAGGTGTATGATATCAACGTCTACACATTCTACACTGAGGACAAGGACATGAAGAGCGGTGGTTATCAGAACTCCAGGGTAACGACGGAATCCTACACCGGTAACGACAAGGACAGATACTACGGAAGGATCGAGGAGATCTGGGAGCTGAGCTACGCTAGAGAGAAGGTCCCGATGTTCCGTGTCAGATGGGCCAAGGGCGTCCTAAAAGAAGACCGGTATTTCAGCACCATGGTTATACCCGAAGCCAAATCCTAGACCGCGGGTGCAAACGTCACCGCAAAATATGAGTCATGGGTACTGGCTTCCCAAGTGGACCAATGCTTCTTCATTACCGACCCGTCAAAGCCCAGTCGTGTTGTTGTGAGGAGAGGCAAAAGGAAGATCATCGGAATGGATGGAGTCGCCAATGAGCAAGACTTCGACAAGTACGGCGACCCGAAGATGGAACATGACGACGACGATGAAGTAGCAGCATACACCACAAGAAGAAGCAGGACCACCCTACCTAAAGGACGTCCGTTCCACAGAAGAACTCCATTTGCGAAAAAGAAGGGCAAGAACATTGTGAAAAGATAGCTAGCTAGCTAAGATCAATTGTATTTAAATTGTAGCCTTCATTTCTCGATTGTATTTCATGGGCACTTTTTGAACTCATGAATATTTTTAAATTTCATGGGAACCTTTTGAATTCAAGAATATTTTTTCAAATTTGATGATATTTTTTCATATTCAATATGAAAAAATATTGAATATTCATGAGGACACTCGATCTCGATCCCCCTAGCTCCATCTCGATCGCTATCCCCCTCCATCTCGATCGCTATCCCCCTCCATCTCGATCTCGATCCCCCCCGCACTCGCCCCCGCTAGCTTCACCGCCGCCGACGACCCACCGCACCCTCCCCCGCTCCACCGCCGCTGCCGACCCC
>LR738712.1:547566991-547586210 GCA_902687465.1 Secale cereale
CACCCTCCCCCGCTCCACCGCCGCCGCCGAGCACCCCCATTTGATGATATTTTTTCATATTCATAAAAAAATTATTACTATTTTTATAAAAAAAATATTACTGTTTTTTTAAACAAAATATTAAAAAATAGCAACAAAAAAGAATAATAAAAACATACTAATGGCGCACCGCTCGGGTAGTGCGCCATTGCTATCTAAAAAAAAGCTTTCTAAAGGCGCACTGCTAAGGGATGCGCCATTGCTAAAAAAAGATTCCTAATGGCGCACCGCTCGGGGGTGCGCCAATAGTAAGCTTCCCCCCAGCTCAAACCCACACACATCTCGCTCCTCTCGCGCATTCCAGGGACTCGCCGCCGCACTCCCATCCCCACCTCTCTCGCGACCGCCCCGCCGCGCCGCCCCCTCTGGTGACCCCCTCCGCTTCGGTGGCCTCCCTCTCCCTCCCTCCCTCTCTCTCTCCCCCCTCTCTCTCTCTCATCGTGCACGCCCCTCCTCTGCAGCAGATCGAGCGCCACTCCCGCAGGCCCGGCCCCGCAGCGAGCAGAGCCCAGAAAGCCTCGCCGCCGTCGCCCCGTCCCCGACAACCACCTCTGCACATCGATCGCCGGCCGCGGGGAGACGCCAGCGCTGTACGAGCCGGGCAGGCACACGCGGATCCAACACGGGACAGCTTCACCTTCGGGCTCGCCCTCCCACCGCCTTCGAACCAGCTCCGACGCCTCAAGCTCGACCCTGGCCACAGCTCGCAGTCTTCCACACCAAGGTCGACGAGATCTCGCTCCTCGCCGTCAGCACCACGACAGTCCACAGGCGGAACCCCGTAAGAGATCTCCCTCCTTCCCCGTCTCTTCTTGATTCTTGGTTAACTTGGGTTGGATAGATCTGTCTGGTGTACTAGCATCTTGTATCTTTGCCTCTGATGGAATTAGTGCTTTTGTACTATTTCTTGATCTGGTTGCAGCTAGGGAGTAACGTTAGTGCTCAATTGTTGTTGGATTCTTGATCCTATTCTAGTGGGCAGCACTTAAATAATTGTTTTTATGTCTAGATTTACAATCTTGACATGTACTATTGAATTTCTGCTAGATAGCTGCAGTGTGTAGTTTCTTTATGTATAATCTAGTGTAATTATGTACTGCACGGATGTTATGAACTCCCTTGTAAAGAAATATAAGAGTGTTTAGATCACTAAACTCTTATATTTCTTTACGGAGGGATTATCTAATTAATTATCTCAGAACTTAATCAACTATATTTCCTAGAAACTGTATTGTACATGTACTAGTAACACACATCGTGTCTCAGTTCGGCCAGTAGGCAAAATATGAAAATCATATATGCTGCTACAGTTTACCTGACAGCCTACTGCCTGCTCTAGGAAATCAGGGCGTAAACTGGCCACCCTAGTTCTCATTTGCTCATTTGCCGTGATCTGACCCCAACCTAAATTGGCTGAGTAGACACTCATATAGGAGCTAGAGCGGGCCGACATTAGGTTCCTCCTTTTGTTGGTTCTTTGTCTAAGGAATATATGCTCCTGGATCTAGATTCTTTTCTTCCTGATGTTGCTATTTCCACTGAAGTACTCACATGTGTTCTAGATGAGCTGCTGCTAGTTAGTTCCCCTTAGACTACATTCTAGATTGCATAGCATAACTCCAGAATTTTATCATTGCACACCTGCGCATATATTTCTGGACAGCAAGCTTATATCTGAAAAATGAGTTAGCTAGGCTCAGAATTTTGAGTTGGCCCCTTTACATAAGTTTTAGATAAAGTTTCAAGGTTTCTTTAGAGTATTTATTTGTGTCGTTTGGATGTACGGTTTGAGAGCAGCTATCAGTTTGGTTTCAAGGTTTCTTTAGAGTATTTATTGCTAAGCTATCAGTTTAGTTTAGTTTCAAGGTTTCTTTAGATCTGGAATGGAAGCTCACATAAGTTGAGATGATTTTTGTCCATATGAAAGCAGAGGACCATATGGTCTGTGGCCTTTTCTTCCATATGAAAGTAGAGGCATATTGTGGTGCTAGTTTGCTGGGTTTTGTCTCCGACCATCGTGTCGTGATGATTTTGCAGGTACCCCGAGAGACCATTGAGTTTGCTGGAATGTCGATTAACTTCCGTTCCGGCAAATTCGGGTACTCCATATGTCCTATTTTCAGCAAAGGTCATGCTGAAATTTTCCGTGAATTTTAGCATGACTTTGGTAAAAATAGGACATATGGGGTACTTGTGACTAATGCATGGGCCGGGGTATCTTAGTACTTAATTAAGTAGGATCAACTGCCCCATTATTCATGCTGCATTAAACCATAGGCGGCAATAGAGCCAAGTGATTAGGCCCAACTTAGAATTCTCCTTCCCAGCTTAGCTTTTAGGGTGCCTCGGTGTCGATAAAAACCTAAATGATGAAAGCTTAGGCTTTTAGGGTGCCTCGGCGTCGAAAAACCCTAAATGATAAAAGCTTAGCTTTTAGGATGCCTCGGTGTCGACAAACCCTAAATGATGAGACCATGATCTTGTTCCTTGACAATAACCAACTTTTTGACCAAACTTTTTTCCTATTTAGAGAGAAACATGGCCCACAATGATGAGGCCGACGGTTCGGGCGGCAAGGCATTCTGGGAGCTGTCCCAGGAGATGGAGGAACAACCTCACTTCTATGAGGACGCCGCGAAAGACACCGATCCTGACACCACTGATGGTGCCACCGAGGATGACCCCATTGATGGTGCCATCGAGGATGACACCACTGATGGTGCCGCCGAGGATGCCACCACTGATGATGGCGGCGCACACACAGATGGCAGCCCACCAAAGAGGTAATGGAAGGACCGGCGCCCGACCGTGCTCCGGACCATCAAGGAGGAATTTACTGAAGTGGACTCCGACGGGATACCAACGGCGCCCAAACAAATAGTCAAGGGGTACTTGCTTCAGCTCGGGTGCATTCTCCGGAGCACCGTCTCGATCAACACCGAGAACCTAAGGCATAAGGACCGAGGGAATTTGCGCAACCTCCTCTTCACGAAGCTGGACGAACGATACAAGTTCCTCGCTGAATTTGAAAACACACGCCTCAGAGGGAATAAAGTGAACAATGCCGCCCTCACAAGGATGAGCCCGGCCCTGTCTACTTGGAGAAGCTCGGTGAAGAGAATGATTGACAAAGGTTTTAGTTATGAGAAGATCAAGGAGAAAAATCCTTCGATCACCGAAGATGACTACAATGAGTTCAAGATCAAGTGCGAGAGCACCGCAACCTCCGAATCAAGTCACTGGGGGAAAGAAATGCGGGAGTTGAACTTAGGGGAACACAACCTTGGTCCCGGCGGTTACAGAGTGGCGGAGCCTATATGGGACAAGGAGGACGCGGAGCATGCCGAGCAAGGCCTACCGCCCCGCTTCGAGAAATACCGTGTCAAGCAGACCAGGAACTATGTCAGGGCCCGGTACAAGGAGGACCCGAAAACAAAGGAGCTTACCACGGATCCGAAGACCAGGGCGCTTGAGCTTGTTATGGCGTAGGAGACTGAAAGCAGTAGCGCGGGGTCGTCTCAGAGCACCCCTTGGGACAACACTCTAAATAGGGCGGTGCACATAATGAAAAACAAGGATAAGCTCAGTAAGCCGTCGTCAGCTGGTCGTGTGGCCGACAAAGGCTTGTCCACAAAATGGTCGTCATACTATAACGATGGTGGACGAAAGGAGAGAAAGAGCAGCTCGGAAAGCCAGTCGCGCGAGGTTCAAGAACTCAAGGCACAAGTGGCGCGGATTCCGAAGATTGTCCAAGAGCAAGTGTAACAACAACTAGGATCGATGCTCACCGGCATTATGCCTACCTTGATTCATGGGCTGACGACGTGGATTGCGGACGGCCAACAGGGGCCGCCCCCGATTCCTAGCTTCAGGGCTAGCAACTCACACAACGCGCAGGCGGCGCCATTGGTGTCTCCGGCGGAGCCAGTATTGGTGTCTCCGATGCCGGCACGGGCATTGGAGCTTAATGCACCCGGGTGTACGCCTGCCGGCACCTCGGCAGCAAGCGGCCCCTCCGTCAATTGCACGCCAGCCCTTGGCGGTGCCTCGACATTATCCGAGCTCGACGCCATCATCACGGTAAATAATTAAGCCTCTCGGCCGATAACTTCATCTCCTTGCCTTTGACTGGGCATCCCTGACGCCTTACATGTTTTTGCAGGGCGCTGCCGATGTTCCGTGCACTCTCCAGCACTTCGTGAACAACGAGTTGGTCGATGTCGCTAAGGGCAAAATCGTTCAACCGGGCAACCCCGTGTTCCTTGCCTTTGACTGGGCATCCCTGACGCCCTACATGTTTTCGCAGGGCGCCGCCGATGTTCCGTGCACTCTCCCGCACTTCGTGAACAACGAGTTGGTCGATGTCGCCAAGGGCAAAATCGTTTAACCGGGCAACCCCGTGTTCCACGGTAATCCGATGCCACCCACCGTGTATAGGGTTCAACAGGTTCGGGTGCTGCCAGGCTGCGACGAGTTGTTACCTCCGATTCGACCTGCCGGGGCCGACGAAGATGATGTGATGACCCTCAGCACCTGCCTAAGCTGGCCCCTGCTTTGGCCGAAGAGCCAGATTCGTTTGGGTGCGGGGGACACCACCCCAAAGACAACACCGCCAGTCGTGCCGGCGCCAAGCCATGGCAAGACCGCCGCAACGCTGCCGGACATCCCTATGGCACTGGATCCGAGCATGCATATGGCACAGGATTAGGACGACGATACATTTGCCAACGTCGATAAGTACTTTGACGATCATGGGTACGATGGCGAATTCATGGGGCCTCCTTCTCAAGAACCCAACCCTACAAAAGACGTGCGCGATCTAGCTGGTACGCCGGAGAAACCAAGTTGCAACAGGCATCGTCTGGTGTTCAGTTCTCAGGAGACACCTCCAGTTGCCGACTTCACCGAGCCTCAGATAGCCGAGGTGCGAAATATGATCAGCCCCAACACACTCAAGAAGGCAGTCCGTGAGCAGAACTTGGTCCCATTACAGGAGAAGAAGAAGGCACGGAAAAGAAAGAGTAACAAGGGTGCGAGCCAGCCGGCACCGAGAACGATCCGTGCTCAGGACGGGCCACCTTCACCTAAGGATATAATGAGAAGGGTGCATGCGGCGGGTAGGCCGATGCTACCGACTAATATGCTCAATGCTGCAACCGGTGCTATGCGAGGTCTGCATGACAGTGTTCTTTCTTTCGAGAAGCGATGTCTCAGAGAGAAGGATGTGGCATACCCGGTTTTCGCGGCCAAGGTGCCAGAGGGCAAGGGCTTTGCGGATAACTCCATCGGGGGTACGATCGTCCTACGGTTTGATGACATCTTCGCTATGTTTAACCTTCATCCGCTGCACTACACCTTCGTTCGGCTCTTTTCGCTGAGTATGGAGATGCGGATCATTAGAGACAAGACCCCGGACATCGTGATAGTCGACCCCTTCTACATGCGTGCCAAGATCTTGGAAAGCGCTGGGGACCGGCAAGTCGCGTGTTCTTACCTCGAAGGCATCATTCTGGCAAACCAAGATAAGGATAACTTCCTCGTGCCTTAATTTCCCGAGTAAGTCGTCCCCTCAACCGCCCCGTAACATATGATTTCTTAGATTTCGATCGTTTTTCTTTTAACATTCTGTGTTTTGTGCAGTGACACACATTGCACACTCATCCTCCTAAGCCCGTAATATTCCATGGCCACGTATTTCGACTCAGACCGTCAGTCAAAGGTAGACTACACAAATGTCAAGAAAGTTCTTGATGATGTTCTCCCCGGCTATGCCAAATCTGGAGGCACCTTCGCCAGGACAGTTCGTAAGTACGGCAAGCACGTGTTCGCCCACAATACGACGTTCTGCTGCGTCAAGCAGCCGCCAGGCGGTTAGAAGGGTGCCTACTACGCTATCCATCACATGCGGGCGATCGTACAGGACCATCATCACCTTCTGCTACCAGCTAAACTCAAAGATTGGGCCGCGAGCGTGTCGGCAATCCAGACAAGAATTCTTTCGCATCTAGTTGGAGTTTGCGGAAATCATCCATCAAGATGTCCTTCGTACCTCGGGGCAGTTCTACCTCAAAAATCAACCGTCCAACAGTGACATAGACACAATGCCACAAATGCAGGCTGACAACGCCCGCGATTTCATGACTCCCACGATAAACGGCAGCTTCATCCACGCTCCGGTCCCTTGAGTCGAGTCGAAAGTAGTGATGCTGTGTGTTGTGTCTAGTTCTGAAACATCGATTGGCTCATGTTGTAATTAAACTTTAATGAACTTGTAGTATGTCTCTTTGGTTTTGACAGTCGTTCAACTTAGATGTAATCGATGCTATTAATGTCTTGCTTTTCTCTTCTGATCGTTTTGTTGCATACTCATATATTGCTTATGTATTGTCTATGAATTGGTACTAACATTTCGTTTGGCTAGTGCATAGCGATGCCATCGTATGTTGTGTACAAGGGTAAGGTTCCCGGAGTCTACGACGACTGGGAGGAGTGTCAGAGACAGGTTCACCGTTTCATCGGTAACAGTTACAAAGGGTACACCACTAGGGCGGAGGCGGAATCTAGATAAGCGCGCTATCTAGCGGGAGAGGGGAGGGAGCGTTGGAGGAACCGGAAGAAGACGAGTTTCATCGCGATGATGCTCATCGTGATGACCGTGGCTCTCTTCTATGTGATGGTAGTTTAGATGATCGATATCGACTTGTAATGTGAAGACAAACTCGCTACTCGCGGTCTCGAGACTTGTAATATAATGTTCTATCTTTGTTTGTGTGACACCCCGAGACCGGTGCGCCAAGTGTCAGTCAGTTATTCGTTGTCTTTGCCATGTCATCTGCTTGCGTGTTGCATCTTGCCATGTCATCATGTGTGTAGCATCCTCATGTTTTCAAAACTTGCATCCGCCCGAGTCCCCTCGTCCTTTCCGTTGTCTGTTCTGAGTCCAGACACACTTGCACGCGCCCGCGGTGCCTCCGAATATTTATTTTATAAGTGGCCAAAAAACATTCTCGGAATGGGTTGAAACTTGGTGTGTGGTCTTATTATAGTGTAGACAGACCGCCTGCCAAATTTCATCGCATTCGGAGCTCGTTTGATAGCCCAACGGATATATATAGCGGCACTAGTCACCGGTTATTTCGTCGGGGGCCTCTCCCTCTCTTCTCTTCCCTAAGCCCAAGGTCTTCTACACAGCCCACCTAGCCCATTCTAACCCCTCCATGCTCTTGGCCGTTCGATCACGATCGCGTGGCCGCCAACGGCTCCTCATTTGGACACTCCTAGCTCCCTCTACCTATAAATATGTGACTCCCCTCCATTTTCGCGCAGATCCAACCCTAAAAATGCTCCTCCCCGCGCAGCCGGACATTGTCCACTCTGCCTGGACATGTCCATCCCCACCTTCCATGTCGCTCCAGCCAACCACACGTCGCCACAGCAGCAGCCCCGCCGCCCCGGACCAATGGGCGCGCGCCACGTCACCGCCTCCACGCCTCGAGCCGCCGCGGCCCGGGGAAACCATCGCGGACCCGTCCGGCCCGGCCGCCGCCGCCCCGCGCCCGGAGGCGTCTGCCTCCCCAGCTCCCTTCGCCTCCGCCGCTCGGCGTCGCCGCCGGCTTGTCGGAGTTGCCTCGCCGCCGCCGCCGCTTTGAGCTCCAGCCGTCGCTGCTTCCCGGGCGCGCGCCGCCGCCCGCAGCACCCCCGCCGGCCGCCGCCTCCGCCCCGTCAACCCCCGCGCTCGGATCCGCCGCCCCGCGGCCAGATCAGCACGGATCTGGCTGGCCCTTGCCTCCCCATCGGCAGGCAGCGCCGCCGCCCTGCCTTCGGTGTCGTGCGCCCGCACGAGGCAGGGACGACGAGCGTGCAACACTGGGCCTCATGCGCCCCGGCCCAGCCGCCCTCTCCGCGGACCTGAGCCACGACCCAGCTTCCCGCGGCCCACCTCCAGGCCTCCTTCGGCCTAGTGCCTCCCTGCGGCCCGGTCCGCTCCAGCTGGCCCAGCTGCCTCTCCCTCCTTCTGCCATGGGCCGAGCCCACATGGTGAGCAGCCTCTTAAATCTCGCCCGAGCGCGCTTTAGCTAATTTACGCCTGTTGTGTGTTTTTTCCCTAGTCTAATTTCCGCTAAGTCCTTTTTCTGTGTTAATTTTGTTGCATGTTGGCATAGTGATAACTTTGTGTGTACTTGTCCAAATTGAGTGTATGATATGTCAAAATGATCGTGGTGTTGTGCTCTACACTTTCTTCCATTGTGCCATGCTCTTTTGAGTTCATCTAGATGCTCTAATCTCTGTTGCAAGAGTGCTACTTGTTATAAACTGCTGCTACTTGTTATTTTGTTGCCATGTTTGAGATATGATAACTTGGTGCATGTTTATCCAAATGATGCAAATGATATGTCAAAATGTTCATCATGAGATGCTCTACATGTTGGTTGCTATAGCATGCTTGTTTGAGTTATATTGCCATGTTTATCTCTGTTGCAAAAGTGCATGTGGCTGTTAGGTTTTGTAACTTGTTACGAGATGCCTAGTTGAGGAGCTCGTTGCTATTGATGTGTTTGTCCCCATGTCACATGCCTAGATGTTTTAGAATCTCCATGATGTGTTCTTTGCTGTTGTGCAAACCATTTGCCATGATATGCCTTGTGTTGACTTAAACATGCTCGCAAACATGCCATGATAATGTTACTGTTTTAACACTTAGTGAAATTTCACTAAGTCTGGAATCTGTAATATCCTGATGCTATGTTTGCTTGATGTCCTAGGCAAATCCATATTAGTTTTGGGGTGGCCATTGATCATTCCTTGTTGTATATGTTGTTGTCTATCCATTCATGCCCTCACTTGCTCATTTGGGTTGCAGTAGCTTATTTAATTCTTGCTCCCAAGTTGCTATAAAATATTGTTGTCAGGTTTTTAGTGTCATGATCAAAATGTTGTAGCTTGTTGCTATTGATCCATGCCTCCTATGGAGATGCTCCAATGGAGTTGTTTGTTGTCGGATATGTCTACTTCATGTCCATTCTTCTTTTCACCATGTTTGAGTGCTGTAGAGTATATATTCATTGCTCCAAAGTTGCTATGTGGCTGTTAATTTCAGCTTGTTGTTATATCTTGTTTCATGTGTATCTTTTAGCCCGTTGCTCTGTTTCGAGTGTTCCTTATATGAAACTTGTGTGATTTTGCATGTATAATCATAATATCATATTGTTTTAATGTTTGGAGTGAGTTTGCTTAATGTTTGGGGTGCATCTTGCACCGTTGCCATGCTTGTCTTGTTTTGCTCATATCTTCTAGGCCGTAGCTCCGAATTAAACAAACTTTATATGTAACTTGACTAGAATTTCGTGTAGATCATGATGGTGCATGTTAAACTGCTGTTTAACCACTTTAAATTAAGGTTTGTGCAGATATGGACTAATTTCAAACTATGCATATGAGGGCTTACCGATTTGTCTTAAGTAGTTTCCGGCCTCATTTAAACTTGTTGTTCTTGTGTTGTTCTCTCTGCTTCCTACCTTGTCATGTTTTGCATTCCATATGGATCTGTCTTGCATCCTACTTGCTTGAGCTTATTATCTTGTTCTTGTGTTGTTCTGGTGTGCTTCCTATGTTGCCATGTAATGCATCCTAAGTGCATCTGCAGTGCATCATACCTTGCCATGTATTGCATCATATAGACTTGTGTTGTTTTTTTTGTGCTTCCTACCTTACCATGTAATGCTTCCTGTATAGACTTGTTGTGCTTCCCGTATAGACTTGTCATGCATCATACCTTGCCATGTATTGCATCATATAGACTTGTGTTGTTTTTCTGTGCTTCCTACCTTGCCATGTTATGCTTCCTGTATAGACTTGTTGTGCTTCCTGTATAGACTTGTCATGCATCATACCTTGCCATGTATTGCATCATATAGACTTGTGTTGTTTTTCTGTGCTTCCTACCTTGCCATGTTGTGCTTCCTGTGTAGACTTGCTGTGCATCATAAGTAGATTTGTTTTGCATCATACTTGGTTGAGCATATTGTTATGTTCTTGTGTTGTGTGTTTACCGTATTGCTTGCATCTTCTCGTTAGTGCTTGTTCCGTTGCGCTCGTGAGGATTCGTTCGTCTACCCGTGGTTCTTCTTCAAGGCTTCTTCTTCGACTTCTTCATGGATCCGTTCTTCTTCCTTGCGGGATCTCAGACAAGATGACCATACCCTTGGATACCTTTACTATCATTGCCATTGCTTAGTTGTCTCGATTCTATCGTTATATGTCGCGCTACCCATCATTATTGTCAGCCTCTCCTTGTTGCCTTTGAAACCTTCCTAGCAAAACCATTGTTTGGCTATGTTACCCGCTTGCTCAGCCCCTCTTATAGCGTTGTTAGTTGCAGGTGAAGATGAAGATCGTTCCAGGAGGGAACTTGTTGTTGGTATATCACAATATGTTATATATATAATAACACACCTATATACTAGGCATGGGTGGAAGGCTTAGCCTTTTGCTCGGTGTTTTGTTCCACTCATGCCACCTTAGGCGACGATAAACCGGCATTATGTTCCTTGATTTTGCGTTCCTTACACGGTTGGGTATATGGGGACCCCTTGACACTTCGTCTTTGAATAAAACTCCTCCAGCAAGGCCCAACATTGGTTTTAATTTGCCTCATAATAACTTAATTAATTAATTAAATTGCATAAGGGGGATGCTCCTTGGAGAATCTTTTCTACATAGCAGGGGGGGCCAGTGCTGATGTTGTTGGTCCCAAACTAGAGCCACTTGCGGTGCCACCAAGTTATCTGGGGTCTTTAGTTACTGTACGTATTGCTCATCCGGACGTGGCCTGAGACGAGATACGCGCGACTACTATCAGGGTGTCGGCACGCCGGGAGGTCTTGCTGGACTTGTTTTACCATTGCCGAAATGTCTTGTGCACCGGGATGCCGAGCCTGATCGGATTTCCCTAAGATAAGGGGTGATGATATTATATTTATCACTTCAGCTGATCGTGAGAGCTTGTGATGGGCTAAGTTGGGACACACCTGCAGGGTTATGATCTTTCGAAAGCCGTGCTCGCGGTTATGTTGCAGATTGGAATTTGTTAATGTCCGGTTGTAGAAAACTTGTCAGAGGATCCAAAGTAAAACACACAACTGTGTGAGTAACCATGACTGTCTCTTTTCACTTTGAGAAGAGAACACGGTGGGGTTATGTTTCACTCGTAGGTAGTTCAGGATCTTTAGCGATCACTACTAGTTTGCGACCGTTTGCGTAGATGCTCATCTTATTCTTGTACTCGTAAGTTAGCCACCATACATTTTTCTTAGCCGCTGCTGCAACCTCACCACTTAACCTCTTCCTACCTATTAAGCTTTGATAGTCTTGTTACCCATGATTATGGGATTGCTGAGTCCTCGTGGCTCACAGATACTACAACAACAGTTGCAGATGCAGGTTTCCGATGTCTTGACGTGAGAGCGATGATCGTTGTTTAGAGTTCTTTCTTCTTCAGTCTTGGGTTAGGTTCCGGGTCGGCAGCCTGGGATAGCAGATGGATGTCGTGTTGTTCTTTCTTGTTTGCATCCGTAGTGGGATGCCTTGTATTGTTGTTGTTGTATTCATGTGACTTGTAAGTATTGTTGTATCCCCATGTATGTATGTAATGGTATGATGTAATGATATCCATCTTGCTAAGGGCCTGAAATGCGGTTGTGCCCCAATCACGTAAGTGTCACGTGATCGGGATAGAATCGCATCTTGGGCCTGACAGTTTGGCCTTTTGAATTCGGAGACTAATATGATGAATTGTATTCGGAGACTAATATGATGAATTGTATCCAGAGACTAATCTTCTATTGTATTCGATGAATCTGATGTTGCTGTGTGCTGCTGTCTATATTCTGTCCAATAATACATTTTGTAACCTGTGAAAAAATCAGAAAAGTAAAAAAAAAACCTAATATTCATACTAATGGCGCATCACCCCACAATGCGCCATTAGTATGCCAAAGGATACTAATGGCGCATCACCCCATAGTGCGCCATTAGTATGCCAAAGTTACTAATGGCGCATCACACCAGAGTGCGCCATTAGTATGCCAAAGCACCAGGGTAAATATGGCCCCCTGGGAGGCATACTAATGGCGCACCTGTGGTGCGCCATTAGTATACCAGATACTATTGGCGCACCACAGGTGCGCCATTAGTAAAAAAATACTAGTGGCGTGGTACTAGTGGCGCACTAGTAGTGCGCCATTAGTAGGCAAAACTGGTGCGCCACTAGTAGGCCTTTTCCTAGTAGTGCGGGCATTATCTTGAAATATTAACTTCAACTCTTGGAACATCTCATATGCTCAATGACGTTCCAAACATCGTTGAAGTCCCGATTCTAAGCCGTAAAGCATGGCACACCGAACTATCAAGTAGTCATCAGAACGAGCTTGCCAGACGTTCATAACATCTGGAGTTGCTCCTGCAGGAGGCCTGTCACCTAGCGGTGCTTCCGGGACATAATTCTTTTATGTAGCAATGAGGATAATCCTCAAGTTACGGACCCAGTCCGTGTAGTTGCTACCATCATCTTTCAACTTAGCTTTCTCTAGGAACGCATTAAAATTCAAGGGAACGGTAGCACGGGCCATTGATCTACAACAACATAGATATGCAAAAACTATCATGACTAAGTTCATGATAAATTAAAGTTCAATTAATCATATTACTAAAGAACTCCCACTTAGATAGACATCCATCTAGTCATCTAAATGATCACGCGATCCAGATCAACAAAACCATGTCCGACCATCACGTGAGATGGAGTAGTTTTCAATGGTGAACATATTATGTTGATCATATCTACTATATGATTCACGCTCGACCTTTCAGTCTCCAGTGTTCCGAGGCCATGTATGTACATGCTAGGCTCGTCAAGTTTAACCCGAGTATTCTGCATGTGCAAAACTATCTTACACCCATGGTATTTGAACGTAGAGCTTATCACACCCGATCATCACGTCGTGTCTCGGCACGACGAACTTTCGCAACGGTGCATACTCAGGGAGAACACTTGTACCTTGATATTTTGTAAGGGATCATCTTATAATGCTACCGCCGTACTAAGCAAAATAAGAAGCATAATAAGATAAACATCACATGGAATCAAAATATGTGACATGATATGGCCATCATCATCTTGTGCTTTTGATCTCCATCTCCAAAGCATCGTCATGATCTCCATCGTCACCAGCTTGACACCATGATCTTCATCGTAGCGTCGTGGTCGTCTCGCCAAGTATTGCTACAACTACTATCGCTAACTCATAGTGATAAAGTAAAGCAATTACATGGCATTCGTAATTCATACAATAAAGAGACAACCATAAGGCTCCTGCCGGTTGCCGATAATTTACAAAACATGACCATCTCATACAGTTACGTATAACTCATCACGTCTTGACCATATCACATCACAACATGCCCTGCAAAAACAAGTTAGATGTCCTCTACTTTGTTGTTGCAAGTTTTACGTGGCTGCTACGGGCTTAGAAAGAACCGGTCTTACCTACACATACAAAAACCACAATGTTTTTTCATTGAGTGTGTTGTTTTAACCTGCACAAGGACCGGGCGTAGTCACACTCGATTCAACTAAAGTGAGAGAGACAGACACCCGCCGGTCACCTTTAAGAAATCAGCGCTCACAATAGTGAAACCAGTCTTGCGTAAGCGTACGTGTAATGTCGGTCCGGGCCGCTTCATCTCATAATACCGCCGAATCAAAGTATGACATGCCGGTAAGCAGTATGACTATTATCGCACACAACTCATTGTGTTCTACTCATACATATCATATACGCATAGACCTGGATCATGATGCCACTGTTGGGGAACGTAGTATTTCAAATAAATTCCTACGATCACGCAAGATCTATCTAAGAGAAGCATAGAAACGAGCGGGGAGAGTGTGTCTATGTACCCTCATAGACCGAAAGCGGAAGCGTCTAGTGGCGCGGTTGATGTAGTCGAACGTCTTCGTGATCCAACTGATCCAAGCACCGAACGTACGGCACCTCCGCGTTCAGCACACGTTCATCTCGATGACGTCCCACGAGCTCTTGATCCAGAGCATCATGGGAGAGTTTCGTCAGCACGACGGCGTGGTGACGGTGATGATGAAGTTACCGGCGCAGGGCTTCGCCTAAGCACTGCAACGATATGACCAAAGTGTGTATCTGTGGAGGGGGGCACCGCACATGGCTAAAACTGATGTTTACTTGTGTGTTCTAGGGTGCCCCTGCCCCCGTATATAAAGGAGAAAGGGGAGGCCGGCCGGCCCCTATGGCGCGCCCAAGGAGGGCCACTCCTACTAGGAATAGGAATCCTATTCCTAGTAGGAGTTCACCAAGAGGGGAGGAGGGGGAAGGAATGAGAGGGAGCGGGAGAAGGGGGCGCCGCCCCCCCCCCCCCCTTTCCTTGTCCAATTTGTACCAAGAGGGAGGGGCGCGCGACCAAGCCCTGGCCGGCCCTCTCTCTCTCCACTAAGGGCCCATGTGGCCCATTAGTTCCCCAGGGGGTACCGATACCCCCCCCCCGACACTCTGGTTTAATCCGAAACTCATCTGGAACACTTCCGTTGTCCGAATATAGTCGTCCAATATATCAATATTTACGTCTCGACAATTTCGAGACTCCTCGTCATGTTCGTGATCACATCCGGGACTGCGATCTACCTTTGATGCATCAAAACACATAAACTCATAATATCGATCGTCATCGAACATGAAGCGTGCGGACCCTACGGGTTCGAGAACTATGTAGACATGACCAAGACTCATCTCCGGTCAATAACCAATAGCGAAACCTGGATGCTCATATTGGTTCCTACATATTCTATGAAGATCTTTATGGATCAAACCGCATAACAACATATACGTTGTTCCCTTTGTCATCGGTATGTTACTTGCCCGAAATTCGATCATCGGTATCATCATACCTAGTTCAATCTCGCCACCGGCAAGTCTCTTTACTCGTTCCGTAATACATCATCTCATGACTAACTTATTAGTCATTTGCTTGCAAGGCTTATTATGATGTCTATTACCGAGAGGGCCCAGAGATACCTCTCCGACACTCGGAGTGACAAATCCTATTCTCGATCTATGCCAACACCACAAACACCTTCAGATACACCTGTAGAGCATCTTTATAATCACCCAGTTACATTGTGATGTTTGATAGCACACAAGGTGTTCCTCCTGTATTCGGGAGTTGCATAATCTCATAGTCAGAGGAACATGTATAAGTCGTGAAGAAAGCTATAGCATAAAAACTATCATATTGCTAAGCTAACGGATGGGTCTTGTCCATCACATCATTCTCCTAATGATGTCATCCCGCTGATTAAATGACAACTCATGTCTATAGTTAGGAAACATAACCATATTTGATTAACGAGCTAGTCTAGTAGAGGCATACCAGGGACACTCTGTTTCGTCTATGTATTCATATATGTACTAAGTTTCCGGTTTATACAATTCTAGCATGAATAATAAACATTTGTCATGATATAAGGAAATACATATAACAACTTTATTACTACCTCTAGGGCATATTTCCTTCATCCACATTAGCATTCTTGAACTCTGTTCTGTTGCCGCTCTGAACCTTCTTGATCTTCTCTTCAAACTGATTTTGGGCCTTCCTACACTGGTGCAAAGACATGCTATACAAATGGTTTTTATCCCATTTCCACGACGGAGTTTTAAACCGTTGCCTAGTGAGTGTATGCGATAGGGGGGTCCTTCCCACACGACCCGGAAAACCGTCGGGGATAGCCCCTCCGACCAAACACGCAGGGCAAAATGAGCTCGTGTGCGATCGGACGCGGCATCGAAGCCCAATCATTTCAGTTCGTATGTACATCCCACACAGTGAATCCTATAAAAATGTTTCCATTCGTATGTATACCACATACAGTTTTTTGTTTGGAAACGTTTGTGCAAGGTGGCCTAAAGCGAACAGTTCTCTGCCAGAAGCTGTGTGTGATTGTTAATTGATCCAACACTATCAGATTTAGGGTTTCGGCAAAGCCCTTAAGGTTCGAACTCTGAGGTGCGCATGAAGATCTCTCCTTCTGCCCTAGCCCTTCTACTCGACAGTTATAGGCCTAGCTCATCAGATCCAATGAACAAGAGACACAAGATTTATACTGGTTTGGGCCACCGTTGTGGTGTAACACCTAATCCAGTGTGAGTGGTGGATTGCCTTGTAGGCAGAGGGAGAACTAGTACATGGATGAACTGCCTCCTGGGAGAGGTGTTCTAGAGCTCGGGTGAGCTTGAGGTGTGTGGCCTTCTATGTGAATAACTAGAGATGAGATCATCCCAATGGTGGTGGCTAGTCCTATTTATAGTGGACAGGGTTCTCTTCCCAAATATTGAGCGGGAAGGAATCCCACAACGGCAAAATTTGAAGGGGACATCCAGTACAAGCTATTCTGACAAAAGGTGGTCTTCGCTGCCAAAAGCTTCTCGTGGTGACGCCGCCGTGGGCTCCACGATGACCTCCGTCCTGCTGGTCTTGGTCTTGTTGCACTGATATGTAAACCTTTGCCTGGTGCCTCAGGACTCCACGCTTGCACCTGCTCCTTTAGCACCGAAGAGGAAACTGGCGCTCTGCGCTAGTTGGCGCCCGCCTGGCTCTAATCATCACTGCTCATGTCATGAGGACCTCGCGAGGTGCCCCTTGCCTTGATATCTCCGATCCTCATGAGCCGGCCTGGCGAGGCCACCCCAAGGGATGTCCTGCATCGTCCGCCTCGCGAGGCTTGGCCCGTCACGAGGGTCTTGGGTGTTGCTGAAGAAGTTGGGCACACTAGGCCGCCTTGCGAGCCATGCTCTGGGCTGCATGCAGGCAAGTCTAGGTACCCCCGTTCCCAGAACGCCGATAGTAGCCCCCGGGCCCAAGGCGCGCTCGTGCTTGGCTTCGTGGCGAAGCCAAGGGCCAAGTGCGGAGCGCCGCGGGCCCCAAAGCCTGTGGCCTTGTTCGATGCATGGGACTTGATGGGACATGGGCGTCTCCACTTCCCCACATAGCCTTGGTGATTGCGCGACTCGCCAAGTCACTCTGTGCATAGCGGACAATCATTTCCCGCACTTATGGGGCCGGCGGTTGGCATTCCTCTGGCTATAAATAAGGCGGCAGGCAGAGCCCTCGTCGCCCATCTTCTTCCTCCGTTTCCCTCACTCTTTCACTTGACCAAACCGCCCATTGCGGCGCCCAGGAAGTACTCGTCCATGGAGAAGGGGAAGACTCAGCAGGAGGGGCTCCTCTCACCACCAGCTAAGAGAGGGCGAGGCCGCCCTCGTAAATGTGCCGCAACCCCTGTCGGGGCCTTGAGCGGGCGTGGGCGGACCCCCACAGCGCCCGTAGCTGCCCTTGGTACCCGCGGCGGCGGTCCTTCGAGTGGCGGGGGCCGTCGCGGCGTTGGCGATCCGGTGAACGGCGGGAGGCGCTCTGTGGTTGCCAGACCTCCCTAGACGCATTCCCACCTGGCAGAGGCGGCGCTGGAATTCATCATGTGGTCGGAGAGCCCAGCCGGCACCAGGCTCCTGCTCCAGTGCTCCTTGGCCGACGAGCTTCTCAATGCGAGCTCCGGCGGGTTTTGGCTACAGGCGGATGGTTGTTGTAGTAGGGCATCGTGGGTCGTGGTGGAGGTCTCCGCCTCGGGAACCGTGGCTTTGGCCCGAGGCTGGCAGACGTTCGCCCGTGCGCGCAGTTTGGGCGGCCGATGCACCCTTCACTTCAAGTCCGGCGATGACTCGACCCTCTTCGTGAGGGTGTTTGGAGAAGATGGCCGCAGCGCCGAGTGCTGCCCTGAGGACAACGGTGGCGGTGTGGTGCTTGGCCTGGGCGACGGCCACAGCTCGCCCAGCTACGGTGGCTCCTCCTTCAGTGGCAACTCCAGCTGCGGTGGCCATGACCAGCCGCCACACCTCCGTGCCCGCCTGGAGGGCGGCGCTGGGTCGTCTCGTCGTCACACTCGGGTGAAGCGTGAAGAGGGCTCTGCTTGAGCCCGGGGCGTAGGTCCTCGCGAGCAACTGCGCCCCAAGGGTCACTGTCAGCCACTCTTAGCCTCTCTTCTTTTGTCCTGCATCGTTTGATCAAACAAGCTCGGAGCCCTAGGGGGCATGTAATGAACTTTGGCTTCATGGCATTTAGTACCTTGCATAGTGTTCCTGCCTATTGCTGCGTGATCCGTTTTTTACATGTCCTTAGAGTGAGAAGACTTATCTTGATGTGCTCGGGATTGGTCTTATCTTGTGTCATTCGACCCCTTGGGAGGCTGCAAAAACTCGTTAGGTTATTACATGTTACTGCCCGAGGCCTTCGACGTGGGTCGAGCATGATCGGCTGCCCCTTGTCGCGGTACCCGTGGGTCACGAATGTAAGCACGGGGGAGGGGGGGGGGTTACTTACGAGCCCCTGTTCAGGTGTCTTGGGAAGGCTAAAGAGGAGGGCGCGTCGGGGAGAGCGCCGTGCAACTGCCGCTCTCCCTGGGCTAGACCGAAAGCCGAGAGAAGAACCACACGGAATTTGAGAGAAGAACCGTAGAGGGGAATAAAAACCAAACAAGCAAGGAACACCAG
Source organism: Secale cereale (assembly GCA_902687465.1). Classification (NCBI taxonomy): domain Eukaryota; kingdom Viridiplantae; phylum Streptophyta; class Magnoliopsida; order Poales; family Poaceae; genus Secale; species Secale cereale. Next base: position 547,585,660 of record LR738712.1, read on the forward strand.
AACCTTCAGCATTCATTAAAAGGGGGAAGATGGGAACAAGCCAACTCCAGAAAGCAAATGAACGACCGCATCCGGCACCTAATCTAGTCTTCTCACCAGCGCGGAGCTAAGTGCTGCCACTAGGATGTGCGAGGGAGCCCCCGAGGCCTGAGGGCGGCTCTCCGGAGACTCCGGGGCGTGTACAACCCCACTCATTATTACGTGAGAGTGTCACGAGCGGAGATCTTCATAGGCCGGAGCCTTGCTTCACAGGCACCGGGCTTTGGCTTCTCAGGCGCGAGGGCCTTGTTCCTCGCAGGCATGGAGCCTAGTCTTCTCAGGCGCAAGGGCCTTGTTCCTCGCAGGCATGGAGCCTAGTCTTCTCAGGTGCAAGGGCCTTATTCCTCGCGGGCACGGAGCCTAGTCTTCTCAGGCGCAAGGGCCTTGTTCCTCGCAGGAACGGAGCCTAGTCTTCTCAGGCGCAAGGGCCTTGCTCCTTGCAGGCACGGAGCCTAGTCTTCTCACGCGCAAGGGTCTTGTTCCTCGCAGGCACGGAGCCTAGTCTTCTCAGG
>LR738712.1:547586282-547599065 GCA_902687465.1 Secale cereale
GGGCCTTGTTCCTCGCAGGCATGGAGCCTAGTCTTCCTAGACGCAAGGGCCTTGTTCCTCGCAGGCACGGAGCCTAGTCTTCCCATGCGCAAGGGCCTTGTTCCTTGCAGGCACGGAGCCTAGTCTTCTCAAGCGCAAGGGCCTTGTTCCTCGCAGGCACGAAGCCTAGTCTTCTCAGGTGCAAGGGCCTTGTTCCTCGCAGGCACGGAGCCTAGTATTCTCAGGCGCAAGGGCCTTGTTTCATGGGTAGAACCTCCTAAGGTGCCGGATGTTCAATGCGTTCAGGACGGGGATACCGTCTCCTGTTTCTAGGTGTACAGCGCCGGGTGTGGAGACGTGGGTGATCCTGAATGGCCCTTCCCACATTGGTGAGAGCTTGTGCAGTCCTTCTCTGGAGAGAAACCTTCTTAAAACGAGGTCACCTACCTCAAGCGTCCTGGGGCGAATGTTGCGCCAGCGGTACCGCGGCAGTGCCTGCTGGTATCTTGCTGCTCGAAGTGAAGCATCGCACCGGCGCTCCTCCCCTAGCACGTGGTCTGTCCCCTAAGCGGCGCCTTGTTGTGCTTCGTCAAATGCCAAGACCCGCGGCGACCGGTGCCTGACCTCGTGAGGGAGGACTGCCTCGGCTCCATAGACGAGGAAGAATGGGGTCTCGCCGGTTTGCTTGGCGATGGTGGTTCGGATTGACCATAGCACGGATTGTAGCTCGTCGTGCCAACCCCTTCCACAGGCTTCAGAGAGACCCCGAGGCCTGAGGGCGGCTCTCCGAAGACTCCGGGGCGTGTACAGCCCCACTCATTGTTACATGAGAGTGTCACAAGCGGAGATCTTCACAGGCCGGAGCCTTGCTTCACAGGCACCGGGCCTTGTCTTCTTAGGCGCGAGGGCCTTGTTCCTCGCGGGCACGGAGCCTAGTCTTCTCAGGCGCAAGGGCCTTGTTCCTCGCATGCATGGAGCCTAGTCTTCTCAGGTGCAAGGGCCTTGTTCCTCGCGGGCACGGAGCCTAGTCTTCTCAGGCGCAAGGGCCTTGTTCCTTGCAGTAACGGAGCCTAGTCTTCTCAGGCGCAAGGGCCTTGTTCCTCGCAGGCATGTAGCCTAGTCTTCTCACGCGCAAGGGCCTTGTTCCTCGCAGGCACGGAGCCCCCGAGGCCTGGAGCTTCTTCTTGACGGTCCGGGTCTTGAGGCCCCTCAGGACCTCTGCGTTGCCGAGCTCGGCCTGGCCGTTGCTCCTGGGGTGTGCTACAGAGGCGTAGCAAATCTGCATTCCGAGGCTAGCACAGTATGTCTTAAATAGGTTACTAGTGAACTGCAAACCATTGTCGGTGATGATGCGGTTAGGGACCCCGAACCGGTTCACCAGGCCCTTGATGAACTTGACTACGGAGCTGGCTGGGATGGTTCGGACTGCCTCCACCTCGGCCCTTTTGGTAAACTTGTCGACGACGACGTAGAGGTAGCGGTAGCCCCAGCGCGCTCGCTGGAAAGGGCCCAGGATGTCAAGCCCCCAGACCGTGAACGGTCGGAGAGCGGGATAGTCTGCAGGCCCTGAGCCGACTGATGGATTTGTTTAGCGTGGAACTGGCAGGCCTCGCAAGACTTCACTAGCATGGCCGCAGCGTTGAGCACCGTGGGCCAGTAAAAGCCACTGCGGAATGCCTTGCCGACCAGGGTGCGCGATGATGAGTGATGTCGCAGTCTCCGGCATGAATGTCATCTAGCAGCTCGCCTCCCTGCTCCCTGGAGATGCATCGTAAAGAAATGTTGTTTGGTCGCCTCCTGTAAAGCTCACTGTCCTCGATGCAATATGCCGTAGCATGTCGGGCTACGCGTTCTGCATCCTCCTCCTTCTCTGGTAACACCCCTCACACTAGGTATGACTTGAATTCTTCGGTCCAGCATCCCTCCCGAGGCTCGAGCACCAGAAGCAAGCGAGCTCCTGAGGCCGGGCAGCAGGCGGGGGCTCCCGAGGCTGGTGGCTGGGGGAGTTCTTCCTGAGGCTTCACCGGCTCTTCTCTCGAGGGTGACGCTGAGGGTTTGAGGAGCCTTTCTTCGAAGACGCCAAGCTCCTGGGGCAGGCGCCTAGATGCTTTCTTGGCGATGTCGTCGGCCTCCTTGTTAGTGCCGCCGGGCACATGTTTCAGTTCCAGGCCTAAGAACTGCTTCTCCATTTTGCGTACCTCCATGAGGTATGCTTCCATATGCTTGTCCCTTGGCTCATATACCTTGTTGGAGAAGTTGACGAGGAGCTGGGAGTCACCCTTCACAATGAGGCGCTTCACTCCCAAGGCTATCGCTACCTTGGACCGTCGATGAGGCCTTCGTATTCCGCGATGTTGTTGGAGACCTTGTCTCCTGGCCGAAAGAACGGCGTAGTATAGTTTGTCTTTAGCGGGCGAGATGAGCACAGCCCCAGCCCCCGCGCCCTGGCGGGCGAACGCGCCGTCAAAGTACATGACCCAGCCATCAGGCGCTTCTCTTCCCGGTAAGAGGGACTGGTCCTGGCTTGCTTCAGGTCCTGGAGCGTCGGTCCATTCGGCCACGAAGTTAGCAAGCGCGGCCCCCTTGATGACCCTAGTGGTGCTGAACTCTAGCTGGAATGCCTGCAACTCTATGTTCCACTCCGCGACCCTTCCTGCCGCATTTGGGCTCCGGAGTACTCTTTCTAGGGGGTAAGCTGAGACGACCTTGATGGGGTGGCCTTGGAAGTAGTGACGTAGCTTTCGTGATGCAACGAGGAGCGCTAGCAAGAGCTTCTGCGGCATGGGGTAGCGTGCTCGGGCATCACGGAGCACCATGCTGACAAAGTATACCGGGTGCTCGATGAGGATGGAGCCCGGAATCTCCTGTGGTTGTGTGAGCTGGGATGGTGTCCCAGGAGTTTGGTCGCGGACTGGGTCAGTCTCGGCCTCAGAGAGTTCGGCTTGTATGTCGCGGCCACCTTCCGGCCCTATCGGGACCTCGGGAGTTCCCTCCTTGGGCTGTAGAGCCTTATCTTGGCGCTCCTCTCGAACGGCCACCAGCGCCGCACTAGCTGAATGTGGCGTCGCGGCCAGGTAAAGTACCAATGGATCTCGAGGCTTGGGTGCCACCATCACTGGAGGGCTGGTGAGGTATCTCTTGAGATCTTCAAACGCTGCATTAGCCTTAGGGGTCCATTCAAACGGGCACTTCCTTTTCATTAGCTTGAAGAAGGGGAGGGCTCTCTCCCCTAGCTTGGAAATTGAACGCCCCAGCAACGTTACCCAGCCAGCCAGCTTATGCATCTCCTTGAGGTTCTTGGGCGGGCTCATCTTTCCTACGGCCTTGACCTTCTCGGGGTTTCCCTCGATTCCTCGGTGCGACACGAGGAAGCCCAAGAGCTTGCCAGAAGGAACTCCGAACACACACTTCTCCGGGTTGAGCTGCAAGTCTACCTTGCGTAGGGTGGCTAAAGTCTCTTCCAGATCTGTGATAAGGGTTGAGGCCTCTTGAGATTTTACCACGATGTCATCCACATATGCCTCAGCGTTCCTCCCGAGCTGCTTCCCCAGTGCAATTTGCATTAACCGCTGGAAGGTTGCTCCTGCATTCCGTAACCCAAACGGCATGCAGGTGTAGCAGTGATGACCCACAAGTGTAGGGTATCTATCGTAGTCCTTTTGATAAGTAAGAGTGTCGAACCCAACGAGGAGCAGAAGAAAATGATAGGCAATTTTCAGTAAGGTATTTTCTGCAAGCACTGAAATTATAGGTAACACATAGTTTTGTGATAAGGTAATTGGTAGCAAGTGACAAAAGGTAAAAGTAAATAAGGTGCAGCAAGGTGGCCCAATCCTTTTTGTAGCAAAGGACAAGCCTGGACAAACTCTTATATGAAGGAAAGCGCTCCTGAGGACACATGGGAATTATCGTCAAGCTAGTTTTCATCACGATCGTCTAATTCACGTTCGGTACTTTGATAATTTGGTATGTGGGTGGACCGGTGCTTGGGTGCTGCCTTACTTGGACAAACCTCCCACCTATGATTAACCTCTAATGCAAGCATCCGCAACTACAAAAGAAGTATTAAGGTAAACCTAACCATACCCTGAAACATATGGATCCAAATCAGCCCCTTACGAAGCAACGCATAAACTAGGGTTTAAGCTTCTGTCACTCTAGCAACCCATCATCTACTTATTACGTCCCAATGCCTTCCTCTGGGCCCAAATAATGGTGAAGTGTCATGTAGTCGACGTTCACATGACACCACTAGAGGAGAGACAACATACATCTCATCAAAATATCAAACGAAGACCAAACTCACATGACTACTAATAGCAAGACTTCTCCCATGTCCTCGGGAACAAAAGTAACTACTCAAAAGACATAATATTGTTCAAGAGCAGAGGAGTATTAATATGCATAATGGACCTGAACATATGATCTTCCACCAAATAAAACAACTATCATCAACTACAAGGAGTAATCAACACTACTAGCAACCCACAAGTACCAATATGAGGTTTGGGTACAAAGATTGGATACAAGAGATGAACTAGGGTTTGAGAGGTGATGGTTCTGGTGAAGATGCTGATGAAGATATTCCTCCCCAAGATGGGAGAGTTGTTGGTGATGACGGCGGTGACGAATTCCCCCTCCCGGAGGGAAGTATCCCCGACAGAACAGCTCTGCCGGAGCCCTAGATTGGTTTCCGCCTCGAGGCGGCGGCGTCTGGTCCCGAAAGCCTCCTTATGATTTTTTTCCAGGTCAAAACACCTCATATAGGAGAAGATGGGCATCGGGGGCCCGCCGGCTGGCCCACTAGGCACGGGGCGCGCGCCCCCCATCCTCGTGGACAACCGGTGGCCCCCCTTGTGGGTTTCTTTCGCCAGATATTTTTATATTTTCCGAAACGATGTTCTGTTGAGTTTCAGGGCTTTTGAAGTTGTGCAGAATAGGTTTCCAGAGTTTGCTCCTTTTCCAGCCCAGAATTCCAGCTGCCGGCATTCTCCCTCTTCATGTAAACCTTGTAAAATAACAGAGAAAAGGCATAAGGATTGTGACAAAACATATAAGAACATCCCATAATGCAATAAATATCAACATATAAGCATGATGCAAAATGGACGTATCAATTCCCCCAAGCGTAGACCTCGCTTGTCCTCAAGCGAAAGCCGATATCAAAAAATATGTCCACATGTTTAGAGATAGAGGTGTCGATAAAAAAATACGGACATGAGGGCATCATGATCATTCTCATAACATCAACTTATATAAATATAGTCATATGATTCTTATGCTAAAGTAACAATTCATCCACAATATCAAGTATGAATCATAAACTTCATTGGAAACTAACAAACTTTGATCTTGGTCATTGAAGCAATTACAATTTATCGTAACATCGGAAAGAGTCAGTATAAGAGCTTTTCAGCAAGCCTACATACTCAACTATCATATAGTCTTTCACAATTGCTCACACTCATGCAATACTTGTGTTTATGGAGTTTTAATCGGACACAGAGCAGGATAGGGGCTGATGGTGTTGCCTCCCAACCTTTACCTCAAGGGTAATGTCAACAGTAATAGATCATGAAGACTTACATCCAAGTGGGTATATATGTCAGGATCTTTCCAACACAAGTGCTTGCCGAAGGATAAAATGTAAAAAGGAAAGGTGGATTTCACCTTGACACTTATAAGACATGAATAATAAATAGGCCCTTCGTAGATGGAAGTAGAGGTTGTCATGTGTTTTTATGGTTGGATGCACAAAGTCTTAGCATAGAAGAACTTCACTTTATATTGCCACTTGTGATAAGGACCTTTATTATGCAGTCCATCGCTTTTATTACTTCCATATCACAAGATCGTATAAAGCTAATTTCTCCCACACTAATAAATCATACATATTTTAGCGGATTTGCAACATGACAACTTACTTGGAAGGATCTTTCTCAATCCATAGGTAGGTATGGTGGACTCTCATGGCAAAACTGGGTTTAAGGATATATGGAAGCACAAGTAGTATCTCTACTTAGTGCGAGGAGTTTTGGCTAGCATGAGGGGGAAAGGCAAGCTCAACATGTTGGATGATCCATGACAATATACTTTATTTCGGATATAAGAAGACATAACCCATTATGTTGTCTTCCTTGTCCAGCATCAACTCTTTAGCATGTCATATTTTAATGAGTGCTCACAATCATAAAAGATGTCCAAGATAGTACATTTGTATGTGAAGCCTCTCTTCTTCTATTACTTCCTATTAATTGCAACGATGACCAAAACTATGTTTGTCACCTCCCAAAAACTTTTATTTATCATACTATTGTATGTGAAGTCATTACTTCCCATAAGATCGATATGATCTCTTTGATACTTGATGGCTTCTCGCCCCTCGTTGGTTACCCCAAGTGGAAGGTTTGAGATGCAGTGTAGCGGAAGTTTTCCCTTGGCAAAGATACCAAGGATCGATTTCCCCTGAGACTCCCAGTTTCAACAAGAAGGTGTCAACTGCTAACAGCGCCAGATATTAGCAATCAACGTGGACCTGCACACAGATACAAATAACTTTGCTCCCAACGAGTACAGAGAGGTTGTCAATCCCTCCGGCCTTGTAGTTTACAAAGGATCAAACACAAGTGATAATAGTGATAGGTATTGCTGAAATAGTAAGTAAAATAGAAAGTAAATAGCGGATGTGATCAGTGATGGTAATATGGACCGGGGTCCCATGATGTTCACTAGTGATGTCTCTCTCCCAAAAGACGATAAAACAGCTATGTGAGATAAACGAATTACAGCTGGGCAATTGACAGAATTATGTGCGCAAACCAATGCTAATTATATTGCAAGAAAGGTAGAGGTTCAAAGCATGAGCGGTACGCCAAGGTAAGTAGACCGAAATCCATCTGCATCTACTACTAATCATCCACCTTGAGATATCTACCCAGAACATCTCGCTGTTATTAAGTTGCGAGTCCCACCCATAGTGTAAACTCAAAGCAACAGACAACTGCATTAAAAGAACTTTGCGTAAAGTAAACAATCCTTGCACCCGCGGGCACAAGCACCGTTGTTTTCCCCCTTGTGGCAACAGCACATCCCCTAGACTCATGTTTCTGTCACTTAAGCTAGTCATCGAGGGGCATGAACCCACAATCAAGCATAACGTTCCCTCTTGGAGTCACTACCTACTACTTGGCCAAAGCAATAAATAAGAACGGAGAACATGCAAGAATTACTTACGAACATAAATATAAAAGAGGTAGATCAAATATATTACTCAAACACAATCTGAACATAATCTCACAATCCATCGGATCCCAGCAAATTCAACATAGCAACAGCATAAGGATTACATATGTGCCTCGATCATGTAGGGCAGCTCACGAGGTCTAATTAGTGAAGCACAAGAAGGGGAGGAGAACATCACATAGCTACTGGTAATGGACTCATGGTCCAAGGGAGACTACTCACAACTCATCCGGGAGGCATCCATGGTGGTGGAGAGGCTCCCGGTGGTGATCCTCCCCTCCGGCAGGGTGCCGGGAAGAGTTCTCCTGGTGCTCCCGATCTTGGAAGCGTGGCGGCGGCGGAACAGAGATGAGATCGCGAAAAAGGGTTCCCGTCTCGAGGGTTTCGAGACGCGTCTTAAATATATGCCAAAGGGGGGCATCAGCGGAAGCTCGGGGGGCCCAGGCGCCCCCCCGGCGCGGCCAAGGAGGGGCCGCGCCACCAGGGCGCCTGGAGCCCTGGTGCCCCCCCCGGCTGTACTTTGGCTACCGGGAAGCTTCTGGAACGCTGATTTTTTATATAATTTTTCCGGGATTTTTCGGGCAGTTCTCGTAATGTGAAAACCTGAAAGACAAAAACAGCAGAAAACAGAAACTGGCACTAGGGTGCACTGAGTTAATAGGTTAGTCCAAATATGATCAAAAGTGTATGGAAGTGTATAAATATCATAGCAATATCACCCAAAAGAGGCATGGAGCAAGCAGAAATTATAGATACGTTTTGGACGTATCAACATCCCCAAGCTTAATTCCTTCTCGTCCTCGAGTAGGTAAATGATAACAAGAATAATTTCTGTGGTGACATGCTATTAACCATATAGGACTTTTTCATAGTCACATGACAAAAGCTTACTGAGACAATGAATCTGTAGTAATTAAGTTGCCTCATGAGAAAATCACAAAGAACTGAAAGTTTTACAATATGATACTGAAACATCAAATAGATTTGTAATGAGCATGGTGTGCAAATATGATAAAGTGATATCTCGCTTGCCCCCTTTAGTGAAGCAAAACATAAATGCAGGGGCACCTCCAAGGTTTAAGTGATGACTAGATACAATTATTTCAAAATAAACGATATCATAATCATGCAAAAGACAATGCTACTTTGGGACAATGCACATTACACTCAGAATGACAATCATGCTCTCAGTAGTTGGTCCTTTTAAAAGAAGGTGGAGACTCTCGAACCGTGGCTTTTGTTGGCAAGGTTGAAAACCCGTGGTCGGAAGCAAAGACAAAACATGTACCAGAGCTCTTGGTTTTAAAAACAGAGGTAATAAATTTTTTTTTGAATATGCATGTTTCGTCAACGAATGCTAGCAGATAACTCAATTACTTTTTGAGATGGACAAGTTTCGAGGAACGGCTCCCGAATGAGGACGATCACATCCTCTTAATCTCCTTTGTTTATCACTACCAAAGTTTTCTGATTTCTCATGAACAAAGCGTGAAGGAGGGTTTGTTTGTTATATTAATTTTGAGCCGGGCGCACTCATTGCCAGTTCCTTCTCGTATTATGGGTTTGCACATTATACATGCAATCCCGGGGTGAAGCTTGTCCAACTTAAAAAGATCATGAATTAACTACTACTTCCTCATGAGCTAAAACAGAGGCACAAAATAGAAATGCATTTTTTTGAATAATTTCGAGATGGCACATGTAAGTCTTCGTTAGGAATGGCAGGTAAATACCATGTATAGGAAGGTATGGTGGACTCATATGGCATAACTGGTTTAAAGGATTTTGGATGCACAAGCAGTCAGTCTGCTTAGTACAGGCGAAGGTTAGCAAAACACTGGGAGCGACCAACTAAAAGATCAATGACGGTCATAATCATGCAGAGCGACAAAGCAACATTGAATCAGGCATGGAAGTTATATCGCTACTCAGAAATAAAAGATCATCAAGGCTTGACAGACTTTCTTTACAGTCTTAAATATGCGTGAGCATACGCCAAGTCAATCAAAATAAATTCTTGAAGGAAGATATTACTAAACCATACCACATCATAGGCGAACAAATCATGTTGGTACTCCAATAACACATTGGAAACCCCCCAGCTATTTGAGACTAACCATAAGAAAACATGAACTACTAAGCGCCATTATGCACGTAGCATTTTTATCATAGACATAACGACCAATGCAATAGAAGCAAACTCTCTTAATAAGATAAGCATGATAACTAAAGAGAGTTCAAGCAACCAACTAAACAAAAGCTCTTTAAAAAGATAAGCATGAAAACTAAGAGCGAAACATGATAGTAGCTATTAAAAGACAAAGAACACACACAGCAAAGATAGACATGAAAATTCTATGTTATGTTCTAGGTAGAAGTGGAGCGTGTTTCTCTCCGACACAAAGAAATGCTGAGTTCCGACTCATTATGAAAAGCTAAAGAAAACTAAAAAGGAAACTAAAAGCAAGACGCTCCAAGCATAGCACATAACACATGAAGTGATAAAAATATAGTGGAACGAAAGACGAACTGATAATGTTGATAGAGAAGGGGATGCACGGGGGCATCCCCAAGCTTGAGCGTTTGACACTCCTGAATCTTTTTATCATCTTCCCTCGCACACTTGAAAACTCCCTTCATACATAACTCATCATAAACTGATTAGCGAGGTTAGTACCCATAATAAAATAATTGTTCCTTGCTGGAAATAAGGATATTCTTGAAGGTCTACTGTTTCTCAAGATTGCCAAAAGGTTTTTGCAAAGAAAAAGCAAGCTCAAGGTTTGCAAAATGAAGGAAAGGCAAAACAGGACAGAATCTGTGAAAAACATAACAGCAGGTAGTAAATGATTTTTTCAGGGCACTTCTGCAACTCTAATCAAAAAACTCAGAACAGATGCGTGAAAGACAATTGTATAGAGCACGCTTTCGAAAAAATTCAGACCAAAAAGATGAACTGGTGATTTTATACGAATTTTTCTATCCAAGGACAGAATCTGTTTCCTGGACAGCATGTCACAACTTTTGAACTTTCTTGCAATCAGAGGCTACACTTGGCACAAAATTGAAAAGTAAAGATACAATGATGATGATACTGTAGTAAAAACATCAAGACACAACAAAAGCAAAATTTTATTCATGTGGGCTTCCTCCCAAAAGCGCTTTCTTTTATGACTTTAAGCTAGGCATAATGCAAAGAGGAATCAATAACCATCATAATGATCGGAGTTATAAATTGCTTCAAATGGTTCCTCAACAAGTTCACTTTTGTTATTTCTAGGAAAGGGGTACACACCTTTTGCCTTCCCGCGTAAGCGGATTTGTCCCTTACCTATATCGATGAAGCCTTTAACTGCTCGGAGGAAGTCCCTTCCAAGCACTATATTTTCTTGGTTTGTCTCCATGATGAAGAAATCGACCATTGTAATCCCTTTAAGGAATTTAACCGGCATGTCTTTTATTCTTCCCTGGATTTCAGAAATATCTCCATTAGTGTGTTCATTATAAGATGGTAATCTATCCATGTTAAATTTTAAAGAATCATGAACAGTTTTTGGCATAGTAGAAACCATAGATCCAATATCACAATAAGCAAGGAAGTCTTGATTAGAGATACTAATCCTAACAAAAGGCTCCCAATCATTGTCTATCTCCAAAATATCTCTCTTATTGGGTTTGGGTTTCTCTTCCTTCATTAAGTCTAGAGCATCCATTCTCTTCTCAATAGTGGCAAGTCTATCTATGACAGTATCAAAACTATGATCGTAAACAAAGTAACTAGATAGACCATGTATAATTTCAAGGGCTCTAGCTTCATCACACTCTAGGAAATCTCCTTAAGCTATAATATCAAGAGAGTGCTTACACCATTTAAAAAGACCATGGTAAAAATTTCTAAGCACAATTTTTATAGGTATCCAAGGCATAATTCTCCTATGTGCATCAGAAATTCTGTCCCATGCCTTCTTCATATTTTCCCCATCCTTTTGATGGAAATCCAAAACTTCTGATTCCCTCAAAGCACCAAATCCTAACATGCTTGACTAAACAGAAAGGACTACTAGCAAATAATTAAATTTCTTTTTGTGATTTTCGATAAAAAAAATACTAAAGCAAAACTGAAAGGTAAACTAACAAGACTAAAAAGCAAAGGTAAAAGATAGCGTGCAACTCCCCTATCCAGAAGAGTGGAGTCCCCGGCAATGGCACCAGAAAACTTTGCTTGATGGCTTCTCGCCCCTCGTTGGTTACCCCAAGTGGAAGGTTTGAGATGCAGTGTAGCGGAAGTTTTCCCTTGGCAAAGATACCAAGGATCGATTTCCCCTGAGACTCCCAGTTTCAACAAGAAGGTGTCAACTGCTAAGGGTTCCAGATATTAGCAATCAACGTGGACCTGCACACAGATACAAATAACTTTGCTCCCAACGAGTACAGAGAGGTTGTTAATCCCTCCGGCCTTGTAGTTTACAAAGGATCAAACGCAAGTGATAATAGTGATAGGTATTGCTGCAATAGTAAGTAAAACAGAAAGTAAATAGCGGATGTGATCAGTGATGGTAATATGGACCGGGGTCCCATGATGTTCACTAGTGATGTCTCTCTTCCAAAAGACGATAAAACAGCTATGTGAGGTAAACGAATTACAGCTGGGCAATTGACAGAATTATGTGCGCAAACCAATGCTAATTATATTGCAAGAAAGGTAGAGGTTCAAAGCATGAGCGGTACGCCAAGGTAAGTAGACTGAAATACATCTGCATCTACTACTAATCATCCACCTTGAGATATCTATCCAGAACATCTCGCTGGTATTAAGTTGCGAGTCCCACCCATAGTGTAAAATCAAAGCAACAGACAACTGCACTAAAAAACTTTGCATAAAGTAAACAATCCTTGCACCCGCGGGCACAAGCACTGTTGTTTTCCCCCTTGTGGCAATAGCACATCCCCTAGACTCATGTTTCTGTCACTCAAGCTAGTCATCGAGGGGCATGAACCCACAATCAAGCATAACGTTCCCTCTTGGAGTCACTACCTACTACTTGGCCAAAGCAATAAATAACAACGGAGAACATGCAAGAATTACTTACGAACATAAATATAAAAGAGGTAGATCAAATATATTACTCAAACACAATCTGGACATAATCTCACAATCCATCGGATCCCAGCAAACTCAACATAGCAACAGCATAAGGATTACATATGTGCCTCGATCATGTAGGGCAGCTCACGAGGTCTAATTAGTGAAGCACAAGAAGGGGAGGAGAACATCACATAGCTACTGGTCATGGACCCATGGTCCAAGGGAGACTACTCACAACTCATCCGGGAGGCGTCCATGGTGGTGGAGAGGCTCCCGGTGGTGATCCTCCCCTCCGGCAGGGTGCCGGGAAGAGTTCTCCTGGTCCTCCCGATCTTGGAAGCGCGGCGGCGGCGGAACAGAGATTAGATCGCGAAAAAGGGTTCCCGTCTCGAGGGTTTCGAGACACGTCTTAAATATATGCCAAAGGGGGGCATCAGCGGAGGCTCGGGGGGCCCAGGCGCCCCCCCCCCCCCCCC
>LR738712.1:547599245-547641722 GCA_902687465.1 Secale cereale
CCCCCCCCCCCCGGCGCGGCCAGGGCGGCCGCGCCACCAGGGCGCCTGGAGCCCTGATGCCCCCCCGGTTGTACTTTGGCTACCGGGAAGCTTCTGGACCGCTGATTTTTTATATATTTTTTATGGGATTTTTCGGGCAGTTCTCGTAATGTGAAAACCTGAAATACAAAAACAGCAGAAAACAGAAACTGGCACTGGGGTGCATTGAGTTAATAGGTTAGTCCAAATATGATCAAAAGTGTATGGAAGTGTATAAATATCATAGCAATATCACCCAAAAGAGGCATGGAGCAAGCAGAAATTATAGATACGTTTTGGACGTATCAATACTCTTTATGTTTTCTTTCTTTTTATCATGACCCAAGTGAGGAAATCAAGCCCTTGACTCAACGCTAATCTTTATTATATAACTCACGGACTCGATTACAAAAGGTAAAGCTCACGAAGCAAAAGCTCATAACTAGATTAGGCTAACTTTATTCTAATAGATCAAGATACTACCAAAAGGATCGAACTAAGTAAAGCGGCAAAGATAGGAGTGATGGTGATACGGTACCGGGGTCACTCCCCCAAGCTTGGCAGTTGCCAAGGGGAGCGCCCATACCCATATGATTATGTCTCCTTCTTCGGGGGTGGTGATGATGGAGTTGCAAGAAGTGATGGAGGATCCTCATACATCGAGCGTAGGAGATCTTCCAGCTTGCGGATAATACCTTTGAGAGCAGCAATGTAATCCTTCAACAAAACATTTTCACTTGTGAGATGCTTGTTACGAATCTGAGCTAACTCAGTCATCCTGAAAGCTTCTAGCTCAGTTGAGGTAAAGAGGTTAGGAAGGGGTTTGGAGGTGTCTTCTTCTCCCGCTGCCGGAGCCGGATCTTCCACCTCCATCTTGATCTTCTTCTCCTTGTGGATCTCCTCGGGTCCTTCCCTCTTCAGATCTATCTTCATTAGCCAAGCATAGTTGCCTTCGTTGTTGGAGGAGGGAGACGACATGATGCCTGGCTTCGCAAACCCTAGCAAAAAACAACTCGAAACAAGAACAGAGGATTTTTGCGTGATACAGGGGTCAAAACCTTCGGGAGTATATGTAATGAATTTTTACCGACCAAAAGGAGTTACCCACAAGAAAACGGAGTCCGGGGGACACACGGGGTGCCCACGAGGCAAGGGGGCGCGCCCTCCACCCTCGTGGACGCCTCGTGTCTCTTCCGGACTATGGTTTATTTTTCTATTTTTCTAAATAATCCAAAACGAAAAAATTGCCTTTAGAACTGTTTTGGAGTCGGTTTACTTACCGTATAACGTACCTCTTCCTTTTCGGAGGCTGAATCATGCTGGAAAGTGTCCCTCTGGGGTTACGGTTTCAATGACATTGGTTTCAACATTTATAGGATTACCTGAGATATAATGTTTGATTCTTTGACCATTCACCACCTTCGGATTTGTGCCTTCAAAGTTGTTGATTTTTATGGCACCGGAGCGATAGACCTCCTCGATAACATAAGGTGCTTCCCACTTGGAGAGAAGTTTTCCTGCAAAAAATCTTAAACGAGAGCTGAATAGCAAGACATAATCACCTACGTTAAACTCACGCTTTTGTATCCTTTTGTCATGCCATCTTTTAACTTTTTCTTTAAACAGCCTGGCATTCTCATAGGCCTGGGTTCTCCATTCATCGAGATAGCTAATATCAAATAGCCTCTTCTCACCAGCAAGTTTGAAATCATAATTGAGCTCTTTAATAGCCCAATATGCCTTATGTTCTAGCTCGAGAGGTAAGTGACAAGCTTTTCCATATACCATCTTATATGGAGACATACCCATAGGATTTTTGTATGCAGTTCTATAAGCCCATAATGCATCATCTAGTTTCTTGGACCAATTCTTTCTAGACCTATTGACTGTCTTTTGCAAGATTAGTTTCAACTCCCTATTACTTAGTTCAACTTGACCACTAGTCTGTGGGTGATAGAGTGATCCAATTCTATGGTTGACATCATACTTAGCAAGAATCTTACGGAAAGCACCATGAATAAAGAGTGAACCACCATTAGTCATTAGATACCTAGGGACTCCAAACCTCGGAAATATAACTTCTTTAAGCATCTTAATAGAGGTGTTATGATCAGCGCTACTAGTTGGAATAGCTTCTACCCACTTAGTAACGTAGTCAACAGCAACTAAAATATGTGTGAACCCATTAGAGGCAGGAAAATGTCCCATATAATCAAAGCCCCAAACATCAAATGGTTCAATAACAAGTGAATAATTCATAGGCATTTCTTGACGTCTACTAATATTACCAATCCTTTGACATTCATCACAAGATAAGACAAACTTACGGGCATCCTTGAAGAGAGTAGGCCAACAACAACCGGATTGCAATACCTTGTGTGCAGTTCTATCTCCCGCATGGTGTCCTCCATAAGCTTCGGAGTGGCACTTGTGTAGGATCTGTTCCTGTTCATGCTCAGGTACACAACGTCTAATAATACCATATAATCCTTCTTTATAAAGATGTGGGTCATTCCAAAAGTAATGTCTCAAATCATAGAAGAACTTTTTCTTTTGCTGGTATGTGAAGCTAGGAGGTATAGACTTAGCAACAATATAATTAGCATAATCAACATACCATGGAGCAGTACGAGAAGTATTTATGATAGATAATTGTTCATCAGGAAAGCTATCATCAATAGGTTGTGGGTCATCAAGTATATTCTCTAACCTAGACAAGTTATCCGCTACAGGGTTCTCAGCTCCCTTTCTATCGATAATATGCAAGTCAAATTCTTGCAGCAAGAGAACCCATCTAATAAGTCTAGGTTTGGCATATTTCTTTTCCATGAGGTATTTGATAGCAGCATGATCAGTGTGAATAGTTACTTTAGAATCAGCGATATAGGGTCTAAACTTATCACAAGCAAATACAACTGCTAAAATTTATTTCTCAGTGGTAGCATAATTTCTTTGGGCACTATCTAGAGTTTTACTAGCATATTGGGTAACATTCAATTTCTTATCAACTCTTTGCCCTAAAACAGCTCCTATAGTATAATCACTAGCATCGCACATAATCTCAAAGGGTAAATTCCAGTCAGGAGGCTGGATTGAGGTGCAGAGATCAATTCTTTCTTAAGTATTTCAAATGCTTCTAGACAATCATCATCAAAGACAAAAGGAATATCTTTTTGTAAGAGATTAGTCAGAGGCCTAGAGATTTTGGAAGAAGTCCTTTATGAACCTCCTACAAAACCCGGCATGACCAAGGAAACTTCGTATACCTTTGATGTCCTTTGGGCATGGCATCTTTTCAATAGCATCAACTTTAGCTTTGTCAACTTCACTACCTCTTTCAGAAATTTTATGTCCCAAGACAATGCCTTCATTAATTAACCATAAAGTGACACTTCTCCCAATTCAAGACCAAATTAGTGTCTTCACGTCTCTGCAAAACTCGATCAAGGTTGTTTAAGCAATCATCAAAAGAAGTTCCGTAAACGGAGAAATCATCCATGAAAACCTCAACAATATTTTCACAAAAATCAAAGAATATAGCCATCATGCATCTTTGAAAGGTAGCAGGTGCATTACACAAACCAAAAGGAATTCGTCTATAAGCAAAGGTACCGAAAGGACAAGTAAAAGTGGTCTTCTCTTGATCCCCTTTTGACACAGGAATTTGAAAGAAACCAGAATAACCATCTAGAAAGCAGAAATGAGTATGTTTGGATAACCTTTCTAGCATCTGATCAATAAATGGCAAGGGGTAATGATCTTTCTTAGTAGCTTTATTTTAACTTACGGAAATCAATTACCATCCTATAACCTATAACTATTCTTTGCGGGATCAATTCATCTTTATCATTAGGAACGACAATCATACCTCCTTTCTTAGGGACACAATGGACAAGACTTACCCACTGGCTATCAGCAACTGGATAGATAATACCTGCCTCTAGGAGCTTTAGTATTTGCTTCCTTACCACTTCTTTCATCTTAGGATTAACCGTCGCTGATGATCAATAACTGGTTTAGCACTTTCTTCCAATTTTATCTTGTGTTGGCATATAGTGGGACTAATACCCTTAAGATCATCCAGAGTATATCCAATAGCAGCACGATGCTTCTTCAGAGTTTTCAATAATTTTTCTTCTTCCTGCTCTGAAAGGTTAGCACTAATAATAACATGATATATCTTCTTTTCATCAAGATAAACATACTTAATATTATCAGGCAAAGGTTTAAGTTCAAACACGGGATCACCCTTGGGTGGAGGAGGATCCCCTAGGATTTCAACAGGCAAGTTGTTTTTCAGTAGGGGTCCCTGTGTAAGGAATATTTCATCTATCTCCCTTCTCTCGTTCATATGCATATCATTTTCATGGTCTAGCAAGTATTGTTCTAATGGATCATTAGGTGGCACGACAATAGAAGCAAGACCAATAAGTTCATCATTACTGGGTGATGCCTTTTCGAGGGGTTGTCTACAGAATTTAGCAAAGTTAAAATCATGAGACATATCTCCTAATCCAACAGTAACAATATCTTTCACGCAGTCTATCTTGGCATTAACAGTATTCAAGAAGGGTCTACCAAATATAATGGGACATAATTCATCTTGTGGGGAACTGAGAATAAGGAAATCAGCAGGGTATTTAACCTTCCCACACAAGACTTCAACATCTCTAACAATCCCGACTGGTGAAATAGTATCTCTATTGGCAAGCTTAATAGTAACATCAATCCCTTCTAACTCAACAGGTGCAATATCATGCATAATTTCGTTATACAAATCAAAAGGGGTAATACTCGCACTAGCACCTACGTCGCATAAACCATGATAGCAATGATCTCCTATCTTGAGAGAGATGACAGGCAAGCCTACAACCGGTTTATGTCTATTCCTAGCATTTGGTTAGGCTATTCTAGCAGATTCTTCTTGGAGGTAAATAACATCTCCATCTAAATCTTCTACCAAGAGGTCCTTAACCATAGCAACACTAGGTTCAACTTTAATTTGCTCAGAGGGTGTAGGTGTTCTAGTATTACTATTACGAACTACGGTTGAAGCTTGAGCATGATCCTTTATCCTAACAGGGAAAGGGGGTTTCTCGATATAAGTGGTAGGTAAAACAGGATCAACATTGTAAGTGATAATCTTTTCTTCAACTTTAATAGGTTCAACTACTTTTACTTTAATAGGGGGGTGGTATTTAAACCAATTCTCCTTAGGGAGATCAACATGAGTAGCAAAAGATTCACAGAAAGAAGCTACTATCTCAGAGTCAAGTCCATATTTAGTGCTAAACTCACGGAAAACATCGGTATCCATAAAAGCTTTAACACAATCAAACTTAGGGGTCATACCTGACTCCTTACCTTGGTCGAGATCCCTATCTTTGGAGTTGCGTTTAATTCTTTCCAATAAATCCCATTTGAAGTCAATAGTCTTCATCATATAAGAGCCAGAACAAGAAGTATCAAGCATGGAGCAATTATTATGAGAAAGCCGAGCATAAAATTTTTGAATGATCATTTATCTTGAGAGCTCATGATTGGGGCATGAATATAACATTGACTTAAGCCTCCCCAAGCATGAGCGATGCTTTCTCCTTCGCGAGGCCAGAAATTATAAATATAATTACGATCACGATGAACATGGTGCATAGGGTAGCACTTCTGATGAAATTCCAACTTCAGACAATTATAGTTCCATGATCCCATATCATTGCATAGCCTAAACCATGTCAATGCATCTCCCTTCAAAGATAAAGGGAATACCTTCTTCTTGATAACATCCTCGGGCATACCTACAAGCTTAAATAATCCACAAACTTCATCCACATAGATTGGGTGTAAGTCGGGATGCAGTCTTCCGTCTCCTGTGAAAGGATTTTCAAGCAGTTTCTCTATCATACCCGAAGGAATCTCAAAGCAAACATTTTCAATAGGTGCAATAGGTTGAGGAGAAACTCTTTGCTCTTCTATTCGGGGTGAAGATACCCCGAACAATCCCCTCAAAGGATTTTGAGCCATAGTAACAAGTGACAACAAATTTCAGCACACTATATAAATTTTTCCTTACCAAAGGCGCTTCACTCCCCGGCAATGGCGCCAGAAAAGAGTCTTGATGACCCACAAGTGTAGGGGATCTATCGTAGTCCTTTCAATAAGTAAGAGTGTCGAACCCAACGAGGAGCAGACGGAAATGATAGGCAGTTTTCAGTAAGGTATTTTCTGCAAGCACTGAAATTATAGGTAACACATAGTTTTGTGATAAGGTAATTGGTAGCAAGTGACAAAAGGTAAAAGTAAATAAGGTGCAGCAAGGTGGCCCAATCCTTTTTGTATCAAAGGACAAGCCTAGACAAACTCTTATATAAAGGAAAGCGCTCCCGAGGACACATGGGAATTATCGTCAAGCTAGTTTTCATCACGATCGTCTGATTCGCGTTCGGTACTTTGATAATTTGGTATGTGGGTGGACCGGTGCTTGGGTGCTGCCCTTACTTTAAAAACCTCCCACTTATGATTAACCTCCCATGCAAGCATCCGCAACTACAAAAGAAGTATTAAGGTAAACCTAACCATAGCCTGAAACATATGGATCCAAATCAGCCCCTTACGAAGCAACACATAAACTAGGGTTTAAGCTTCTGTCACTATAGCAACCCATCATCTACTTATTACTTCCCAATGCCTTCCTCTAGGCCCAAATAATGGTGAAGTGTCATGTAGTCTACATTCACATGACACCACTTGAGGAGAGACAACATACATCTCATCAAAATATCAAACAAAGACCAAACTCACATGACTACTAATAGCAAGACTTCTCCCATGTCCTCGGGAACAAAAGTAACTACTCACAAGACATAATATTGTTCATGATCAGAGGAGTATTAATATGCATAATGGATCTGAACATATGATCTTCCACCAAATAAACCAACTAGCATCAACTACAAGGAGTAATCAACACTACTAGCAACCCAGAGGTACCAATCTGAGGTTTCGGTACAAAGATTGGATACAAGAGATGAACTAGGGTTGGAGAGGAGATGGTGCTGGTGAAGATGTTGATGAAGATAGCCCTCCCCAAGATGGGAGAGTTGTTGGTGATGACGACGGTGATGAGTACCCCCTCCCGGAGGGAGCCCTAGATTGGTTTCCGCCTCGGTTACGCCTCGAGACGGTGGTGTCTGGTCCCGAAAGCCTCCTTATGATTTTTTTCCAGGTCAAAACACCTCATATAGGAGAAGATGGGCATCGGGGGCCTGCCGGCTGGCCCATGAGGTAGGGGGCGTGCCCTGGGAAGGGGGGCGCGCCGCCCACCCTCGTGGATAGCAGTGGCCCCCCTCGTGGGTTTCTTTCGCCAGATATTTTTTATATTTTCTGAAACTATGTTCTGTTCAGTTTCAGGGCTTTTGGAGTTGTGCAGAATAGGTTTCCCGAGTTTGCTCCTTTTCCAGCCAAGTATTCCAGCTCCCGGCATTCTCCCTCTTCATGTAAGCCTTGTAAAATAAGAGAGAAAAGGCATAAGGATTGTGACTAAACATATAGGAACAACCCATAATGCAATAAATATCAACATATAAGAATGATGCAAAATGGACGTATCAAGCAGTACACCCCGCACGGGGTGAGGAAGGCAGTTTTCTCGACGTCTTGCAGCACCACGTTGATCTGGTGGTATCCTGTGAAGGCGTCCCGGAAACACAGCAAGTCGCACTTGGCGGTGGAGTCGACGATTTGATCGATGCGTGGCAGAGGGAACGGATCTTGCGGGTAAGCTTTGTCGAGGTTGGTGAAGTCGACGCACATGCGCTCTTTCCCTCCTTACTTGGGCACGACGACGGGATTTGCCGGCCACTCCGGGTACCGGACGTCACGGATTACACCTGCCACTTCTAGCTTACGAGTTTCCTGCACAATGAATGACTCCTTCTCCGTGGATTGGCGCCCGGCCTTCTGCTTCACGGGGCGCATGTTAGGGCATACATTTAGGTGATGCTCGATCACCTCTCTTGGGACCCCCGCCAGATCCTTGCGTTACCATGCGAACACGTCCCTGTTCGTGCACAGGAATCCAACCAGCGCCTCCTCCTACGCTGGGGGAAGGCCAACTCCTATGGTGAGGGCGACGCCTGACGGCTCATCTTCATTCACCGGCACCTGTTTTGTCTTGGCTTGGTCTTGGGAGAAAAGTTGCTTTTCTTGGCTAGGGCAACCCCCTCGGTCCTAGGGGCGGCTTCCTCGGTAGGGCGTGCTGCCGCAGCGGTCCGAAAGGCGCGCGTGAGGGCCGCCAGGACTCCTTTGGCATCCCCCGTCACCGTAAGGACCCCCGGCTCCCCGGTATCTTCATGAGGTTATAGGTCGGGTGGGTTGCGTCCATGAACTGAGCCAGCGCCGGGTACCTGAGGATGGCATTGTACAGGAGACCGATTCAAGCGATGTCAAAGTCGATCAGCTCGGTGCGGTAGTTGTCTAGGGTGCCGAAGGTGACCGGGAAGCGGATCTGCCCTAGGGGGCTGGTAGAACCGCTGCCGACGCCAGAGAAGGGCTTGGTGGGGCATAGCCGCTTGAGTGGCACCTGGAGTAACCTGAAAGCTTCCACCAAGAGCATGTTGAGGCCAGCCCCATCATCGATAAGGGTCTTGGTGACGGCCACATTGCAGATGGTGGGGGTGCAGAGCATCAGGAGAGCGCCGGGGCTCGTGGTGGAGGCAGGGTGGTCTCCTGAGTCGAAGGCGAGGACGGCCTTGGGGGCAACCCACCCAGGAGGAGCCCCCTTGCGTAAGGAGGCGACTCCCGTCTGGTGAAAGATCTGCTTGATGTGTCGGCTGGAGGGTGGTGCTTGGGAGCCGCCGAGGAGGGCCACGACGGCGTGGGTCACCGGAGGCCCGAACCGCGCGAGGAAGAGGCCGCACAGCTCTTCCCAGGATGCCACGGATAATTCTGGCAAGCTGAAAAACTAGACCCGTGGCACACCGTTGAGCGCCATGGGGAGCCAGGTAGCCATGGCATTGTCGTCATCGCCGACCGCCGAGATGGCCTCCTCGTAGGCCTGGAGGAAGACAAGCGGGTCGGCCGCGCCGTCGTAGCACGGCGGCAGATTCGGCCTGAACTTGGGCAGCCACTGTACCCGCCGCAAGGCGGGGGCGAAGGCCCGGTGGCTGGGAGCGTGGCCATGCGCAGCCACCAAGCCCGTTGGAGGAGGAGCGCCTATGATAAGAACTTGATGAGCGAAGAGTGGGACGAACGGGGAGAAAGCTTCGGCACACCCCTACCTAGCATGCCAAATGTCAGATTTAGGGTTCCAGCAAAGCCCTTAAGGTTCGAACTCTGGGGTGCGTACGAACATCTCTCCTTCCGCCCTAGCCCTTCTACTCGACAGTTCTAGGCCTAGCTCGTCAGATCCAATGAACAAGAGACACAAGATTTATACTGGTTCGTGCCACCGTTGTGGTGTAACACCCTAATCCCATGTGAGTGGTGGATTTCCTTGTAGGCAGAGGGAGAACTAGTACATGGATGAACTGCCTCCTGGGGTGAGGTGTTCTTGAGCTCGGGTGAGCTTGAGGTGTGCGGCCTTCTATCTGATTAACTCGAGATGAGAACATCCCAATGGTGGTGGCTAGTCCTATTTATAGTGGCCAGGGTCCTCTTCCCAAATATTGAGCGGGGAGGAATCCCACAACAGCCAAATTTGAAGGGGGCATCCAGTATAAGCTATCCTGACAAAAGGTGGTCTTCGCTGCCAAAAGCTTCTGCTGGTGACGCTGTCGTGGGCTCCTCGATGACCTCTGTCCTGCCGTCCTGCCGGTCTTGGTCTTGTTGCACAGATATGGAAACCTTTGCCTGACGCCTCGGGACTCCACGCCTGCACCTGCTCCTTTAGCACCGAAGAGGAAACTGGCGCTCTGCGCCTGCCGGCTCCTGCCTGGCTTTAGTGGTCACTGTTCTCGTCATGAGGACCTCGCGAGGTGCCCCTTGCCTTGATATCTCTGATCCTCACGAGCCGGCCTGGCGAGGCCGCCCCAGGGGATGTCCTGCATCGTCCGCCTCGCGAGGCTTGGCCCTCGCAAGGGTCTTGGGTGTTGCTGAAGAAGTTGGGCCACACTAGGCCGCGTTGCGAGCCACGATCTGGGCCACAGGCAGGCAAGTCTGGGCACCCCCTTTCCCAGAACGCCGACAAACACGCCTACTTTCTAGAAACCATGTGGGTTGTTTGAGTTCATTGTCCACTGTGTTGTCAGAGTAACCTTCTACAATAGAAAACCCTAATAAGTAGGGTAATTAGCCATTATTGATAATCCATGTAGTAGTCAAACTGACATTTCTTATAAACACACCAGATATTTCATATCCGTATAACGGCAACCAAGATTTCATAATCGAATTACATCAGATAGCTTCAGCACTCAGTTGTACCAAAGAGGGATATAGCTAGCTACGCCATTACACAACAGCACCAAGTTTCACATGCAACATCGAAAACCTTTGGAAAGTAGCATCATACATGGTAAATAGACAAATGAATCTCATCTGGAAAACTGCAGAAGCAAAAGGAGAATATTGAGCCTTCAGTGATGTTGAATGTCCTTGCAACTTTAGGCTAGTGGCTATGTATTATTGCCCGCCCAACCTTCGTCCTCTCCAGGAAGACTTCAATATTGTACCGTGGGTGTTGAATGAATACCTTCCTCGCCTCTTGACCATGCAGGTGGTCTAGCAGGTAATCATCGGTGAATTTCTTTGAAAAGTACCGAAAACAAAAATATGCATAAACCGCTGTTATAAACTTTGAAATGGTACAAGGGGTAAAAACAAGGTAAAAGCGGAAGTACCATCCTATAGTTGACTGATGTCTTCTTCATTGTGCAAACAAAGATCTTGTTGTTATTCATCGCAAGTTTCTTTATCCTAACAATCTTTGAGTTTATTGACTTGACTAATATTCATGAACATCTCATTTCCACATATACAAAATGGGTCGAATAGTGGGTCTAAGCCTCTGACAGCAGGACCTACATGTGCAAGACCAAATTGTAAGAAACCTAAATATTAGAATGATTCCCTGCAACAAATATAAGGAAAATCTTGATCAAGTTAACTCAGAGTTGCCATACCAATGTTAAAAAAACGAAAAGCGTAAGCGAAGCGGAAGGCCACAACTGAGAGCAATGAGCACTTAAGCGCAACACACTTAAGCATTATTTGAAATTGGCTAGAATTTGATAGATTTCAAATAATATACACATGAAAATAGGAAGCATGGCACATGAGTAATTGAAATGGCATCTGATACGTCTCCAACGTATCAATAATGTTTTATTGTTCCATGCTATTATATTATCAACTTTGGATGTTTTATATGCATGAAAATGCTATTTTATATTATTTTTGGGACAAACTTATTAACCTAGTGCCCAGTGCCAGTTTCTGTTTTTTTTTGTTTTTGAGTTTCGCACAAAAGGAATATCAAACGTAGTCCGAACGGAATAAAACTTTCATGATGATTTTTTCTGGAAAAAAACACACCTATGTGACTTGGAGTAGGGGCAATGAAAGCCACGGGGTGGCCACAAGCCGTAGGGGGCCGCCCTAGGGGGGCAGGGGTTGTGGCCCCCCGTGACTCCCCATGTACTGCCTCTTTTCCCTATATATTCTCCAAAATCCCACAAACCCTAGAGCGATCAACGAAAATACTTTTCCACCGCTCCAAGTCTGTGTTCCCGTGAGATCCCATCTTGGGGTCTTTTCCGATACTCCGCCGGAGGGGGATTCGATCACGGAGGGCATCTACATCAACCTTGTCGCCCCTCCGATGATGTGTGAGTAGTTTACCACAGACCTACGGGTCCATAGCTAGTGTCTAGGTGGCTTCTTCCCTCTCTTTGATCTTCAATACAATGTTCTCCTTGATGTTCTTGGAGACCTATTTGATGTAATGTTTTTTTGCGGTGTGTTTGTCGAGATCCGAAAAATTCTAGATTTACTATCAGACTATCTATGAATATTATTTGAGTCTCCTCTGAATTCTTTTATGCATGATTAAGATAGCTTGGTATTTCTCTTCGAACTGTCGATTTGGTTTGGCCAACTTGACTGGTTTATCTTGCAATGGGAGAGGTGCTTTGTGATGGGTTCAATCTTGCGGTGTCCTCACCCAGTGACATAGTAGAGGTAGCTAGGCAAGTACTGTGTTGTTTCCATTAAGGATAAAAAGATGGGATTTATATCATATATCATGAGTTTCTCCCTCTACATCATGTCATCTTGCTTAAGGTGTTACTCCATTTTTAACTTAATACTCTAGATGCATGCTGGATAGTGGTCGATGAGTTGAGTAATAGTAGTAGATGCAGGCAGGAGTCGGTCTACAGTCACAGACGTGATGCCTATATTCATTATCATTTCCTTAGATATCGTCATAACTTTGCGCTTTTCTATCAATTGCTCGACAGTAATTTGTTCAGCCATCGTATACTTTCTTCGAGAGAGAACCTCTAGTGAAAAGTATGGCCCCCGGGTCTATTTTCCATCTTATATTTTTAGAACTATAAAATCAAAAACCCAAAATATATTGCTGCAATTATTTTGTGTTTACTTTATTTAGCTTTTTTACTTTAGTTTTAAATCTATCTCTATCAGATCTCACTCTTGTTCATGACCGTGAAGGGATTGACAACCCCTTTTCTGCGTTGTGTGCAAGTGTTTGTTAGTTTGTGCAGGTGCATAGATTGGAGACTTGCTTGTGCCTCCTACTGGATTGATACCTTGGTTCTCAACTGAGGGAAATACTTATCTCTACTTTGTTGCATTGCTCTTCCCTCTTCAAGGGAAAAATCAACGCAAGCTCAAGAAATAGCAGGAACAATTTCTAGCACCGTTGCCGGGGAGGTTCTACATCAAGCCTACCAAGTACTTATCATAAACTCTCATCTCTTGCACTTACATTGTTTGTCATTTGCCTCTCGTTTTCATCTCCCCACTTCTAAAATGTTTTCAAAAAAACACCAAAATATTTGCCTTTTTATTCGCCCTTTTTCCGTTCGTATTTTTGTTTTCTTGTGTGCTAGATTGCTTGCTTTGTCATAATGAATCCAGAGAATACTAAGTTGTGTGATATTTCCAATACTAATAATAATGATTTCATTAGTACTCCAATTGCTCCCTCCACTAGTGCAGAATCTTATGAAATAAATGCCGCTTTGTTGAATCTTGTTATGAAAGAACAATTTTTCGGTAGTCCTAACGAAGATGTTGATTCGTGTGATATGCAAAAGAAATGAGATGTGGATAATTGATATCGCTTTAAGCTACGTCAGTATTTCCCGGTATGATGCATCACAACTACGGTAGGTATTTCCCTCAGTGATGAGACCAAGGTTATCAAACCAGTACGAGAACAAAACAACACTATGTAAACGGTACCTGCACACAAATAAAAAATACTTGCAACTCGATGTGTAGAGGGGTTGTCAATCCCTCCCGGGTAAAAGATTGGTAAATAGGTTGATTGATAGATGCAAATGGAAGAACGGAAAATAAAATGCAGCAAAGTATTTTTGGGTTTTTGATAATATAGATCTGAAAGTAATAGTTGCAAATAAAGGAAAAGGCAAATAGAAATATAGATCTAAAAGTATATGATTGGAAAATAGACACGGGGGCCGTAGATTTCATTTGTGGCTTCTCTCGAAAAATAGCAATGTGGGTAGATAAATTAATGTTGGGTAATTAATAGAAAGGAAATAATTATGACGATATCCAAGACAATGATCATGTATATAGGAATCACGTCCAAGATTAGTAGACCGACTCCTGCATGCATCTACTACTATTACTCCACACATCGACACCTATCCAACATGCATTTAGTGTATTAAGTTCATGGAAAACGGAGTAATGCAATAAGAACGATGACATGATGTAGACAAGATCTATAAATGTAGGAATAGACCCAATCTTTTTATCCTTAATAGCAACAATACATGTGTGCCTTGCTGCCCCTACTGTCACTGATAAAGGACACCGCAAGATCAAACCTATTACAAAGCACCTCTTCCATTGCAAGATAAATAGATCAATTTGTCCAAACAAAACTCAAATATCGGAGAAGAAATACGATGCTATAGTAGTCAAGAATGGATACTAAATCAAGCCAAATCTGATCATAAATTCATAATTCATCGAATCCCAACAAACACACAGCAAAAAGTTATTACATAAAATAGATCTCCAAGAGACCATTGTATTGAGATACAAAGAGAGAAGAAGCCATCTAGGTACTGCCTACGGACCCGTAGGTCTGTGGTAAACTACTCACGCATCATCGGAGAGGCACCGATGAGGATGATGAACCCCTCCGTGATCGTGTCCCCATCCGACAGAGTGCCAGAACAGGGCTCTAGATTGGATCTCGTGGTTCTGGAACTTGAAGGAGCTGGAATAAAATTTCGTCGACTCCACTAGGGTTTGTGAAATATTGGTGCATTTATAGAGCGAAGAGGCTGTGCGGGAGGCCACCGAGGTGGGCACAACCCACCTGGGCATGCCAGGGGGCCCAGGCATGCCCTGGTGGGTTATGCTCCCCTCGGAGCCCCCCTCTGGTACTTCTTCAGCCCATAGTGCGTCTTCTGGCCCAGAAAAATTCTCCAAAATTTTTGATGCATTTGGACTTCGTTTGGTATTGATTTTCTGCGATATAAAAAATAAGCAAAAAACAACAACTGGCACTGGGCACTATGCCAATAGGTTAGTACCAAAAATGATATAAAATTATTGTAAACATCCAAGAATGATAATATTACGGCATGGAACAATAAAAATTTATAGATACGTTGGAGACGTATCAGCATCCCCAAGTTAAATTCCTGCTCGTCCTCGAGTAGGTAAATGATAAAAACCGAATTTTTGATGTGGAGTGTTGCCTATCATGTTCATCACATATTCTTTTATTTGTAGCATGGACATTTGGAATTTTATAAGTTCAAAGCAATAGTCTAGTTTTGACATGAAGAATTTAATACTCAAGCATGCCAACAAACAATCATGTGTTCCAAAATATCAATACTAAAGCAAGTTATTCCTAGCCCATTATGCTTAATCATTGATCCATTCATGCAACACATCCAAATATTAACTACATCCAATGCTCAAGTGTGATAATAGCATTCCGTAGTTGGTGCTTTATAAGAGAAGATGGAGACTCAAATAAAAATAAAAATTGCATAAAGTAAAAGAGAGGCCCTTCGCAGAGGGAAGTGGGGATTTGTAGAGGTGTCAGAGCTCAAACTTAAAATTTGAGAGATAAAATTTTTGGGAGGCATACTATTCCCGTCAACAAAAACGACTTAGAGTTCCCAACACTTTCCATGCTAGATATATCATAGGTGGTTCCCAAATGGAAAATAAAGTTTATTCCTTTTTCCAAAATTCTTTCAGAATCTATGGCATATCCGTATCACGGGTGCCCTCCATACCAACACTTTCCAAGGAATTTATTATTTGACAACATAAAGTAAATTTCTTTTTCATTTCGAGACTTGGAATCCCTATTACCGCCATACTCTCTTGCAATGACAAGTGAATAAAAACTCATCTTGAGAATAACACATCTAGTATGAAAAATATTAGCCACCTCTCACCGCTTCATGAGTAGTACGGGCACACAAAAGACGAATTTATTTTGAAATTATAGTTGGCACACACAAATTTTCTTAGAACGGCATGTAAGTACCGCATATAGGTAGGTATGGTGGGCTCATTTGGCACAACTTTGGGTTTTAGGATTTGGATGCACAAGTAGTATTTCTACTAAGTACAAGGTGGAGGCTAGCAAGAGATTGAGAAGCGACCAACCAAGGAATGAAAACCATCATAAGAGAACATTAAACATAACTAAAACCGAATAATGCAACACAAGTAAAATGTAATTTCATTACATAACTATTGACTTTCGTGCTTGCATAGGGAATCAGAAACCTTAACATCAATATTCTTACTAAAACATAATTACTCATTAATATGGCTCACATATCACTATCATCATATCTCAAAACTATTACAAGGAATCAAGTTTATTTTGTCCAATGATCTTCATGATTTTTTTATTATATCCCCCTTGGATATCTATCATATTGGGACTAGTTTCATGTGTTCCTTTCGATAAGCTCAAATAAATATAAGTGAAGAACATGAGCATAAAATTTCCTGCTCTCAAATTAGTCTAAGAGAAGCATGAGAGAGTTTCTTCAAAAAATTACTAACTCTCAAATAAATATAAGTGAAGCATGAGAGCATTTCTTCAAAAATAAAAAAGCGCACCGTGCTCAAAAAGATATAAGTGAAGCACTAGAGAAATTCCATAGCTCTAAAAAAATTAAGTGAAGCATAGAGAGCAATTCTATCTATTCATAGCATAGTTTTGGCTCTCTCAAATAGGTGTGTATAGCAAGGATGATTGTGATAAAATAGCAAACAAAACAAGCAAAGACACATATCATAGAAGACGCTCCAAGCAAAACTCATAATATGATAAATAAAGTATAGTTTCAATAATATACCGATGGTCGTTGGAAGAAAGAGGGTATACCACTCGTGGCATCCCCAAGCTTAGTTGCTTGATACTTCTTGAACATTATATTGGGGTGCCTCGGGAATCCCCAAGCTTAGAATTTTGCTAATCCTTATTCCTTCATCCATCGTAGTCTCACCCAAAACTTGAAAACTTCAATCACACAAAACTCAACAAAACCTTGTGAGATCCGTTAGTATAACAAAACTAATCTTTACTTTAAGTACTGTAGAAAACCAATTCATATTTTGTAATTGTATTATATCTAATATATTCTAACTTTTCCATAAAAAAATCTTCAAAAAAACCATAGATCAATCAAAACAAGCACATAACACAATGAAAACAGAATCTGTCAAAACAGCACAGTCTATAAAGACGCGATTTTTTATCATACTTCTATAACTTTGAAAATTCTGCAAAATTAGGATGCACAATCTGTATCCAGATAGCGTGTGAAAAATTCAAGAGTTTATCACGCTCCAGCCATCGTCAGAAATTATAACCTTGGGCGCAAAAGTTTTTGAATTTCAACGCAATCGAACCAACTATTAACGAAATCATCCCAAAGGCTTTGCTTGCCATAAACACTTATTTAAACCACAAAAATAAATCTAAACAGAGGTATAATTAGGTACTTTATTGAATACAACAAGAAAACCAAAAAGAAAAAAGACACAAGTAGGGTTGCCTCCCAACGAGCGCTATCATTTTACGCCCTTAGCTAGGCATAACACATAGATCTCAAGTATAGTCATCCTTGGTTTTTGCCACTTTAGTGAGGGCCTTTTCAAACCCGGCAGGCTCTTTACACTTCCCCAAATGTTCTGGAAAAGAAACCATCTTAAGATCCAAAATATCCAACCGTTAATTGCAAAGAGTAATCAAAGTATTCATGTGATTTAGGCTTCCACCAATATGTTTAAGAGGTTCATTATATTTTTGCAACACGACCAAATGTTTATGAAAATCTCCCAATTTGTCTAAGATTTGAACCGCTTCTGATGTGACTGGAAACCCCTTTTTTAGTGGTGGGATCCCTAATATTCCTTCCAAGAATTCGTAAGCAGCATTAGCATCTAGCTCAATAAAATTTCCTTTAGCGGCAAAATTTAAGAGTTGTCTATGATGCAAACCCAATCCTATGTAAAATTATGAAGCAAAATCTTCGCGTCCCCCTTTAGGTTGCAAATACGATAGGATTCCATTAGCCTATATCAAGCATCTTTCAAATTTTCTCATTGTCTTTTCTTGAAGTATAAAACTTCAAAATCTGGTGACAGAGAAGGGGTAGTCGTGCTACCCATTATGACTAGAAAGCAAGAACGCAAATAGATCTGGCGAGAAAACGGCGAACGAAAAAGAGGGCGAATAAAATTGGCAAATTTTTGTGAAGTGGGGGAGATGAAAATGAGAGGCAAATGGAAAATAATGTAAATTGCAAGGAGATGAGATTTGTGACTAGAAACCTGATAGATGTTGATGATGTCTCCCCAACAACGATGCCAGAAATTCCTTTTGATGTCGCTTGAAGCTACATCGGTATTTCCCCAAAGAGGAAGGGATGATGCAGCACAACTACGGTAGGTATTTCCCTCAGTGATGAGACCAAGGTTATCGAACCAGTAGGAGAACCAAGCAACACTATGTAAATGGTACTTGCACACAAATAACAAATACTTGCAACCCGGTGTGTAGAGGGGTTGTCAATCCCTCCCGGGTAAAAGACTGGTAAATAGGTAGATTGATTGATGCAAATGGAAGAATGGCAAATAAAATGCAGCAAAGTATTTTTGGGTTTTTGATAATATAGATCTGAAAAAAAAATTTGCAAATAGAGGAAAAGGAAAATAGCAATATAGATCTGAAATTATATAATTGGAAAATAGACCCAGGGGCAGTAAATTTCACTGGTGGCTT
This sequence comes from Secale cereale, assembly GCA_902687465.1. NCBI lineage: Eukaryota > Viridiplantae > Streptophyta > Magnoliopsida > Poales > Poaceae > Secale > Secale cereale. The sequence goes on from LR738712.1 coordinate 547,617,754, forward strand.
CTCTCAAAAAATAGCAACGACGGGTAGACAAATTACTGTTGGGCAATTGATAGAAAAGCAAATAATTATGACGATATCCAAGACAATGATCATGTATATAGGAATCATGTCCAAGATTAGTAGACCGACTCCTGCATGCATCTACTACTATTACTCCATACATCGACCGCCATCGAGCATGCATCTTGTGTATTAAGTTCATGAAAAGACGGAGTAATGCAATAAGAATGATGACATGATGTTGACAAGATCTATACATGTAGGAATAGACCCCATGCTTTTATCCTTAATAGCAATGATACATGCGTGCCTTGCTGCCCCTTCTGTTACTGGGAAAGGACACCGCAAGATCGAACCCATTACAAAGCACCTCTTCCCATTGCAAGATAAATAGATCAAGTTGGCCATACAAAACCCAAATATCAAAGAAGAAATACAAGGCTATAATAATCAAGAATGGATATTAAAACAAGGAAAATCTGGTCATAAACTCACAATTCATCGGATCCCAACAAACACACCGCAAAAAGTCATTACATAAAATAGATCTCCCAGGAGACCATTGTATTGAGATACAAAGAGAGAAGAAGCCATCTACCTACTGCCTACGGACCTGTAGGTCTGTGGTAAACTACTCACGCATCATCGGAGAGGCACCAATGAGGACAATGAACCCCTTTGTGGTTGTGTTCCCCTCTAGCAGATTGCGAAAATAGGGCTCTAGATTGGATCTCGTGGTTCTGGAACTTGCAGCGGCCGGAATAAAATTTTGTTGACTCCCCTAGGGTTTCTGGAATATTGGGGCATTTACTGAGCGAAGAGGCAGTGTTGGAGGCCACTGATGTGGGTACAACCCACCTGGGCATGCCAGGGGGCCCCAGGTGCGCCTTGGTGGGTTATGCTCCCCTCGGAGCCCCCCTGGTACTTCTTCAGCCCATCATGCGTCTTCTGGCCCAGAAAAATTCTCCAAAAATATTCACTGCATTTGGACTTCATTTGGTATAGATTTTCTGCGATGTAAAAAATAAGCAAAAAATAGCAACTGGCACTAGGCACTATGTCAATAGGTTAGTCCCAAAAATGATATAAAATGATTGTAGAACATCCAAGAATGATAATATAACAGCATGGAACAATCAAAAATTATAGAAACATTGGAGACATGTCAATAATGATATCATTAAATTGAAGCTATTTCCGTTCTCTCTACGGGATCGTGCTAAAACTTGGTTTTCTTCTTTGCCTAAAAATAGTATAGATTCATGGAATGAGTGTAAAGATGCCCTTATTTCCAAGTATTTTCCACCCGCTAAGATCATCTCTCTTAGGAATGATATAATCAATTTTAAACAACTATATCATGAGCATGCTGCACAATCATGGGAAAGGTGACATTAATGATAAGAAATTGTCCTACTCACGGTTTAAGTTTATGGATGATCATACAAATTTTTTATGCCAGATTGAATTTTGCATCAAGAAATCTTTTAGATCCGGCCACGGGGGGTACTTTTATGGAAATCACATTACGAGAAGCTACTAAACTCCTAGATAATATCATGGTAAATTATTCTCAATGGCAAACCGAATGATCATCTACTAGTAAAAAAGTGCAAGCAGTGGAAGAAATAAATACTATGAGTCAAGATGGATGATCTTACAAAATTAATTACTAACAAGGGTTATCCTATAGATCCTAATGATATGCCTTTGTCTACCTGCTACCTCTTGAGCTTGCATTGTATTCCCTCGAAGAGGAAAGGGAGATGAAGCACAGTAGCGTAAGTATTTCCCTTAGTTTTTGAGAACCAAGGTATCAATCGAGTAGGAGACCACGCACGAGTCCCTCGCACTTGCACAAACAAATAAAAACTTCGCAGCAACGCGGTAAGGGGTTGTTAATCCCTTTACGGTCACTTACAAGAGTGAGATCTGATAGAGATGATAATTATATTTTTGGTATTTTTGGTTTAATAAAACAGCAAATAAAACCAAGAAAAGCAAAGTAGATGTAGATTGATATGTTGAGAATAGACCCGGGGGCCATAGTTTTCTCTAGTGGCTTCTCTCAAGATAGCGATATTCTACGGCGGGTAAACAAATTACTGTCGAGCAATTGATAGAAAAGCGAATAATTATGAGACTATCTAGCCATGATCATTGTATATAGGCATCACGTCCAAGACAAGTAGACCGAAACGATTCTGCGTCTACTACTATTACTCCACACATCGACCGCTATCGAGCATGCATCTAGTGTATTGAGTTCAAACGAACAGAGTAACGCCTTAAGCAAGATGACATGATGTAGAGGGATAAACTCAAGCAATATGATGAAAACCCCATCTTTTTATCCTCGATGGCAACAATACAATACGTGCCTTGCTGCCCCCACTGTCACTGGGGAAGGACACCATAAGATTGAACCCAAAGCCAAGCACTTCTCTCATTGCAAGAACTATAGATCTAGTAGGCCAAACCAAACCAATAATTCATAGATAACCTTGATCATAAACTCACAATTCATCGGATCTCGACAAACACACCGCAAAAAGAGATTATATCGAATAGATCTCCTCCAAGACCGAGAAGAACTTTTTATTGAGATCCAGAGAGAGAGAAGAAGCCATCTAGATACTAGCTATGGACCCGAAGGTGTGTGGTCAACTACTCACAACTCATGATGAGGGCGATGATGATGATGATGAAGGCCTCCTTGATGGATCCCCCTCCCGGAACAGGCTCCAAGATGGGATCTCCACGAGAACAGAAGCTAGGGCGGTGGAATTAGGGTTTTCTCTCTGCGTATGGAGTTTCTGGGGTACGTAGGTATATATAGGAAGAAGGAGGGCACCGGGGGCCACACGGGCCAGCCTCGAGGCAGGGGGCGCGCCCTGGGAAGGGGGGCGCGCCCCCCACCCTCGAGGGCAGCCCAGGTGTCCCCTGACTTGGTCCTGATGTTTCCTGTGTGTGATTTTCTCCAAAAATATCTCTCGCGATGGTTTCATTCCGTTTGGACTCCGTTTGATATTCCTTTTCTGCAAAACCCTGAAATAGGCAGAAAACAACAATCTGGAGTGGGCCTTTGGGTTACTAGGTTAGTCCTAAAAATGATATAAAAGTGAATGATAAAGCCCATTAATCATCCAAGACTTCTTAAATAAAGGTGCTTTGTGATGGTTTCAATCTTGCCGTGTCCTCACCCAGTGACATAGTAGGGGTAGCGAGGCACGTATTGTGTTGTTGTCATTAAGGATACAAAGATGGGATTTATATCATATTGCATGAGTTTATCCCTCTACATCATGTCATCTTGCTTAAGGCGTTACTCCGTTTTTAACTTAATACTCTAGATGCATGCTAAATAGCGATCGATTCGTGGAGTAATAGTAGTAGATGCAGGCAGGAGTCGGTCTACTTGTCACAGACATGATGCCTATATTCATGATCATTGCCTTAGATATCGTCATAACTTTGCGCTTTTCTATCAATTGCTCGACAGTAATTTGTTCACCCACTGTATGCTTTCTTTGAGAGAGAAACCTCTAGTGAAACTATGGCCCCCGGGTCTATTTTCCATATTATATTTTCAGATATATAAAATCAAAAACCCAAAAATATCTTGCTGCAATTATTTTGTTTTTACTGTATTTAGCTTTTTAATTTAATTTAAATCTATCTCTATCAGATCTCACTCTTGTTTGTGCCCGTGAGGGGATTGAAAACCCCTTTTCCCCGTTGTGTGCAAGTGTTTGTTAGTTTGTGCAGGTGCATAGATTGGAGACTTGCTTGTGCCTCCTACTGGATTGATACCTTGGTTCTCAACTGAGGGAAATACTTATCTCTACTTTGCTGCATCACCCTTTCCTCTTCAAGGAAAAAATCAACGCAAGCTCAAGAAGTAGCAACATGTGAAATACAGTTCCTGCAATAGCAAACATATAGGGTTCGCATAGCAAGCAAAATAACAACTAAAATGCAGTTCAGTTCAAATAGACATAACCCAACAAATATCATGCGGACTGTATTTTGCCAAAATATGAAGGAAATAGTTCTTGACAATAGCCTAGTAATAAGATAAATGGCATATTACCATTATTGCGCAAGCATACCTGTAGAAGTAGTACAAAAATAGCCAATTTTTGGTGAAATTTAAATAAAAACGCTTAATTAACCGCTTAGTGCAAAAGCGAAGCGCTTTGCATCGCTTAGCGCTTAATCGTGCTTAAGCATCGCTTAAAAATGCTTTCTTGACCACTGTGCCATACTATTAGTAGAATATGTATTGGGTACAACCAAATTTGATTTCTTTCTCACATGCATAACAATACAAAAGTGTACCCACAACAAATGAAAATCAAATTGCGGAATTGAACCAAACAGTTAACTGGACAACTGACTGATGAACCAAAATAGTTAACTAAGCATGACATTGCAGAATAGAACATATACTAGAAGATAAGACAGTTAACGAAAGCAAGAATGCTTGGGAACAGTACTTCGAAATGTAGCAATTGTTGGACCAAACTGTTAACATAACATTAGATTTCAGAATATCAGATTGCGTATTAACGGTACAGAGGACAAATCACTAGAAGGCACTGGCGGTGGTCTCGAGAAAACATCACGAACTGTATTTTAAATTAGACAACCACGTGGCGGTGTCGACCGTGGCCGCGAAGACGAGGTGCTCCTCCAAGATCTCACAGTCAGCACGCATGGCAGCCATAGAGACCTCGTTCACGCGTGCGGCCGCGATTTGCTTCTCTGCTGCCAGATGCTACTGAGCTCCACGCTATACTGCCTGCAAAATGGTTGTGGGAGGCGCTTAATTGGAGGATGAGGCCAGTGATTTCGGTGGAAGGTGTCGTGCCATCGGTCGGGGCATGTGGGACGGGGAAGGAGGTGGATGGTGTGGGTGGGGTGTGGATTACCTAGCCGTATCGATGAGGCCATGCAGCAACAAGAAGGGTCACCGGTGAGGAGGCTGCGCTACAAGAAGAAGGGTCGCCCGCGAGGAGGCGCCGTTGCCAGTAAGCAGTAGTGAAGATTTGAACTTGGAAAGCAAGGAGAAACAGTGGAAATGTGGCTTTTGGTGAGGAGCGGGGAGATAGGTATTTCCGTGGTGGAATTTCTTTTTTGCTCGGTGCGCGAGAAACCGGCGCGCGAGTGTGGTTCAAGCGTGGGCGGTGGACTGTAGACGGTGAAGCTTCGTGCATAAGCCAGACTAGACGGTGCGCCAAGATATTTTATATCACATCCCACATGATTCTTGCTAGTAAACTATTTGTGGTATACCTGATATTTTTATTCTATTTTGAAAGACAAAATGGTGTTATGGAGGGAAAGGTTGGTATTCGAATTTTTAGAACATTTATCTGCAGTGAACATGCAACTATATGAATGTCGTGTTAAAATTTGGAATTATTCTTGGTTCGTTTGGTAGTTTTTATTCATTAGTTGAGTTTCTAGGAATTTAATGTGCATAATTCAAATATGTACTACAAGCACATGCTCCAGTGCACCAAAGTTTGTTGAAAAATCACATGTGTCTTTGAATGAATTTATAGATCTCATGGAAGATTGGGAATGAAATTCAAACGTCCGGGCGTCGTGGCTCGGCCGAAAACATTGAGAAACTTGGTTTTTAAATTCATGTAAATGTCAAACTCGCCTGAAAATCATGAAATTTGGCATGGTGTCATTTCATCGCACCAAAATACAGTGGTAAAAAAATTGGCCGAATAGGGACAATGTTTGGTATAAGCTTCTTGCAAATTGGAGCTTCTCTCAAGAAGACATGTGGTTTCGAGAGGGAACATGTCACCTTTGTGTGCGAAACGACAAATGATGCCCCCTCTTGATTTTTTACAGAGCAAACATAGAACTATATGAGTGTCGTGTTAAAAATTGGAATTATTCCGGGTTCGTTTGACCCTTTTTATGCATTAATGGAGTTTCTGGGCATTTAGTGTGAATAATTCAAATTTGAACTACAAGCACATGCTCCACTGCACCAAGGTTGGTTGAAATATCACATGTGTGTCCTTGGGTGAATTTCTAGGTCCCATGCACGAAATGGGAATGAAATTCAAACATCTGAGCATCCTGGCTCGGCTAGTAACATTGAGAAACTTGTTTTTTTTAATTCCTGTAAATTCCAAAGTCGCCTGAAAATCATGAAACTTGGCATGGTGTCATTTCATGGCACAAACATGATGGGGTAAAAAATTGGCCGAATTGGGACTAGTTTTGGTATAAGCATCTTGCAAACCGGAGCTTCTGTCAAGAAGACTCGTGGTTCCGAGAGGGAACGTCAGTGGTACAGCAAGGTGCTATACAAACGGTTTTTAACCCCTTTTCGTGATGACATTTGGAACCATCGCCAAGTGAGTGTGGGCGATAGGGGGGGTCCTTCCCACACGACCTAGAAACCGCGGGGATACGCCCTCCGGCCACAGACGCTCGGCAAAATGAGGTCGTGTGCGACGGGCGAGTGATCAAATATGATTATACGTACAATTGTACTAAAAATATTATACATGCCAAATTGTTTCCAGTCATAAGTACATCCCACACAATCAGTCACAGCTAAACATTTACGTTCCTATGTACATTCCACATAGTCAATTCAAGGAATACATTTCCATTTGTTTGTACATCCCACACAGTCAATCCAAGAAATACGTCTCCGTTCGTATAAATATCCCAGATAGTCACCCCAAGGAAAATGTTTCCATTCGTTTGTACATCACACACAATTTTCCCCATTAAATCATTTGTGATAGTGTTGCCATTACAGGTGATATTAACAATTTTACTGTTTGCGTTATTGAATGCACCACACACGGTGCGTATAAGAAACTGTGTTGTATATGATGTCCATCACACACACTCTTTATGTGGTAAACGTTTGCGCAAGGTGGCCTAGCGCAAACAGTTTATTCCTAGAAACTGTGTGCGTTGCCTGAGATCATTGCCCATGGTGTTTTCCCAATAACCGTTTGCAATAGGAAAAACCCAATTAGCGGGCTAATCGTCATTAGCAGGGTAATGTCCTATTATTAATAATCCATTTATTACTCTAATTGGCATTTCATATTAAGCACACAATATATTACATTTTCGTATTAAGGAAGCATGATTTCATAATTGAAATACATCAGAGTACAACATCATATAGCTTCAACACTAAGCTACCACATCACACAACTACACCAGCACCAAGTTTCACATGCAACATCTATAACCTTTGGAAATTAGCATCATAGAGGGTACATAGACAGATGAATCTCATCTGGAAAACTGCTGAAGCGGAAGGCAAAATTGAGCCTTCATTGATGTTGAAGGTCTTTGCAACTTTAGGCTAGGGCCTCTAGATGATTGACCATCCATCCTTCATCCTCTTCAGGAACACTTCAATATTGAACCGTGGGTGTTGTATGAATACCTTCCTCGCCTCCTGACCATACATGTGGTTTGAGAGGTAATCATCAGTGAACTGCTTTGGAAAGGCCAGAAAACAAGGATATGCATAAATATCTTCTCTAGATTTGAAATGGCGCAAAGGAATTAAAAATACAAGGTATAACAGTTAGTATCATCCTATAGTGAACTGATGTCTTCTTCATTCTGCAGACAAAGATCTTGTTGTTTTTTATCGCTAATTTCTTTATCCTAACAATCTTTCCAAGTTTCTTGACTTGACTGATATTCATGGACAACTCATTTCCCCATATGCAAAAAAGGGTCGAACAGTGGTTCAAAACCTGTGACAGCAGGACCTACATGTGCAAGACCAAATTGTTAAAAACCCAAATATTAGAATGGTTCATGCAATTGCAGAATAATGTGCTATTAGACAAAGGATCGTGCATGTGCAAACCTCGATTGTAAACCTCGGTGCTTCCCATTGTTTCCCTGCAACACATATAAGGTAGTTAGTGATCAGATTAAGTGAGGGTTCGCATGCTATCAGTAAAATATATTGATGAAAAATAAGGACATTGCGGATTCATCAGATTAATTTGAGTCACATGGAAAACCCATTTATCCAAACCAAGCATGATTAAGAACTAGGAAATATAGCAATTGTACATGTTTCCCATGTATTAAGTGCAACCAAATTCGATTTATTCCTCACATGCACAACAATACAAAATTCTACCAACGACAATTGGACATCACATTGCAGAATTGAACCAAACAGTTAACTCAACATCACAACAAATGAACCAAACAGTAACTGAGCAGCACATTGCACAATATAACATACTCCTGATAGAAGATCAGACAGTTAACCAAACCAAGCATGCTTGACAACTTGGAAATAAAGCAATTGTATTTGTTTCTCATGTATTTTGTAAAGATCAATTTGATTTATTTCTCACATGGAAGACAATACAAAATTGCACCCTCAAAATTTGAACATCGCATTTGCAGAATGTAACCAAACAATTAACTGAACATGACAACTAACTAACCAAACAGTTCATAAGTGAGCACCACATTACATGACATATAGAACATATACACTAGAGCAATAGATTGCACGGTAAAAGTAGATAGGACAATTCACTAGAATTTGTTAAGGAAAGGCAGGAGCAGCACATGCAACAGGTAAACCGAGCATGCTGAACCGGTGTAGCTAGCAAACTAAACATAGGTCCTTATAGTGAGCTAATAACACAAGCTACTCCTCATCATTGGAGATATCGATGATGATTGGCTCCTTGGACATGGAAGAGGGCGAGGCCTCCACACCGTGGGTGCCCTCGTCGTAGTGGTGATTTGCTTGAGCCACTCCGAGCAACAACATGTTGGCTCTCGAGTTGAGATAAGCATGGGCACACTGATAAAACACCTCATAGTCTTCGTCGAAGGCATCGACGGTGGCCTCGAGAAAATGCCACGAATTGTCATTTAAAGCAGCCAAACGCGTCGCAGCGTCGGCACTCGAAGGCGTCGACGGTGGCCTCGACGGCGAGGTGCTCCTCCAAGATCTGGCGGTTGGCATGAAGGGCAGCCATTGCGACCACATCCGCGCGTGCGGCCATGATTTGCTTCTCTGCTACCAAATGTTCCTTGAGCTCCTGGCTATACTGCGTGTGCCATGGCTTAGGGTGGCGCTTATTTGGGGAGGGATTGGTGATTTGGGTGGAAGGTGTCGCGCCAGCGATCGAGGCACGTGAGTTGTGGAAGGAGGAGGAGGATGGGGGTCAGGAGTGGATTACCTGCCTGGATCGAAAAGGCCGAGCAGCGTGAAGGAGGGTCGCCGACGAGGAGGTGACGCTACAAGCAAGGAGTGAAGGTTTCAACTTGGAAAGGAAGGCGAAAACAGGGTAAATGTGGCTTTTGGTAAGGGGGAGGGGTCGGGTAGGTAGATTTTCCACGGAAGCCGAAAATTTTGAATCGGTGCAGTGAAAAAACTGTCGCGCGAAGTGTCATCAAACACGGTCCCTTTTTCAGCACTGTGTATGATATGTGAACATCATAAATGATTCATATAGCTTACCCCATGTGTGATGAGTTTGAACGTGCTAATTTTGGTCAGAATTTCCCTGCTTACACTGGTCATCCATGTCATTTCATAATTTGAGTACACAAAGGAGACTACATCACTCCCGCACTTCTTAATCGGGAAAGTTCAGCAATTAAACAGAGCTAGCTGACCTAAACATTACTCTAACACAAATTAAAGACCGGCACTCTAAGTTGAACAAAACAAAGAGTCCTACTCCGGCTGGTGCTCTTCAATCTCCGTCGCCTCCTCCATGTCCAGCTCGCGCCCGACGATCTCCTGGGGAAGGGGCTCCATGGCATCCATTACACCATACTCGTCAAGCATCTCGCCATCCGTGTTCGCCATCTCATTGGAAAAGGCTGCCACGAGCTCGGCATGGGCGTCCACAATCTGGGCTTGGACGGGCTCCGTCGTGGCAAGGTATGCCGTGGAGGAACAAACGACTGCTCGAATACTCTCGGTGATTTCCAACTCTTCGAACGTGGTGTAATGCCCCAAATGTAACACTTTCCCAATTTGGCAATATATTTCACCTTTGTCCTCATCCTTTGCTTGGGGTTCTTTCCTTTTATTTATTTTCTTGCTATGTTTCATTATTGCATTATCATGCCATCATATTGCATCATTGCCATACCGTATTGCATTCTTGCTTATTGCATGTTTGGACCATATCATGTCCATGTCATTTATGCATTGTGTTGGGTTCTTGTCTTGAAGGATCAAGTGCTTGAGTGAGGCAACATGTTTGTCTCTTGTTGCATGTTTCCTATGTAAGCCATGCCATACCCTCTCTCCTTACCTATTCTTCCTCTTCTTAGTTTTTGTGTCAAGCTAATCTCCTAGCCTCTTTAAATGTTCATCTTCTCCCTATCATCTTGCAACATGTCCCTAGCCTCTTTGCAAACATTCATCTCAATTGAAGCTGTTTTGGTTAGGTTCAAAAAGGCCCCAAGTTTGCAATTTATTCAAACTTGAGTTATTTTTCTCCTTGTAAAAATGCCAAGGCAATTAATTGAAATGCTACATAAATTCAGGACGCCAGATATATTTTTATCTCATCCTACTTCCTCTCCTAGCCCTCTGGCTTTTTCTTGTTTTCTTTTCTGGTTGAGGAAAAAGAAAAAGGAAAACCACCAGCAGCAGCAGCAGCCGGCCCAACTGCACCAGCCACCTACTGGGCCTCCTCGTCGCCCAGGTCGGCCCAAGAAGAGACCCGGCAGCCCGCCAATGCCAGCCTCTTTCCCCTCTCTCTACGGTCCATCTGCCAGCGACGCATCCTCCTCACGGCCACCTGCTCCCTCTCCCTCCGTCTCCCTCGCTCACAGACAGAGCGCTCACGCCGTCGCCTCCTGAGCCCACGGACGTCGAGGCCGAGCCGTCGCGCCCCTTTATAAGCAAATGCCATGCACCCCTAGGGTTTCCCCTTCCGCCTCGATCACCGCCGCCTCCTGTAGGTCCTCGCCACGCCTCCTCACAGCCGTCGCCCCACGCCATGGCTGAGAGGAGCCCAAGCTCCTCACCGGCCTGATCACGTCGTCGCTCCACCGGTCGTCTCCAGCCGTCTTTGCCATGTCCTTCTCCTTCCACCGCGTCACCTCTTCCTCTGCTCCCACTACATCGCGAGGGAACACCAAGACCGGCACCACCAGCTGACTGCCTTGCTTCGTCTACGTCGCAGACAACGGGCACACCGAAGTTCAGCAGCTCATCGTCATCCCATCGTCGTTTCTTCGGCCACATCTACATGTCCCGGAGACACTAGGTGAGCAGCCGCTCCGTCCCGAACCTCTCTGGTCGCCATTTCACCACGTCGCTCGCTCGAGTCGTGCCATGCTCACGCTCCCCGTGCTCTGGCAGGTCTGAACCTTTAGAGAGTGTGGCGATGCTACGCCTACAAACCCTGCCCCTCGCCACCTCACTCCAGCCTGGCCTCTTCCATGCACCCGTAGTGCATCGCTGCTGCTCGTGCATGCCCCAGCGAGCCGCCCATTGCCCTGTATCCCCGTGCCTCGCCATGCCCCGAGCCGGGCCATGCTCGAGCTCGAGCGCCCCGGCCTCTCCTAGCGTCATGCACTCCTAAACCCGCACCACAGCCAGATCCCGCAAGCCCGCCGTCACCGTTGTTGCTGCCGGTGTTGTTGCGTCTCTGCTCTGTCGAGCAGAGGAAGAAGACAATGTCGCGGGGTTGGTTCAAAAATCCCCAGACATCTAACATACCAGACTCCCCCGCCTAGCTCAGCTGGTTCGCCGCTCGCTCCCTTTCCCCGTAGACCAGGGTTCGAATCCCCCCAGGGCCAGTGGTAAATTACCCATATTTTTGCATTTTGCCCTCACTGACATCGAGGCCCCGCATGGCATACTCTATGTGCGCATACACCCACTCTCGCACCTAGCCTTTCCACTTCAGCACCCTCCTAGCCCACTTGTCATAGGTAATGGCTAGCCCAGGCTGCGTCCCTTTTTATTTTATGCTCTGTTTTGTTTTATTTTCAGTTTTGTTTTCAAATCTGTTTTGCCAATATCTTTGAAACCATGCATCCAATTAAAATGAACGATATATGAAACATGTGTAGTTTTTAGTGTAGTTTCATAATATGTAACTTTCTGCCATGGTTGAAATATTTAAAATGATGTTTGCATATGTTTCGCCAAATAACATGTTGAAATTGGTTTAATTCATAACTTTTAAACCGTAATTATGTTTTGAATGATCTTTATATGCTTTTGGGGTAGAATTTTGCATGGAACAGCATGGTACTATCTGTTTTGCTGTTTAATAAAAATATAATGGGGTAATAGGCAGAACAGTACCAAAAATAAATATGCACATGGGGATTTTCCGGAATTGTTGTTTGTTTCTTCTGGCCCCACTTAAATTGCTTGTATGCTGTAGTTGGTATCGTGTTGCACTCCTTGCCATGTTAACCAACATTTTAAACTTGTTGGGTGCTTAGCTAGTTCAAACTAAATAACCATATGTGTTGCTATGTTAATTTTCTTTCTCTTGGATGTTGTGTTCCACTTAAATGAGTTGTGGTTGTTGCATTTTGCCATGCCACTTGTTGCGGTTTAATTCATAACTTTTAAACCGTAACTCTATTTTGAATGATCCACTACAAAAAAAGACACATCCGTGACATTTTGGGCCGAACGAAACTTTTTCTGTCATACTTATGACACTTCTATGACAATAATTGTGACAAAACACGGTATCATCATAGATGTGGTGGGGTCCTACTTCTATGACAAAAAATCATGACACAAAATGGACTTTTCGTCCTCGGCGGGCCGGAGACGCAGCTGCATGACATTCTTTGGGCCATCCATGACGGAAAAAACCGTGGTAGAAGCGAGGGCGAGGAAAATATCGGGGTGTTCCCGGTTACGATGGGTGGTCGGGGCCGACCGATGCGCGTTTCTCTCGTACACGCATGCGCGTGGATGCGAGGCGTTGGGCTCTAACTGAACCCGAGCGAGGCGTTGGGCTCTACCTGAACCCGAGTGATTACACTGCAGGCTACGCATTACTGAACCCGAGCGATCGATCGATGGCTGTTAACTGAACCCAATCGAGCGATTCCTTCACTACTGCTGCTAACTGAAGCCGATCGATGTTGTCTCTGCATGAACAATGAGCGTTGCTGGGGGGTTTGGATGAACAGTTCCCGATGGGGGTGGCTGAACAGGACCCCGTGGTGTTGCCTCTTGATGAACTGGACCCCGATCGGTCGAGCTGGTTGGGACTGCATGAACAGGACCCCGTGGAGGGCTGGATGAATAGGACCACCCCGTGGAGGGCTGGATGAATAGTAGACGGTGGAGGGCTGGATGAACAGTAGCCCATGGAGGGGTGGTTGAACAGGAGCCTGTGGAGAGGGCTGGTTGAACAGTAGCCGGTGGAGTAGCGCACGGTGGAGGCTGAACAGTCGCAGGTGGAGGCAGGAGGAGGTCGACGGTGGATAAACAGTAGCCCGTGGATGTCGGAGGTGGTCGATGGTGGAGATGAACATTATCCCGTGGAGTCCCGTTTTGCAGTACGCCACACCCCTCCCGATGAACAGGACCCTCGTTTCGACCGTAGCGCTCCAACACAAGTCCGTTTCCTCCGTTTTGCGGTACGCCACACCCCTTCCGATGAACAGGACCCCCATTTCGACCGTAGCGCTCCAACACAAGTCCGTTTCCTCTGTTTTGCGGTACGCCACACCCCTCCCGATCTACGGACCTCCGTTTCGACCGTAGGAGGTCCGTTTCCTCTATTTTGCAGTACGCCAGACCCCTCCCGGTGAACAGGATCCCATTTCAACCGTGGTCGGTCGAACACAAGGTTGTTTCCTCCGTTCTGTGGTACGCCAGGCCTCGTTTCCATCGGCTATTCCGTCCAAGCCGGTTGGCTCCCACGCGTTCCGTTGCCTCCCGATGAATACGACACATTCCGTTGCCTCCCCATGAACACGATGACGACGCAGTTTCTCCGTTCTGACCCAGCCATGTACACGAGCCCTGGCCGTACGTGTGCACGAGTACGCGTTCGAGACCCTGCCCGTATGTACGTATGTGGTCGTATTTTCTCACACTGGCCGATGTATGTACGTGTACATGCTACGTGCGCGCCTCTACTACGACACATGCGCGCCTCTACATCAACCAGTATGTATGTACACGTTCACGACCAGAATGACAATGCTATGTACGCTTCGACCAGGTGGGTCCCGACTGTCTGGAACTTCCAATTGCGTGGGAAGATGAAGCTGGTGGGTCCCAGCAGTCAGGGGGCGAATCATTGTTTTTTGCCCGAAAGCACTTCCTTGCGTGCGAAGATGTAGCTGGTGGGTCCTAGCAGTCAGGGGGAAACGTTTTTTCACGAAATATGGTGGCCCGTCCGGTGGGTCCCCGATGTCAGGTGGAGGAATAATTATTTTACGCGTAATAAGGAGGCACTTCCTTGCTGCGGCCGTGGACCCAGCTGTCAGTCTCTCCACATATAGTACTCTTTTGATGGAAGTTGGTCATTGACCACATTGACCATGTCGCGCCGAGAGCACCAAGGCAGTGGATGACGGCGAGGCCTAGGAAGGGGACAACGCGGAGCCAAGGAAGACGCGGCAGTGGATTCCTACGCGCAGAGGAGGACGAGGGTTCACTGGTTCGGCTACGGTGTGAGGCTGCCGTCGCCGCAGAATAACAGGGGGTGTGGGTGAGTAGAGGGATGGCCTGGCCAGCGGTGGGAGTAGTAGGGTGTGGTGAGGCCTCCGCGGCATTGCAGCCGTCCACAGGAAGTAGGAGCACGAGGCACGACCGGCGCTGATTTGGGCGGCTGGAGCCAGAAGACCAGAGGTTGAAGAAGCACTATGGCCGTTGGATGGACATCGTACGGTCAATGGAGCTAGAATTTTGCATATTGACTAAGTTGACAATGCCCTCCGTCCCCGTCAACTTAGTAGGCCCACAAGTCAGCCTCCCACTATACTGGGTCCCAGCTAGCAGGGGGAGTATTCATTTTTTTGTGCGTAATAAGGAGGCACTTGATACGTCTCCAACGTATCTATAACTTTTGATTGTTCCATGCTATTATTTATGAAATCTTGGATGTTTAATGGGCTTTATCATTCACTTTTATATAATTTCTGGGACTAACCTACTAACCCAAAGGCCCAGTCCAGATTGTTGTTTTTTGCCTATTTCAGGGTTTTCCGGAAAAGGAATATCAAACGGAGTCCAAACGGAATGAAACCTTCGCGAGATATATTTTTGGAGGAAATCACGCTCGAGAATCTTTGGGACCAAGTCAGGGTACGAAGGGCCAGCCCTCGAGGGTGTGGGGCTCGCCCCCCTTCCCAGGGCGCGCCCCCTGCCTCGAGGCTGGCCCACAAGGCCCCCGGTGCCCTCCTTCTTCCTATACATACCTACGTACCCCAAAAACTCCATACACAGAGAGAAAACCCTAATTCCACCACCGTAGCTTCTGTTCCCGTGGAGATCCCATCTTGGAGCCTATTCCGGGAGGGGGATCCATCACGGAGGCCTTCTTCATCATCATCATCGCCTTCACCATGAGTTGTGAGTAGTTTACCTCAGACCTTCGGGTCCATAGCTAGTATCTACATGGCTTCTTCTCTCTCTTTGGATCTCAATACAAAGTTCTCCTCGGTCTTCGAGGAGATCTATTCGATGTAATCTCTTTTTGTGGTGTGTTTGTCGAGATCCGATGAATTGTGAGTTATGATCAAGGTTATCTATGAAAGATATTTGGTTCATCTCTGAACTTTTTATGTGTGCTCATAATATCCTTTTAAGTCTCTTCGAATTATTGGTTTGGTTTGGCCTACTAGATCTATAGTTCTTGCAATGGGAGAAGTGCTTGGCTTTGGGTTCAATCTTGCGGTGTCCTTTCCCAGTGACAGTAGGGGCAGCAACACACGTATTGTATTGTTGCCATCGAGGATAAAAAGATGGGGTTTTCATCATATTGCTTGAGTTTATCCCTCTAAATCATGTCATCTTGCTTAAGGCGTTACTCTGTTCGTATGAACTCAATACACTAGATGAATGCTGGATAGCGGTCGATGTGTGGAGTAATAGTAGTAGATGTTGAATCGTTTCGGTCTACTTGTCTCGGACGTGATGCCTATATACAATGATCATGCCTAGATAGTCTCATAATAATTCGCTTTTCTATCAATTGCTCGACAGTAATTTGTTTACCCGCCGTAGAATACTGCTATCTTGAGAGAAGCCACTAGAGAAAACTATGGCCCCCGGGTCTATTATCAACATATCAATCTACATCTACTTTACTTTTCTTGCTTTTATTTGCTGTTTTATTAAACCAAAAATACCAAAAATATAATTATCATCTCTATCAGATCTCACTCTCGTAATTGACCGTAGAGGGATTGACAACCCCTTATCGTGTTGGCTGCGAAGTTCTTATTTGTTTGTGCAGGTGCGAGGGACTCGCGGGTGGTCTCCTACTGGATTGAAACCTTGGTTCTCAAAAACTGAGGGAAACACTTACGCTACTATGCTGCATCTCCCTTTCCTCTTCGAGGGAATACAACGCAAGCTCAAGAGGTAGCAAGAAGAATTTCTGGCGTCGTTGCCGGGGAGGCTTACGCAAAAGTCATATACCAAGTACCTATCACAAACCCTTATCCTTCGCATTAAATTTATTTGCCTCCCGTTTTCCTCTCCCCCACTTCACCTTTGCCGTTTTGTTCGCCCTTCTTCCACCGTGTGTTTTTCATTCGCTTGCTTCTTGTTTGCTTGTGTGTATTGGATTGCTTGCTTGTCACTATGGCTCAGAACAATACCAAATTGTGTGACTTCTCCAATACCAACAACAACGATTTTATTAGCACTCCGATTGCTCCTACTACCGATGCTGAATCTTATGAGATCAATGCTGCTTTGTTGAATCTTGTCATGAAAGATCAATTCTCCGGCCTTCCTAGTGAAGATGCCGCTACCCATCTAAAAAACTTTGTTGATTTGTGTGGTATGCAAAAGTAAAGGGATACAGATAACGATATTGTTAAATTGAAGTTATTTCCGTTTTCACTTAGAGATCGTGCTAAAACTTGGTTCTCCTCTTTGCCTAGAAATAGTATTGATTCGTGGAATAAGTGCAAAGATACTTTTATCTCTAAGTATTTCCCTCCTGCTAAGATCATCTCTCTTAGAAATGATATTATGAATTTTAAGCAACTAGATCATGAGCATGTTGCACAAGCTTGGGAGAGAATGAAATTAATGATACGTAATTGCCCTACACATGGTTTGAATCTATGGATGATTATTCAGAACTTTTATGATGGCTTGAATTTTGCTTCTAGAAATCTTATAGATTCGGCCGCCGGAGGCACTTTCATGGAAACTACCTTAGGAGAAGCTACCAAACTCCTAGATAATATTATGGTTAATTATTCTCAATGGCACACCGAAAGATCTACTAGTAAAAAAGTGCATGATATCGAAGAAATTAGTGTTTTGAGTGGAAAGATGGATGAACTTATGAAATTGTTTGCTGCTAAGAGTGCTTCTTCTGATCCTAATGATATGCCTTTGTCCACTTTGATTGAGAATAACAATGAATCTTTGGATGTGAATTTTGTTGGTAGGAATAATTTTGGTAACAATGCTTATAGAGGTAATTTTAATCCTAGGCCTTTTCCTAGTAATTCCTCTAATAATTTTGGTAATTCCTACAACAACTCTTATGGAAAGATGCCTTCTGAATTTGAAACTAGTGTTAAGGAGTTTATGATCTCGCCAAAGAATTTCACTGCTATGCTTGAAGAGAAATTGCTTAAAGTTGATGAATTGGCTAGAAGTGTGGATAGAATTACTCTTGATGTTGACTCTTTGAAATTTAGATCTATCCCACCTAAGCATGATATCAATGAGTATCTCAAAGCCATGAGAATTTCCATTGATGAATGCAAAGAAAGAACCGCTAGAATGTGTGCTAAAAGACAAGATTATATTAAATCGTGTTCTTCTAGTTATCATGAAAATAAAGATGAAGATCTGAAAGTTATTGATGTGTCTCCTATTAGATCCTTGTTTTCTAGTATTAATCTTGATGAGCATAGGATTGAAGATGATTCTGCTTTAAGGTGTCCCAATAATTCGGAGTTTTTAGATCTTGATGCTAAAATTGCTAAAAGTGGGATTGAAGAGATTAAAATTTTGCATAGTGATGAACCCACTACTTTGGATTTCAAAAAATTCAATTATGATAATTGCACTTTGATTGATTGTATTTCTGTGTTGCAATCCGTGCTAAATTCTCCGCATGCTCATAGTCAAAATAAAGCTTTCACTAAACATATAGTTGATGCTTTGATGCAATCTTATGAAGAAAAACTTGAGTTGGAAGTTTCTATACCTAGAAAGCTTTATGATAAAAATAAAAGATCATGAATGCTATGCTTTGTGTAATTTGGGTGCAAGTGTCTCCACTATCCCAAAAACTTTGTGTGATTTGCTAAGGTTCCATGAGCTCTATGATTGTTCTTTAAATTTGCATCTTGCGGATTCCACTATTAAGAAACCTATGGGAAAAATTAATGATGTTCTTATTGTTGCCAATAGGAATTATGTGCCCGTAGATTTCATTGTTCTTGATATAGATTGCAATCCTTCATGTCCTATTATTCTTGGCAGACCTTTCCTTAGAACGGTTGGTGCAATTATTGATATGAAGGAAGGAAATATTAGATTCCAATTTCCGTTAAGGAAAGGCATGGAACACTTTCCTAGAAAGAAAATCAAATTACCATATGAATCTATCATGAGAGCCACTTATGGATTTCCTTCCAAGGATGGCAATACCTAGATTTATCTTGTATCGTGCCTAGCTAGGGGCGTAAAACGATAGCGCTCGTTGGGAGGCAACCCAATTTTATGTTTTTTTGCTTTTGTTGCTGTTAGGGAATAAATATTGCATCTAGCCTCTGATTAGATGTGTTTTCATGTTTTGTTTAGTGTTTGTGCCAAGTAGAACCTTTTGTAGGACTTGTGTGAAGTTTATGCGATCTTGCTGCGAAAAACAGAATCGTTAGTGCTGGCTAAAGTAGTCTTCAGATTTTACTGGAGCGTGCTTTTTAGTTTATTCTTTTTTCTGCTGATTGGTAGACAAATTGCGCAAATTTAACAATTTAGTTTGAATTTTTTGGAGTTCCAGAAGTAGGCGAACCCAGCAGATTACTACAGACTTTTCTGTTTTTGACAGATTCTGTTTTTCGTGTGTTGTTTGCTTATTCCGATGCATCTATCAGTAATATTGGAGGATATGAATCATAGAGAACTTGGAGTACAGTAGGTTTAACACCAATATAAACAGAGTATGAATTCCTTGCTGTACCTTTGAGTGGTGGTTTTCTTTCTCTTACTAACGGAGCTCACGAGAATTTTTGTCTAAGTTTTGTGTTGTGAAGTTTTCAAGTTTTGAGTATTGCTTTGATGAACTATGGAACAAGGAGTAGCAAAGGCCCAAGCTTGGGGATGCCCATGGCACCCCAAGTAAAATCAAGACAATCAAAAGCCTAAGCTTGGGGATGCCCCGGGAAGGCATCCCCTCTTTCGTCTTCATCTATCGGTAACTATACTTGGAGCTATATTTGTATTCGCAACATGCTATGTGTTTTGCTTGGAGCGTCTTGTATAATTTGAGTCTTTGCTTGTTAGTTTGACACAATCATCCTTGCTGGACACAACTATTTGAGAGAGTTAAATATGTCCTAGAAATTATTAGAACACTCTATGTGCTTCACTTATATCTTTTGAGTTGAATAGTTTTTGCTCTTATGCTTCACTTATATCTTTTAGAGCATGGCGGTGGTTATATTTTGTAGAAATTGTTGAACTCTCATGCTTAACTTATATCTATTTGAGAGTCTATTAAAACAGCATGGCAATGTGTTTAGGCTAAAGAAACTAGTCTTCACATGATAAACATCCAATGTCAATGTAGTAAAATTTTCACACCAAGTGCATTGAATAGAATGAGATGTTGGATGCTTGATAATTGTTTTGAGACACGAGGATAGTGATATTAGAGTCATGCTAGTGGAGTTATTATGAAATTTAAGAATACTTGTGTTAAGGTTAGTGATTCCCGTATCATGCACGTATGGTGAACCGCTATGTGACGACGTTAGAGCATGAGGTATATGTAGAGTGCCAACCTTTGTGTGGAGGTCGGGGGCGGGCGATGGTTAACTCCTACCAACCTCCCCCCTAGGAGCATGCGTTGATTACTTTGCTTTTGATGACTCGTAGATTTTTGCAATAAGTATATGAGTTCTTATGACTAATGTTGAGTCCATCGATTATACGCACTCTCACCTTTCCACCATTGCTAGCCTCTCCTGTACCGCGCAACTTTCGCCGGTACCATAAACCCAGTATATATCCTTCCTCAAAACAACCACCATACCTACCTATCATGGCATTTCCATAGCCATTCCGAGATATATTGCCATGCAACTTTCTGCCGTTCTGTTCATATGACACGCATCATATTGTCATAGTGCCATGCATGATCATGTAGTTGACATCATAGTTGTGGCAAAGCCACCGTGCATAATTTTTCATACATGTCACACATGATTCATTGCTTATGCCGGTACACCGTTGGAGGCATTCATGTAGAGTCATACTTGTTGTAGTATCGAGTTGTAATTTCAAGTTGTAATAGAAAGTGTGATGATCATCATTATTAGAGCATTGTCCCGTGTGAGGAAAGGCCAATAAAAAAAAGAGAAGGCCCAAAAAAAATGTAGAAAGGGGCAAATAAAAAAAGGAGGAAAGCCCCATAAAAAATGAGTGAAAAGAGAGAAGGGACAATTGCTACTATCTTTTTCCACACTTGTGCTTCAAAGTAGCACCATGATCTTCATTGTAGAGAGTCTCATGATTAGTCACTTTCATATACTAGTGGGAATTTTCGATAGAACTTGGCTTGTATATTCCAACGATGGGCTTCCTCAAATGCCCTAGGTCTTCGTGAGCAAGCATGTTGGATGCACACCCACTAGTTTCTTTTGTTGAGCTTTCATTCATATTTAGCTCTAGTGCATCCGTTGCATGGCAATCCGTACTCACTCACATTGATATCTATTGATGGGCATCTCCATAGCCCGTTGGTATGCCTAGTCGATGTGAGACTATCTTCCTCCTTTTTGTCTTCTCCACAACCACCTCTACTCCACCCATAGTGCTATATCCATGGCTCACGCTCATGTATTGCGTGAAGGTTGAAAGGTTTGAAAAGAATAGAGTATGAAAACAAGTGCTTCGCTGAAATCGGGTTTGTGCATAATATGAATATTTTGTGTGATGAAGAGGGAGCATAGCGAGACCATATGATTTTCTAGGGATAAATTTCTTTAGCCATGGTATTTTGAGACGACATGATTGCTTTGTTAGTATGCTTGAAGTATTGTTATTTCTTATGTCAATATAGAATTTTATCTTGAATCCTTCAGATCTAAACATTCATGCCACAATTAAGAGAATTACATTGAAAAACTATATTGGTTAGCATTCCACGTCAAAAATTCTTTCTTTATCATTTACCTACTCGAGGACAAGCATGAATTAAGCTTGGGGATGCTTGATACGTCTCCAACGTATCTATAATTTTTGATTGTTCCATGCTATTATTTATGAAGTCTTGGATGTTTAATAGGCTTTATCATTCACTTTTATATCATTTTTGGGACTAACCTACTAACCCAAAGGCCCAATCCAGATTGCTGTTTTTTTGCCTATTTCAGGGTTTTGCAGAAAAGGAATATCAAACGGAGTCCAAACGGAATGAAACCTTCGCGAGAGATATTTTTGGAGGAAATCATGCTCAGGAATCTTCGGGACCAAGTCAGGGGATGAAAGGCCAGCACTCGAGGGCGGGGGGCGCGCCCCCCTTCCCAGGGCGTGCCCCCTGCCTCGAGGCTGGCCCACACGGCCCCCGGTGCCCTCCTTATTCCTATATATACCTATGTACCCCAGAAACTCCATACGCAGAGAGAAAACCCTAATTCCACCGCCGTAGCTTCTGTTCCCGTGGAGATCCCATCTTGGAGCCTGTTCCGGGAGGGGGATCCATCACGGAGGCCTTCATCATCATCATCATCATCATCACCCTCACCATGAGTTGTGGGTACTTTACCTCAGACCTTTGGGTCCATAGCTAGTATCTACATGGCTTCTTCTCTCTCTGGATCTCAATACAAAGTTCTCCTCGGTCTTCGAGGAGATCTATTCGATGTAATCTCTTTTTGCGGTGTGTTTGTCAAGATCCGATTAATTGTGAGTTTATGATCAAGGTTATCTATGAAAGATATTTGGTTCTTCTCTGAACTTTTTATGTGTGCTCATAATATTCTTGCAAGTCTCTTCGAATTATTGGTTTGGTTTGGCCTACTAGATCTATATTTCTTGCAATGGGAGAAGTGCTTAGCTTTGGGTTCAATATTGTGGTGTCCTTTCCCAGTGACAGTAGGGGCGGCAAGGCAAGTATTTTATTGTTGCCATCAAGGATAAAAAGATGTGGTTTTCATCATACTGCTTGATTTTATCCCTCTACATCATGTCATCTTGCTTAAGGCGTTACTCTGTTCGTATGAACTCAATACACTAGATGCATGCTGGATAGCGGTCGACGTGTGGAGTAATAGTAGTATATGCAGAATCGTTTCGGTCTACTTGTCTCGGACGTGATGCCTATATACAATGATCATGCCTAGATAGTCTCATAATTATTCGCTTTTCTATCAATTGCTCGACAGTAATAGAATACCGCTATCATGACAGAAGCCACTAGAGAAAACTATGGCCCCGGTTCTATTCTTAACATATCAATCTACATCTACTTTACTTTTCTTGCTTTTATTTGCTGTTTAATTAAACCAAAAATATAATTATCATCCCTATCAGATCTCACTCTCGTAAGTGACCGTAGAGGGATTGACAACCCCTTATCGCGTTGGCTGCGAAGTTCTTATTTGTTTGTGCAGGTGCAAGGGACTCGCGCGTGGTCTCCTACTGGATTGATACCTTGGTTCTCAAAAACTGAGGGAAATACTTACACTACTGTGCTGCATCTCCCTTTCCTCTTCGAGGGAATACAACGCAAGCTCAAGAGGTAGCAGCACTTCCGGTGGGTCCGAGCTGACAGCGGGGGGAACGGTTTTTTCGCGAAATACGTTGGCCCATCCGGTGGGTTCCAGCAATCAGGGGCGAAATGTTTTTCTCGCCAAATATGGTGGCCCGTCAGGTGGGTCCCTGCTGTCAGGTGGAGGAATAATTATTTTCCGCGTAAAAAGGAGGCACTTCCTTGCGGCTGCCGTGGACCCAGCCGTCAGCCTCTCCACGATAGTACTCTTTTAATGGAAGTCGTTCCTTGACCACGTTGACCAGGCCGCGCCGAGAGCACCAAGTCGGTGGACGACGGCGAGGCCAAGGGGACGACGCAGAGCCCGGGAAGACGCGGCAGTGGATGCCCATGTGGACAGGAGTACAAGGGTTCACTGGTTCGGCTGCGGTGTGAGGTTGTCGTCGCTGCAGAATAACAGGGGGTGTGGGTGAGTAGACGGATGGCCTGGCCAGCGGTGGGAGTAGTAGGGGGTCGTGAGGCCGCAGCGGCATCGCAGCCGGCCACGGGAGGCACGAGCACGAGGCACGACCGGCACTGGTTTGGGCGGCTGGAGCAAGAAGACTAGAGGTTGAAGAAGCACTACGGCCGTTGGATGGACATCGTATGGTCAATGGAGCGAGAATCGTGCATATTGACTAAATTGACGAAGCCCTCCGTCCCCGTCAACTTAGTAGGCCCACAAGTCAGCCTCCCACTATACTTGGTCCCAGCTAGCAGGGGGGTATTCATTTTTTGTGCATAATAAGGAGGCACTTCCTGTGGGTCCGAGCTGACAGCGGGGGG
>LR738712.1:547642628-547672979 GCA_902687465.1 Secale cereale
ACGGTGGCCCGTCCGGTGGGTCCCAGCAGTCAGGGGGGAATCATTTTTTGCCAAATACGGTGGCCCGTCCGGTGGGTCCCTGCTGTCAGGTGGAGGAATAATTATTTTCCGCGTAATAAGGAGGCACTTCCTTGCGGCTGCCGTGGACCCAGCTGTCAGCCTCTCCACGATAGTACTCTTTTGATGGAAGTCGTTCCTTGACCATGTTGACCAGGCCGCGCCGAGAGCACCAGGTCGGATATCTGTCCTGGGCTAGACGAGCCACAGCCCGCCTAGTTCATACCCTGCTCTCCTCTGAACAACAATGAAAGATCGCCAAGAAAACTCTGCGGTGCTCACGCCTCAAAAACACAAATACTGCTCGAGCTGCTTGGTCCCAGCTATCAGCCGCACCTTGTGAAATTCTCTCGTTTATATTGACTACATAGGTTGACAATGGTGTGGAACCGTGATGTCAGGAAACAAGGAGGAAGCAAAAAATATATAGTTGTACATAATAAGGAGGCACTTGCGTACGTACGGCTATGGCCTTAGTGGGTCCCTACTGTCAACATGTCAAAATAAAGTCATCTCCTGAATCCTCATGTTCATTGACCATGTTAACAATGCTCAGCGCCACGGCGGGCGCAACAACTCGAAGGACGATGGAGAGGGCCTCGCAGGCCCTACGGATGGTCTGATACAATGCCTGCTGCTCATTCAGGAAGCCAGGATCATCGGACACCTATGAGCACCTTCGAGAGAGTGAGACAACATGAAACAGTAAGGCCGCGCTTGAGAGCTCTGGTTTATTTCACACCTGTATTAAGATACAAGTGTAATTTACCCATCATCGGAAACAACACGTAAAATACAGGCGTAATGAAACCGAGGGCCCGAGGTCTGTAAGTAAAACCGGTGGGTTACGCGTGTAATTTGAGAGACCAGTGTATATTTTACTAGTCGAAATCGACCAACCAAGCGCTTCACTCGAGACCATCTGCTTTTATTTACAAGTGTCCGTTTTACAAGGGGTTTTGGTTGGAAAACGACGACCCAATCACGGCCTAAGATGATGAGTTGGTCGGAAGATCATATGGTTTCACGTCTAACCTACTCGACTTGTCGTATAGGCTATGAATGAGACATAAGACAATGAACTTCTTAAGCACGGAAACAACAGAAGAGGATGATCTTCCTAACAAGCAAATCTGTGGCACTAGATTGACATGCAAAACAATACGAAGCATTATTCTCAGGAGGCACAGTGAACAGCTCGTGATGTCGCATGTCACATCATTCCAAGCTCAACTTTGCAATCAAACACAAGGCCTGGCATTACATAGACAATATTCAGAACAAACTCTTAAAATATCTTAGATAAGTCAACATTCATGTGACTATGCATCTTAGCAGAGTAAATATTTACTTCTGAACTGAAGACAAGAATAGGAAAAAACGATCGACGTTGCTCACAGCAAAGGGCGTCCCACTGAAAAATATCAAATGCATGTCTTCTGGCTAACATTAATGGGAAAAAAATGACAAGGTTTTCCAATTCTAATATATTAAACTAATGTCAACTTTGACAAGCTTTTCCCATTCAAAATATGTAATTCCTATGATTTTGGAACGGGCAGGGTTTGTCATTAGTTTGTCATCAGTTTGTCATCTGATAGTCCGGTGGCTCAAGGTGACGATGAATGATTAAAGAACCATTCGATGTATTGTGCATGATGAAGTATTATTATGGAGGACACGAACCATCTGAACATTTTGTGTAGTTCCACTAAAATCAAGCTGAGCATCCATGTGGATTTCGTATTTATATGCTGCCAGAAAACAAAGACACATCAGCACACACATGAATATTGGCCCCAGTGTCAACCCAAGAATCGGTGGACTAACAAACTGAAAGTACGGTAAACAGATTACCATACCCAAATGCCCCATCACTATTGCTTAGAATGACATTGGCAGATTTGGAGTCCTGTCCTGGCTTCATGTACTTGTTTGGGCACTTTTTGCCCAATGCACTCCACGTGTTGTAGAGTTTCCTATGCTCTCTGCAGACTAGTCATGTCACCAGCGTCTACTAATACTATGTAAAGCTTCTCGATCATTCCTTGTGTAATGTAGCGCAAACAGTGACTGCTTCTTTTTGCAAAGTGGTAAGACCAACTGGACCCACTATTGCAGCAATTTGCCTTAGACACATTGGCTCCTTTTGTGCAGTTCTTCTAAAATCAAAGTCGGAAGAAAACCGAGCTTTAATTTTGATATCCTTGTAAGCAACAAAAGGTATAAGGGAAACAGTTACTGAGAAATAACTGTTGATGACTTGTACTCCCAGAAGTAAAACATCTACGGATCTACCTTGTCTTAATGGGAAACAAAGCAGGAGAGTAGCAATCCTCAATTAGTGTGGTACATTCATATTAAATGAGACATTATCTTAACAATGCCTTGTTTCAACATGTATAAAGAACGACAAAGAAGAAAAGTATCATTCCTAAAACAATGCGACTGCTTCATTTTAACAGAGACATTATCATAACAATACCTTGGTTAAACATGTAGAAAGAACTACAAAGCAGGATAGTACCATTTGTAAAACACTGTAACTGATATATAATAACAGAGACATTATCTGAACAATACATTTCTTAAACATGTACTCTGGCCGATCCCTAACAGAAATGGCACTCCCGCCGATCCCGAACAAGTGTTGAAGTTTTGAACTAAGATTCACTAGTTAATTCTGAGGAAAGTCGATACTGACCTTTCATGACCAAGATTTGAAATAACTCGTGAGGAAGACCTCAAAGAGATCTCAACACATATATGGAAATCCGATCTCATTTTGTGCAGTTCCACCAAAATTAAGCGAAGCAAAATGTCGTGATAGCAACAAGTTGAATAGATATCCCTGTTTTAACAGAGGCAAAAAAGGAATCAATTACTGGCCAATAAAGGAGGATGAAACGTGCGGCCAGAAAAATGGTAATCCCGCCAATCCCTAACAAGTGTTGCAGTTTTGAAATAAGATTCAGTAGTTCATTCTGAGAGTGGCATCGCTTAATTTTACCAGCAGCATTAGATTAACAAAAAGCATAAATAGTTCGAGGGGAGAGTGGGCGCAAGAACAACATGTGCTTCCATCTACTTATAAAGGGGGTGATGCAGAGTTTATTTAAAACAGTACCAATACAAGTAGCACAACATCTCAAAACACATTGCACGATCATGTGGATGGGACATGGGACATGCCAGCACCATGTGCGTCCACACGTATAAATGGGTGATGCAGAGTATGTAGCCAAGCAGCATATCTGCGTTGGTCCCATATTTGTTCTCTTTGAAACTTTTTCCGATGTGAGGGCAGCAAATCTAGTCCTGCACAAACTACCCGACACCCCAGTTTCTTTCCCTTTTCAACAAAGAGTTCGGTTCCATACAGATGTGTGTACTGGGTTACCCCCTTTTTCCCTGTTCGACAAACAAAGCGACTGGATAGCTAGTCTATACTACTTTCGCTCCCTCCTTTCCTCATTAAACCACGTCATTGATTCATGCTCCACCCCACCCCACCCTTCTTTCCTCTTTGAACCAAGACCTAGATTCGACTACAGAATCGAAAAAGAACAGCCTGCAGCTAGACCAATGACGGTTTCAAAGAAACTTATACCTTAGGGTCATCGGGATGTGGCAAGGCCTGTGGCGGGAGGTCGGATCTGCCCACACTACGTACGGCAGTGAGGAAGAAGGGGTCGGTGGCCCTCCCGCACAGGCGCTGGATGAAAGAGAAAAGTGCAGTCGGCAGTGGATTGCCTCCCTCACCGAAGGTGATAGAGTGAACGCTGCACCACCTCCCCTTCCCGGTGTGACGGGATCCGGCCGCCTCCTTCACCAGCTGTGAGGGGGGTGAGAGAGACACAGGCCACAACGCAGTCTTGTTTAGATCTGGTGAAAAGGGCGAGAGACAGTGAATATAGCAAACCCTAGCAAAGGAACGATGAGCCTCCAGCGTGTGTATATAAATATGTAGTGCGGCGAGAGTGTGGAGAGTGCAAACCCTAGCGAACAAGCGCCGAGGCTCCAGCTTATATATATATTGTAGTACGGACTGAGCTCCGGTGCCTTAACTGCACCTGCTTTTGGCTGTACGACATGTGGGCCAGCCACATTTTGGGCCCACCTGTCATAAACACAAAGGCAGGTGCACTAAAGTCAATGAAGCTGCGTCCATATAGTACTCGTGTATACGATTAATATATATAGGAGTGGTTTTCTTACTCTCTCCATAACAATTGTTTAAATTGTGTAAGTATGAAACAAAACTCCTTATTTAACCTACCAGTGAAGAAAACTACTACTCCCCGTATTCCTAAATATTTGTCTTTCTAGAGATTTCAACAAATGACTACATACGGAGCAAAATTACTGAATCTACACTGTAAATAATGTCTATATACATATGTATGTGGTAGTCCATTACAAACCACTTGAAAGACAAATATTTAGGAACAGAGGGAGTACTTCTGATGAACTAACAATCCACGCGTCCTTGTCACACTTCCTGTCCTTCACGTGCGGTACACTACCCTCCCTTAAGTGAACAACCACACATGCGCCAAATTATCGGAAACGTGTGAGAGTGTGTACAAATAAGAATTTTAATTTCAATTATCGGAAAGGTTTGAGAGTATGTACAGTTTGCCCTCTCTAATAATTATGGTTTGTTGTGTTTGGCCTAAACTTTGTCAAACTTTACAAAGTTTGACTTCAGTCAAATCTAATATGCAGAGTAAATAAAAATGGAGGGCTACTACGTCCATCCGGGTTTTTAGTCCACACCATTTTTTTAATTGAAGTTAATAGCTGGACAAAAAAAATACAGGGGAGCTGGAGACAAAGTTGTGAGAAGGCTTAGAAATCAATACTAAACTTATGCTCTTAGTACCAACGTCGATCCTTCTTCGAGGAAACATTTAGTTCATAGCCAATTGTATGATAAAATTGCACCGACGTGAAAGAGATTGCGTCTCCAACGCAACCAAGGTGAACTAACGAAGGATATCATCTTTGTGGGTAACAAGCAAAGAGCACTGATGGAAGAGAGCTTATTTTTCATTGAAAATCGGTCAACTTCACCAGCCGACACAACCATGAGGCGCAACCATGAGCATCGATAGGTCATCGTGGTGATGCATCATCCATTTGGCATCCAGTTTGGGTGAGGCACCTCTGAAGTTCGACAAATCCTCACTATGGTCTGTTTCTTCTCAGTAGTCAAGCTCGAGGAAGGAAGAACCACGTGGCAGAGGACAGTGAGGCGAAACAACAATGGCCATCCAATTTTGTGCAGTTCCACCAAAATTGAGGAAGGCATGCCCGAGTATGGAGATACGCATCGCTGTTTCCAAAAATATAAAAAGGGATATAGTGTTGTTACTTTGTTTTACAAGATTAACAACGACATCTCAATTTTCAATAAGAATTATGAAAAGTACACCAAAAAACAGAAGCATCATGATTATCTTGATGGGAACTAAACCAGGATACCCGAGAAAAAAAGCATTTCTTCATTTAACCAGTGATAGTATTAGATTAACAGTAACAATAGGAGCATATGGACAATGACCGCACAACCACCATGTACTTTTTGTCGAAACAACATGTATACCTCCACCGAGGCATAAATCAGGACAACTTTTCGAGTGGCATTTCCTCTATAATAGTAGGTGATGTTGGACCAGACGACAAACCCTAGCTACTATACATGGAGAGCTGGGGAGTAGTCGCATAGAAGAAAACTCGCATGCAGCGACCTGGGGAGCTGGACCAATACAAGAAGTTATACCTCAGGTGGCCGAGATGTCGCTTAGGCGGGCGGGTGGGATCTGCCCACACGACGGCAGCGAACAAGGGTGTGGAGGACCTTTGTCCGCGCCAGCGCCCGCTCCGAGAGGACGGTGCGCATCGGCTTCCTCCATCCCCAACGGCAACAACGTCAACGCTGCACCTCCTCACCTCCCGCAGCGGATGGGATTCGGCCGGATCTGTGACCTCCGGTGAGGAGAGAGATAGTGTGCACATTTTCATATTGTTTTGATATGGGGAGGTTGAGAGAGCGAGACGCGAGAAACTCTATCAAACAAGAGGCTATAATGGAGTAAAACAATCTCTCCATAGCAGTGGTTTTAAATAGAATACGCACGTTCCCGGAAAAAAGAAACGAAAACTGGCGGACAATTTTTTAACATACTAAGAAAGAAAACTCAATCAAAAACACGCCCCCGCTTCCAGGTCGCGAGAGTCGTCGCGCACACACACATAGACATAGACATCCATATCCGTGTTTACGTAAAATTCCATTTCCATCTCCATCTCCAATCATATTTGTCCAACTGGCACATTATTTATGTTGTTAATTATATACGCGGCAATATTAACGTACAACATCTCTTGTTTGCGGGCGTCTGGACCGCTGCCACGGCCGCTCCTGACCAACCCAAACCCTCTTCATCACCCGCGCGTGCTTCCCGCCCGAAACGGTCAGTGCCGCATTCATGCCCAGCCAGAGCGGACGCGACCTCTCACTGGCGCTGGCATTGAAGCGGCGCGCCGGCCGAGAGAGTATCGCCCACCCCGCTTCCTGGTGCACGCGACTGCTCCACTTCAAAGGTCACTATAGCCAGCCACAACATGCATGTAAAAAGTTCTTGGGAGTCCGTGCTACAACTAGCTATCCTCCCCCAACTCGTCAATCTCTTCCAGTAGTACTAGTACTGCATGGCGCGATCCATCGAAAAGCAGGCGGGAAAGTTATCGTATACTCGGTTTGCGGTGAGTGGCATGCCGAGCGACCGTGCGGGGTCGAGCCGTGGAGGAGGGTGAGACACGAACGCGACAGACGTGATTTAAACGTTGGTTTTGCTCGATGGCGCGATCCAACGAAACGAAACATTGGTTTCTCTCTGTTTCCATTTTTTCTCCGGAAAAACGGAAAATTTCCACTCTACTTTCATTCCTACTCCAAGGTTGTCCCGTTACAAGATTCCATCAAATACAAAGGAAACCTAACACGCATGCTGATGCATCTCAATGATTCACATATCATAGCCAATATTTACTTCACAACTAAAGACAAAAAGTTGTGAGAGCGTGTATGAAAGAAAAACTACTGATGGGGTCACTACGACTTAAACCTTAAACCCTAAACAGGATTTAATTTCCTCGCCAGGTAGAACCTGTCGAAGGAAAGACAGCTGGCACCCTTGGATCATACGATGCTTTTGCGCAGTTCCACTAAAATCGAGCTGAGCATCCCTGATGGCAAAGATATTGAAGAAGTGTGATTAGAATAATAGTACTGGCACTAGTACATGAGACATAAACTCATCACAAGTAGAAGCCGGTAGAAGTAGAGCAAGATCGACATGGAGATGGAGCTACGTGGGGAGCTGAGGAAGTGGAGCAAGCCAGCTCAAAAAGGAAGATGGACTACCTGGGACGTCGGGCGGTAGCTAGAAGGGCGGTTGGAACTCGGCATTGGCCCATACTGCGGTGACCCCCGATTGGGACGCATCGACTGTGGATTTCTCCCTCGCCGATGTCAAGCGGGTCTACGTAGAACATTCTTCCCTTCCCCCAGCTGCGGGATCAGGGTGGATATGTGACCAGCGGTGTGGCCACCGTCGTTCTATGCTTGTGAAGAGAGCAACCCAAGCAAGCAGGCTTGTAGCTTAGGCTCCTGCTAGTGTATATATAGTGGTTTTCTTTTTCTCTCCATATCAACCATTTTATATTGCGTACGTGTCATTGAAGAGTGAAATGATGGTTGCTTCTTCCGACTAACTTACTATGTGATTTGACTGCTCCTTTAGTGGCCCCTACACGTACTCCCCCTACGTGTATGCAACAGTCACACGTACACATGGACGCAAAAACGCGTGCGACGCCCTAATGCATGCATGTCCGAGCACACGACGGAACACACACGGTCATGCTCAAGTGCTCTACCTACACGTGCATGCACACACCTACTCAACCAGGGTGAGCTAGTGACCGTATAAATACCAGAAAATGTATATATTGAGCGCAATGAGCGTATTATGAAGTCCACTGACCGTATTTTTACAAATATACAGTGACAGACAGTGTATTTATCTCGTTTGAAATTAAGCCATATTAATCGGAGAGGAGGCAGTATGGACTAGCATTACTTTGTTGTGTCCCGTCAACTTGTCGAACAAGGAGAAGCTTGCAGGACGGGAGAAGCTTGCGCGCGGTGACTCGCATGTCAAGGAGAAACATTTGACTAATGCAAGCTGTCCTTCGCTCAGGTGGTGGACGTGCAATAGTTAATTCGGTGTCAGATTGCCAGAAGCATACACTATACTAGTACTATTATTGTTGCACTTCCCAAAGAGGCAAACAGCCAAGCGCAAAGTTTACTAGTACTAGTACTACTACTATAGTCTATAGAGGTACTATACTAGTACTAGGAACCGGATGGAGGAGCGTCTGCACTCTTATTATATTTTTAAAATGTGATGAAGCAATCTTCAAAACATTTGGTTCTCTTCGAGGGTTCTCGCATGTGATAATGGAAGTTGATTGCATGGAACACTCGCCACAATTCTCGCTTAATTATGGCTTATATCTTGTTACAAATAGGAGCGCTCGGTAATATTTCCTCTTTTTATGTTATTCAGCATGTAAACAGGTCAGCAAACCTTGCAGCGCATCTTTGTGCAAACCGTGCTTGCTGCACTTTGAATGTGGCCGAGAGCTGGCTTGATGAAACACCTTGCTTCCTACTTTTTTTGTGGGGTACCTCGCTTCCTAGTGACCAGTGTCTTGGCTGATTGTCCTAAGAATGCTTATATATGAATAAAGCTCTCTCATTTACCCGCAAAAATATTAAGCCATATTAACCGGAAAGGAGGGAGTATGGACTAGCACTACTTGTTGGTGTGTCCCGTCAACTCGCAGAACAAGGTGAAGCTTGCTTACGCCTTTTGACTAATGCAACGCACCCTCGCCCAGGTGGTGGACATGCAACAGTTCATTCGGTATCAGATTATTAGAGGCATACACTCTAGTACCGAATATGCGGAGTACCATCATTGTTCGACTTCACGAAGAGGCAAAGAGCCAAGCACAAGGTTTAGTAGTACGAGTAGTACTACTACTAGAGCCGCATGGTGGAGCCTTTGTACTCTTATTTTTCTTAATCTCTGATAAAGTACACATTTATTCCGGAGAAGGGCGGAAAACGGCAGCCCAACATGTAATGATGATATCGATCAACCATGCTCGAATATATTTTGGCCTCCGTGCGAGCCCGTCTGTGTGTTCTCACTCCTCGTCTCTCTCAAGGAATGGTGGGTTGGCCATTTTGACGTCAATTGAGATCGGTTTGCTCACACTCCGGTCCGACATGTCAGTGATATGCCAAGAGGAGGTGCATTGACTGACTGGCCGTACACGTATTTGGTGTTGCACCTTCATACTACTCCTCCCTCCGTCATAGTTTACAGGGCGCACTTCATTATGAAGCATTTATCTCAATGCATTTCCACCACCAGAGAGACATTAGACGCGTTTGGTTTAATGCTCAATTAATTAGGGCGTGGTAGCCGCAATTTTCTCTCGATGTAGTACTACGAAGTGGAGTAAGTGCATGCATGTGTGTACCCGGGGTGGAAGCACTGCATGCATGTGTGTACGCATTATTTCCTCTAGTAATATACGCCGTGCTATAACTACCAATGCTATTTTTCAGGACGATCACTAGTTGCCTTGGTCCCGATTTTCTCTTTTTCTGAAGCGCGCTCTATAAATAGTGAGAGATGGAGTAGTATGAGCGGATTCAAAGAAGAGCATAGATGGAGTGTAGAGCAACTTATAGTGGGAAAGGTTGGGCTTATGATTTGACTACTCATTACTCACTATTAATGTGGCGCAACGACCGGTCTGAGTCTCCCATGCGGCTGTTCACTACCCCCTCGGTTCTGAAATATACTCCGGAGTATTTGTCTTTCTAGAGATTTCAACGAGTGACTACTCAAATATTTGTCTTTTTAGAGATTCAAATGGACTACTACATACGATGTATATAGACATATTTTAGAGTGTAGATTCACTCATTTTGCTCCATATGTAGTCACTTATTGAAATCTCTAGAAAGACAAATATTTAGGAATGGAGGGAGTACACATACGAAGCAAAATGAGTGAATCTACACTCTAAAATATGCCCATTTGAAATTTGTAAAAAGACAAATATTTAGGAAGGAAGGAGTATAATTTTGTGCATGCCCACAGACCCGGATGCCGAAGAGGCTTCTAGCAATGCTATCAAGCTTCCAGGATTTGTTTACGTAATTAACGTCCTATACAAATAATTTTCCAGCGACATGAAATTGTACAATAGTGTGAGCTTTCAGCTTTTGTTTCGTGTGTCTTGCCATCGATGCTCTTTCGCAAAAAAAAAATAAAAAACTAACTTCCTTGCTAATAAGAGCTAATATTTATATCACAAATGAAGACAAAGTTGTGAGAAGGTGTTAAATTAAAATTGATCCATGCTTTCATTGGCAGCAACGTCCCCCCAGCTCTGTCTAAATCAACAAGGCATGTTGGGAAAAAAGTAGCTATCTGGAGCATGCAACATTCCGATCATTTTGTGCAGTTCCACTAAAATAGAGCTGAGCGTCCCTGTTCCAAAGATATTAAGTGTGATTACGATAATAGAGGACTGCTGATGAAACAAATAACACACAGATAGAAGCCGGTCACCTTTGCAGTCTCTCTTAAGACTAACTAGTTGGAGAAGATTAAGCTCAGAGTTGGATGACGAGGATAGAGCAAAACCAATCTCCCTTTGTGCAGTCGCACTGAAATGTAGAGACGTTGCCCGTGTGACATTTTAGTAGAACTGCAGAAAACACTCTTAAGAAAAAAGTGATTTGTGCAGTTCACCAAAAGGTCGCAATAGCAATGAGGTGAAATGGGTAGCCCTGTTTGCAAAAAATAGGTAGAAAGGAAACAATTACGGGCCAATAATAGTTGATGACTCATGCGACAACAAAAAAGAAGCATATTCCTTGTCCTGAGGGAAGATAATAACATGGTTGTGTTTGTCTAAACCGGTGTGAGGACGAGATTGCAATATGGAAAGTACGCCAGACGAGCTACATTTTGGGCAAAGAACTACGAAAGATCCACACGCAGCAACATGGGAAGATGGGCAGTGGAGCAAGGCCGGAGGAGATACCTGGAGGTCGTCGGGATGTAACTAGGTAAGCGGCGGCAGGCGGAATCTGCCCATACTGTGGCAACGAGCAGGTGGCGTAGGCCCTACCACGCTGGAGCTTGGTCAGAGAGAACAGCGTGGTACAATCTGTTTTGCTATTTAATAACAATATAATGGGGTAATAGGCAGAACAATACCAAACATAAATATGCACATGGGGATTTTCTGGAATTGTTGTTTTTTTCTTCCGACCCCATTTAAATTGCTTGTATGTTGTAGTTGGTATTGTGTTGCACTCCTTGCCATGTCAACCAACATTTTAAACTTTTTGGGTTCTTAGATAGTTCAAACTAAATAACCATATGTGTTGCTATGTTAATTTGCTTTCTCTTGCATGTTGTGTTCCACTTAAATAAGTTATGGTTGTTGCATTTTTCCATGCCACTTGTTGCGATCATCATGTTCCATTTGTGATGCATCATATCATGTTCATGCTCATATGCATGATGTCTTGCATCATGTGCTTCTGCACTGCATCGTGATTGATTTTGTTCTGGTGTTTGTATTCTTATGTTAGGTAGAGCCCGATGACGATTCGGAGTTTGAGGTTCCTGTCGAGACCGTGTTCGAGGAGCAAGTTTACGATCCTACCGAGGACACAACAGGCAAGATGACCATTCCTTGATATCACCTTTATTGTTGCTATGCTAGATGCCTCGCTCTATTGCTTTCTCACGATACCTATCCTTTTGCATGTTAGCCCCTACCTTGCCATGAAACCTCTAACTACCTTCCTAGCAAACCATTGTTTGGCTAAGTTATGCTTTGCTCAAGCGCCCCCTCTTATAACGTTGTTAGTTGCAGATGAAGATGAAGTTTGCTCCATGTGGATTGGATATTTTGGGAATAACACAATATCTTTATTTAAATTAATGCACCTTATATACTTGGCAATGGGTGGAAGGCTTGGCCTTTTGCTCAGTGTTTTGTTCCAATCATGCTGCCTTAGGAACCGATAAACCGGTGTTATGTTCCTTGATTTTGCGTTCCTAACACGGTTGGGGTTTATGGGCCCCCCTCGATAATTCGCTTTGTGTAAAGCTTTTCCAGCAAGGCCCAACCTTGGTCTTACCATTCGCCTAATAACTAAAAACTTGCATAGGGACTTTCCAGACCCCGAGGATTTTAATCAACAAACTAGGCCAGTGCTCCTCATGAGTGTTGGTCCGGACTATAGCCACTTGCGATGCCACCCGGTTTACTGGGGTCTTTGGTTGTTGTACGTACTGCTCATCCGATCGTGGCCTGAGACGAGATACGTGCGGCTCTTATCAGGGTGTCGGCACGTCGGGAGGTCTTGCTGGATTAGTTATACTATTGCCGAAATATCTTGAGCACGGGATTCCGAGAATACTCGGGCCTTCCCAATTATGGAGTTGTTAATCCGCTGATCGTGAGAGCTTGTGATGGGCTAAGTTGGCATACCCCTACAGGGTTATGATCTTTCGAAAGCTGTGCCCGCGGTTATGTAGCTGGTCGGAATTTGTTAATCTCCGGTTGTAGATAACTTGACACAAAACCTCAAACATAATCCATTATCCTGTGAGTAGTCGTGATGGTCTCTTTTCGAGGGAGTTCGGGAAGAGAACACAGCTAGGTTATGGATGACTCGTAGGTAGACATGATCATCTAGTGATCATGAATTAGTTCATGACCGATCGTTTTCACTTCTCTTCTCGCTCTGATGATACGTAAGCTAGCCACCACATCTACACTTAGTGTTCGTAGTAGCCCACTTATACACTATCTCCTTACCCAAAAGCTTTGATAGTTTTGATACCCGGGAACGGGATTGTTGAGTCCTTGTGACTCATGGTTTACTACAAACACAGATGCAGGTACATGCGAGTACGAAACAGGTGGTGACCAGGAACTCAAGTGGGAGTTCGATGAAGAACGTGGGCGTATGTACGTGACGTTCCCCGACGATCAGTAGTTGTTCCTACTAGGGATGATGGGGCATAGTGGGTGGTTATCTTCTTTTCATTTGGATTCGTCTGTAGTCAGACTATGTGTGTACTCTGGATGAATGTATGACTTATTTATGCATTGTGTGAAGTGGCGATTGTAAGCCTACTATATTGTTTTACCTTTGTTCTTGTACATGGGAATGTGTGAAGATGGCCATCTTGCGATCATACCAAAATGCGATTATGTCTCTAAGTCGTGCCTCGACACGTAGGAGATATAGCGCATCTTGGGCGTTACATGTGGGTTGTCGACCATTGTCAGAGAAGCTTTGTTCAATTTGTGCGGTGACTGTCATGAGCTAGGTGTGGGTGGCCTCGACATGGTCGTGGGCAGCCTCCATCAGGGCTAAGGCCGCCGCAGGAGAACAAACTGTTGTTGTGCCTCTCTCGCTAGTTTCTATCCTCGAGGCACATGTTGCTACCTCCACCTGAGAAGCAACAACGGTCGTTTGGGCTGCCTTGGCCGTCCGGTCCCAGATTGCGGCCGCGCTCATGCAGCTTGTTAGAACACGCATGGAGGCAGCGGCCGCGCTGTCGCCGATGTGGGCCGCCGAAGTTGCCCTCGCGATGCGGGTCCACGTCCCCATCTTTCACTGGCGATGATTGAAAGGTGAAACGATATTTGGGGAGCGAGCTAGTGTGCTTGACATGCCGGCTGTGGACTGTAGCCGATGCACCTTCTCACGTAAGCCATATGCGTGTTATACTCCGACGGTACTCCAAGATATTTTGTACTTCATCTCACACGGTTGGTGATAATAAACTGTGTGCGATCTACTTGATTTTTCGTCTTGATTTGAATTACAAAATGGGGTCACAGCGGCAAAGGAGGGTGTTTGAATTGCTAGAACTTTTATCTGCAGTGAACATGCAACTATAGCTGTGTCGTCAAAAAATTGGAATTATTCAGGGTTCGTTTGGACATTTTTATACATTAACTTGGTTTTCTAGCCGTTTCAGATGCACAATTCAAAATTAAACTACATGCACATGCTCCGGTGCACCAAAATGGGTTGTAATATCATATATGTGTCCATGCGTTTATTCTTATGTCCCATTCAAAAAATGGGGATGCATTTCAAACACCACGGCACCGTGGCTCTCCGGCAAACGTTGAGGCACTTGATTTCGTGATTCTAGTAAATCCAAAACTCGTCTGAAATTCATGAACCTTAGCATGATATCATGGAATGGCATCAACATGCTAAGGTAAAAAATATTGTCCCATTTGGGGCAGATTATGGTATAAGCTTCTCACAAACCAGAGCTTCTCACAGGAAGCCTCATGTTTCCAGTAGGGAAACGTGTCACCTTTGTGGACAAAACGATATTCGTCGCCTCTTCTTGCTTTTAATTTTTTTTGGTGTCAACATAGAACAACAGGAGTTTCGTGTTAAAATTTGGAATTTTTCGGGGAACGTTTGGACATTTTTATACGTTAACTAGGTTTTCTAGGCATTTATGTGCGTAATTCAAAATTGAAATACATGCACATGCTTTGGTGCATAAAAACGGTTTGAAAAATCGAATGTGTGTCCTTGGTTGCAAGCTTAGGTCACAGGGAAGAAATGAGAATGAATGTCAAACACCTTGACACTTTCGCTCGGCTGCTAACATTGAGATACATAGTTTGAAAATTCTATTAATTCAAAACTCATCTAAAATTCATGAAACTTGAGATGATATCATGGAACAGCATCAACATGTCGTGGTAAAAATATTGTCTCATTTGGGGCAGGTTTGGGTATAAGCTTCTCGCAAACCAGAGCTTCTCACAACAAGCCTGATGGTTTTGGTAGGGAGCGTGCCACCTTGGGGCACTAAACGATATCTGTTGCCTCTTCTTGCTTTCAAATTTTTTCTAGTATCAACATAGAACAGCATGAGTGTTG
Source organism: Secale cereale (assembly GCA_902687465.1). NCBI lineage: Eukaryota > Viridiplantae > Streptophyta > Magnoliopsida > Poales > Poaceae > Secale > Secale cereale. The sequence goes on from LR738712.1 coordinate 547,657,795, forward strand.
TGTCAATTTTTGGGGTTTTTTTGGGGTTCGCTTGGACATTTTTATACATTAACTGATTTTTCTATGCATTTATGTGCATAATTCAAATTTGAACAACATGCACATGTTCGAGTGCATATAAATCGGTTCAAAACTCAAATCTGTGTCCTTGGTTGCATGCTTTAGTCCCATGCAAGAAATGGGAATGAATTTCGAACACCTTGCCACCGTCGCTCGGCCGCTAACATTTAGATACATGGTTTTTAAATTCTAGTAATTCAAAAACATGTCTCAAATTTATGAAACTTGACATGGTAGCAGGGAACGTCATCAACATGCCATGGTAAAAATATTGTCCCATTTAGGTCAAGTTGGGGTATAAGCTTCTCACAACAAGCCTCATGCTTACGGTATGGAACATTTCACCTTTCTGGACAAAACGTTATCCATTGCCTCTACTTGATTTCATTTTTTTTCTAGTGTCAACATAGAACAACAGGAGTGTTATGTTAAATTTTGGAATTTCTTGGGATTCGTTTGGACATTTCTATACATTAACTGAGTTTTCTATGCATTTATGTGTATAATTCAAATTTGAACTACAGGCACATGCTCCAGTGCATATAATTGGTTGAAAAATCAAATACATGTCCTTTGTTGCATTCTTAGGTCCCATGCAAGAAATGGCAATGAATTTCAAACACCTTGCCACCGTCGCTCGGCCGCAAACATTGAGATACATGGTTTTTAAATTCTAGTGAAGCCAAAACTCGTTTGAAATTCATGAAACTTGGCATGCTATCATGGAGCGGCATCAACATGTTGTGGTAAAATGTTGTCACATTTGGGGCAGGTTTGGGTATAAGTTTCTCACAACAAGCCTGATGGTTTCGGTAGGGAACGTGCCACCTTTGGGGACGAAACGACATCCGTTGTGTCTTCTTGCTTTCAAAAATTTTCTAGTGTCAATATAGAACAACATGAGTGTTGTGTCAATTTTTGGGATTTTTTGGGGTTCGCTTGGACATTTTTATACATTAACTGGGTCTTCTAGGCATTTTATGTGCATAATTCAAATTTGAACTACATGCACATGCTCCACTGAAAAAATGGGTTGACATATGAAATGTGTGTTCTTTGGTGCATGCTTAGGTCCCATGCAAGAAATGAGAATGAATTTCAAACACCAAGGCACTGTTGATTGCTGGCAAAATGTTGAGATACTTTGGTTTTAAATTCTAGTAAATCCAAAACTCGTCTGAAATTCATGAAAGTTGGCATACTATCATGGAATGGCACCCGAGATGTTGTGGTATTTTTCGTGTCCATTTTGAGGAAAGGCGCACTCAAAAAACAGCCAACAAAGGCATTTTGAAACAAATAGCTACCACTTTAACATCTTAAATGTTTTCTATAATTTAAATCGTGTGTTTTGTTAACCATTAACGTGATGCCATGTGTCACTCTTTTTAATGGCTAGGAGGTGACATGCGGATAGCTTCTTGACTGAACGGGAGGCCTGCTAGCGAAGTCCGCTGCGCAGGCTGACTGAGAGGCGTGCAAGTTGTCCTCCAATGCGCAGGCTCACCGGGAAGCGTGCGAGCTGTACGCTGTGCAGGCTCACTGGGAATCGAGCCCTTTTACTTCCATGGCTGCCCACCTTGCTCCCATCCTCTCCATTAATGGCGCCTGAGCTGGTGTTTAATATGGGCGGCTTTACTATTCGCCTCCCATTCCCCTCCCGCAGATCTCCACCAACGCCATGGCGCAGAAGGATCATCTGCCACTAATCTTCCAGTTTGGTCAAGTCGACTCCGAGCCGGAGGAAATAGAAAATAAGGAGGAATTGGGCCTCATGAACATGGCCCTGAAAGAGCTGGCCACGGCGGTTGTTGTCCCCGCGCCCGTCCCGGCTCCCATCCTCGCGCCTGCGCCAGCGATCATCCCTGTAGCATTGAAGGGCTGGTCACCAAGCACTATCGTAGAGCTGGCAGTCGCGGGCGTCAACGAGGTCTCCATGGACCCGTGCGAGCCCGTGTACATGCCAACGCATGTGCCCGTGCGCGCCCCTACACCCATCGCGGCACCGGTCCCCGTGTATTTGCTTGCCCCCGACGCGCACGTGCCCGTCCGGGCCCCCCTCACCGGCATGGGATGCCGCCATCTACCGCTACCTCGCAGCGCTGCGAGTTGTCGTCCTCCTACGCCCTGCACGTGGATCGCGCGATGACGTGATGTTTGATTTCCAAGTGAAGAACATTCTGTGATGCCGTAGAGACTTCAACAATGGCGTCTCGACGGATGACAATGACAACGCAAATGCGGCACGCCGCCTCCGCCACCACTGGAATTATTTTTTTGGATTTAATACTGTATCTCGATGATATGAATATAAATTCAAAATGTGACTGAATGAAAGATATGGTTTGAACAAACTTGCGTTTCTCTCCCTGAATGTACAGACTTATCAAACGATTTTTTTAAAACATCAAATGTTTTTAAATATAAAAAACTCATCGCAAACGTTTTTGTTAGAACACCCGTATGCAAACCAACAGCTTCCCCAGGAAGCCAAGGGGAAATGTGTCGAGCAGGATTTGTTCAGCTCTTGATGGCAAACGTTTTAGATAGAACACCCGTATGTAAACCGATGGCTTCCCCAGTATGCCAAGGGAAAATGTGCCGAGCAGGATCTATGCAGCTCTTCATCGCAAATGTTTTAGATAGAACACACGTATGCAAAGTGATAGCTATGGTCTTCCCAGGTATGCCAAGGAAAAAATCGCCGTGCATGATTTATGCATCTCTTCAACGCAAGTGCTTCAGATTGAATATAGTATGCAAAGCGAGACTTTGGTGCTAAGCCAAGAGAAAATCTGGAACGCAGGATTTGTACATCCCTTCAATGGAAATGGTTTTTTTTGGGATGACCCGTGTGCAACCACGTACATACAATTTGGTAAGATTTGCATCTGTCATATTGGGTATATTGCCATTTGTCAAAATGAAAAGATTGACATTTGTTGATACAGTAACATTGCCATTTCTCAACCTTGTAACACTGCCATTTGTCAAAATATGCAGCTAAAAATCACTAGCACTATCTAATTTGGCAACTAAAATCGGGTAATTAAGTATAGATTTCATTCATAGATTAAGCAGTCGTTATTTATACAAAACAGTTCAAGTCGACAGCTAAACCGACCAAACTTTTTCCCAATTGTCGCCAACCACTTACTAAAATAGCTAGTTCAACTATATATACTAGCTAATTTTAAGTACGTTGTATAGTTCCACCACACCTGTAGTTAGATGAACTGAATAAAATAGCCCATAAAATAATACTACTACGAAGGGGCTTTGTACTATTTTTGGCAGCCTCTCCTCTGTCGAGCGCACTCAGTAAGAGGCAGAAGAGGAGGAGCCTACCGACGAGCTGGACAACTGCAATAGGGTGCCTGTCACAGCTCCACCTTCAGCGACGCTCACCTCAAATGCCCTCTGCCACTCCAGATGACCCTTCTTAAGTGGTGGGACTCTTCCTAGATCTCCTAATTCCTCGCCTCTGCAGTGGCATGTGCTGCTACCTCTTGAGCTTGTGTTGTTTTCCCTCGAAGAGGAAAGGGTGATGCAGCACAGTAGCGTAAGTATTTCCTTCAGTTTTTTAGAACCAAGGTATCAATCCAGTAGGAGACCACGCGCGAGTCCCTCGTACCTACACAAACAAATAAGAACCTTGCAACCAACGTGATAAAGGGGTTGTCAATCCCTTCACGACCACTTGCAAAAGTGAGATCTGATAGAGATGATAAGATAATATTTTTGGTATGTAGATTGAAAGTAAAGATTGCTAAACAAAAGTAAAGTAAAGATAAATAGTTGATGGAAAATTAATATGATGGAAGATAGACCCGGGGGCCATAGGTTTCACTAGTGGCCTCTCTCATGATAGCAGATTTCTATAGTGGGTGAACAAATTACTATCGAGCAATTGATAGAAAAGCGCATAGTTATGAGAATATCTAGGCATGTTCATTGTATATAGGCATCATGTCCGTGACAAGTAGACCGAGACGATTCTGCATCTACTACTATTACTCCACACATCGACCGCTATCCAGCATGCATCTAGAGTATTAAGTTCATAACAACAGAGTAACGTCTTAAGCAAGATGACAAGATGTAGAGGGACAAACTCATGCAATATGATATAAACCCCATGTTTATATCCTCGATGGCAACAATACAATACGTGCCTTGCTACCCCTGCTATCACTGGGAAAGGACACCGCAAGATTGAACCCAAAGCTAAGCACTTCTCCCATTGCAAGAAGTACCAATCTAGTAGGCCAAATCAAACTAATAATTCGAAGAGACTTGCAAAGATATTTAAATCATGCATAAGAGATTTCAAAAAAGAATCAAATATTGTTCATAGATAATATTGATCATAAACCCACGATTCATCGGATCTTGAAAAACACACCACCAAAAGAATTACATCGAATAGATCTCCAAGAAGATCGAGGAGAACTTTGTATTGAGATCCAAAGAGAGGGAAGAAGCCATCTAGGTAATAACTATGGACCCGAAGGTCTGTGGTAAACTACTGACAACTCATCGGAGAGGCTATGGTGTTGATGTAGAAGCCCTCCGCGATCGATGCCCCCTCGGGTGGAGCTTTAGAATAGGCCCGAAGATGGGATCTCACGGGTACAGAAGGTTGCGGGGGTGGAATTATGGTTTCGTGGTGCTCCCCGATGTTTTCAGGATACATAGGTATATATAGGAGAAAGACGCACGTCAGGGGAGCCACGAGGGGCCCATGAGGGTGGGGGCGCGCCTACCCCCTGCCTTTGTGGCCGCCTCGTTTCTTCCCTGGCGTGTACTCCAAGTCTTCTGTGTTGCAATTGTTCCAAAAATATATCTCCCGAAGGTTTCATTCCGTTTGGACTCCGTTCGATATTCCTTATCTGCAAAACACAGAAATAGGCAAAAAACTGTAATTTGCACTGGGCCTTGGGTTAGTAGATTAGTCCCAAAAATAATATAAAATTGTATAATAAAGCCCATTAAACATCCAAAATAGATAATATAATAGCATTGAACAATGAAAAATTATAGATACGTTGGAGACGTATCAAGCATCCCCAAGCTTAATTCCTGCTCGTCCTCGAGTAGGTAAATGATAAAAACAGAATTTTTGATGTGGAATGATACCCAACGTAATTCTCAATGTAATTTTCTTTATTGTGGCATGAATGTTCAGATCTAAAAGATTGAAGACAAAATTTTAATATTGACATAAGAATAATAATACTTTAAGCATACTAACAAAGCAATTATGTCTTCTCAAAATAACATGGCCAAAGAAAGTTATCCCTACAAAATCATATAGTCTGGCTATGCTCTATCTTCATCACACAAAATATTTAAATCATGCACAACCCCGGTTTCAGCCAAGCAATTGTTTCACACTTCAATTTTTTCAAACTTTTCAACTTTCACGTAATACATGAGCATGAGCCATGGATATAGCACTTTAGGTGGAATGGAGTCGTGGTTGTGGAGAAGACAAAAGAGGTAGATAGTCTCACATCAACTAGGCATATCAGGGCTATGGAGATGCCCATCAATAGATATCAATGTGAGTGAGTAGGGATTGTCATGCAACGGATGCACTAGATCTATAAGTGTATGAAAGCTCAAGAAAAGAAACTAAGTTGGCGTGCATCCAACTCGCTTGCTCACGAAGACCTAGGGCATTTTGAGGACGCCCATCATTGGAATATACAAGCCAAGTTCTATAATGAAAATTCCCACTAGTATATGAAAGTGACAAAACAAGAGACTCTCTATCATGAAGATCATGGTGCTACTTTGAAGCGCAAGTGTGGAAAAAGGATAGTAGCATTGTCTCTTCTCTATTTTTCTCTCATTTTTTTTCCTTTTTTCTTTATTTTGGGCCTTTTTCCTTTTTTATGGCCTCTTTTTTTCTCCTTTTTTTTCTTCTTTCGTCTGAAGTCTCATCCCGACTTGTGGGGGAATCATAGTCTCCATCATGACTTTCCTCACTAGGACAATGCTCTAATAATGATGATCATCACACTGTTATTTACTTACAACTCAAAGCTAGAAAAAATATGACTCTATTTGAATGCCTTCGGCGGTGTGCCGGGATGTGCAATGAATCAAGAGTGACATGTATGAAAAATTATGAACGGTGGCTTTACCACAAATACGATGTCAACTACATGATCATGCATGGCAATATGACAATGATGAAGTGTGTCATAATAAACGGAACGGTGGAAAGTTGCATGGCAATATATCTCGGAATGGCTATGGAAATGCCATAATAGGTAGGTATGGTGGCTGTTTTGAGGAAGGTTTATGGTGGGTGTATGGTACCGGCGAAAGTTGCGCGATACAAGAGAGGCTAGCAATGGTGGAAGGGTGAGAGTGCGTATAATCCATGGACTCAACATTAGTCATAAAGAACTCATATACTTATCACAAAAATCTACGAGTTATCAAAACAAAGTATTTCAACGCATGCTCCTAGGGGAAGGGTTGGTAGGAGTTAACCATCGCGCGATCCCAACCTCCACACAAAGGATGACAAGCAATAAATAAATCATGCTCCAACTTCATCACATAACGGTTCACCATACATGCATGGTACGGGAATCACAAACTTTAACACAAGTGTTTCTTGAATTCACAATTACTCCATTAGAATGACTCTAATATCACCATCCTCATATCCCAAACAATCATCAAGTATCAAACTTCTCATAGTATTCAATGCACTTTATATCAAAGTTTTTACTATACCCATCTTGGATGCCTATCATATTAGGACTAATTTTATAACCAAAGCAAATTACCATGATGTTCTAAAATACTCTCAAAATAATATAAGTGAATCATGAGAGATCAATAATTTCTACATAAAACCACCACTGTACTCTAAAAAAATAGTGAAGCACTAGAGCAAAACTATCTAGCTCAAAAGATATAAGTGAAGCACATAGACTCATAGAGTATTCTAATAAATTCGGATGCATGTGTGTCTCTCTCAAAAGGTGTGTACAGCAAGGATGATTGTGGTAAACTAAAAATCAAAGACTCAAATCATACATGATGCTCCAAGCAAAACACATATCATATGGTGAATTAAAATAAAGTCTCAAGTAAAGTTACCGATAGACGAAGACGAAAGAGGGGATGCCTTCCCGGGGCATCCCCAAACTTAGGATTTTGGTTGTCCTTGAATTTTACCCTGGGGTTCCTTGGGCATACCGAACCTTAGGCTCTTGCCACTCTTTGTTCCATAGTCCATCAAATCCTTACCCAAAACTTGAAAACTTCACAACACAAAACTTAACAGAAAATCTTGTGAGCTCCGTTAGTATAAGAAAACAAACCACCACTCAAAGGTCCTGTAATGAACTCATTCTTTATTTATATTGGTGTTAAACCTAATTTATTCCAACTCCTCTATGATTCATACCCCCCCCCCCCGATACTACTCATAGATTCATCAAAATAAGCAAAGAACACACGAAAAACGGAATCTGTCAAAAACAGAACAGTCTGTAGCATTCTGTAACTTTTGAATACTTCTGTAACTCTAAAAATTCTGAAATAACTTGGTGAACGTGAGGAATTTGTCTATTAATCATCTGCAAATAGAATCAACTTAAAATCACTCTCCAGTAAAACAATGGTAGCTAATTTCATGAGCGCTAATGTTTCTATTTTTTACAGCATGATCGCAAAGACTTCACCCAAGTCTTCGCAAATGTTCTACTTGGCACAAACACTAATTAGAACACAAAACCACATCTAACAAGAAGCTATATGAATTATTCATTAATAAACAGAAGTAAAAGCAAAGAAAATAAAATTGGGTTGCCTCCCAACAAGCGCTATCGTTTAACGCCCCTAGCTAGGCATTGATAATTTCGATGATCCTCATATGAAAGATAGCAATTGAAGCACGAAGAGAGCATCATGTAGCATGTGAAAAACACATCTAAGTCTAACATACTTCCGATGAATAGGCATCTTCTAAGCAAACAAATTATCAAGGCAATCAAAATCTAGCATATGCATGGAAGAAGAACAAAACTTTGACAATCTAAACATCAAGAGAGGTAATTTAGTAACATGAAGATTTCTACAACCATACTTTCCTCTCTCATAATAATTGCATGTAGGATCATAAGCAAATTCAACAATATAGCTATCACAAAACTTATTCTCAACACGATCCACATGCATGCAAAGTTGACACTCTTCCAAAATAGTGGGATCAACATTAACTAAAGTCATGACCTCTCCAAGCCCACTTTCAATATTATAGCGAACACTATTATCAATCTTACATTTATCATGGGGTTTAAATAAATTTTCAAGATCATAAGAAGAATCACCCCAATCATGATCATTGCAACAAGTAGTGGACATAGCAATACTAGCATCCCCAAGCTTAGGGTTCTGCATATCATTAACACAACTGACATTAATAGGATTTATAATAACATCATTGCAATCATGCTTTTCATTCAAGATACTGTCGTGAATCACTTTACAATTTTCTTCATTCAACACTTCATCACAATTTTCAGATTCACAAATTTCAAGCAAAACCTCATAAAGATAATCTAGTGCACGTAGCTCCCTAGCAATTGGTTCATCATAATTGGATCTCTTAAAAAGATTAGCAAGTGGATGAGGATCCATAATTTAGCTAGCGAAGATGCAAGCTAATAGAGGGCACAAGGAAAAACAAGCAAACAAAAAGGCAAACAGAAAAAAAGGCAAAGGTGAAGTGGAGGAGAGAAAAACGAGAGGCAAATGGCAAATAATGTAATGCGAGGGATAAGTGTTTGTAATGGGTACTTGGTATATGACTTTTGCGTAGATCTCCCCGGCAACGGTGCTAGAAATTCTTCTTGCTACCTCTTGATCTTGCGTTGTTTTCCCTCGAAGAGGAAAGGGTGATGCAGCACTATAGCGTAAGTATTTCCCTCAGTTTTTGAGGACCAACGTATCAATCTAGTAGGAGACCACACGCGAGTCCCTCGTACCTACACAAACAAATAAGAACCTTGCAACCAACGCGATAAAGGGGTTGTCAATCTCTTCACGGCCACATGCAAAAGTGAAATCTGATAGAGATGATAAGATAATATTTTTGGTATTTTTGGTATGTAGATTGAAAGTAAAGATTGAAAAACAAAAGTAAAGTAAAGATAAATAGTTGATGGAAGATTAATATGATGGAAGATAGACCCGAGGGCCATAGGTTTCACTAGTGGCTTCTCTCATGATAGCAGATTTCTACGGTGGATGAACAAATTATTGTCGAGCAATTGATAGAAAAGCGCATAGTTATGAGAATATCTAGGCATGATCATAAAGCGCATAGTTTCTCTCATGATAGCAGATTTCTACGTTCGTGACAAGAAGACCGAAACAATTCTGCATCTACTACTATTACTCCACACATCGACCGCTATCCATCATGCATCTAGAGTATTAAGTTCATAAGAACAGAGTAACGCCTTAAGCAAGATGACATGACGTAGAGGGATAAACTCATGCAATAAGTTATAAAACCCATCTTTTTGTTCTCGATGGCAACAATTCAATACGTGCCTTGCTGCCTTGCTGTCATTGGGAAAGGACACTGCAAGATTGAACCTAAAGCTAAGCACTTCTCCCATTGCAAGATATACCAATCTAGTAGGCCAAACCAAACTAATAATTTAAAGAGACTTGCAAAGATATTTAAATCATGCATAAGAGATTTCAGAAAAGAATCAAATATTGTTCATAGATAATCTTGATCATAAACCCACAATTCATCGGATCTCGACAAACACACCGCAAAAAGAATTACATCGAATAGATCTCCAAGAAGATCGAGGAGAACTTTGTATTGAGATCCAAAGAGAGAGAAGAAGCCATCTAGCTAATAACTATACACCCGAAGGTCTGTGGTAAACTACTCACAACTCATCGGAGAGGCTATGGTGTTGATGTAGAAGCCCTCCGTGATCGATGCCCTTTCAGGTGGAGCTCCAGAACAGGCCCCAAGATGGGATCTCATGGGTACAGAAGGATGCAGCGGTGGAATTAGGGTTTCATGGTGCTCCCTGATGTTTTTAGGGTACGTAGGTATATATAGGAGAAAGAGGCACGTCAGGGGAGCCACGAGGGGCCCATGAGGGTGGGGGGCACGCCTACCCCCCCCCCCCCGGGCGCGCCCCCTGCCCTTGTGGCCGCCTCATTCCGTCTCTGGCGTGTACTCCAAGTCTTCTGTGTTGAAATTGTTCCAAAAATATATCTCCCAAAGGTTTCATTCCGTTTGGACTCCGTTTGATATTCCTTTTCCGCGAAACACTAAAATAGGCAAAAAAAACAGCAATTTGCACTGGGCCTTGGGTTAGTAGGTTAGTCCCAAAAATAATATAAAACTATATAATAAAGCCCATTAAACATCCAAAACATATAATATAATAGCATGGAACAATAAAAAATTATATATACGTTGGAGACGTATCATGTGCTGCGGCCACGACGGCGGTACACCTCTTTGTGTGCTTGATGAGGCAGTCCTCCTCCTCCTCCCGTAGGAACTCGATGTAGCAAGCAATGTCGCTGACGCGCTTGTGGGCCTCCACCTTCGGGCGGCGGTGGAGGAGAGGGTGATGACCCCGGCGATCAATGGTGGGCTGGCAGCCACAACGGCCGACGATGGGGTAGCGGCCACGACCACCACCTCCCGCCTTCATACCACGGTGGTAGAGCGGGTGATGGCCACGGTGGCCAGCAGTGGGGTGGCGGCCACGACAACCATCTCCCTCCTTCGGGCCGCGGCGGTGGAGCGAGCGATGGCCCTGGCTTTCACCGGTGGTGTGGCGGCCACGGCGGTAGACGGTGGGGTGGCGGCAACGGTGGCCAGCAACAGCTGATGACGGGCATCGGCGGTGGAGCGTGTGGTGGGTGTTCCACGCACACCCAACAGGAACACCACGTGAACTACACTACGCCGGAGACTACGCCGCCACCGCGATGTAGCCTCCCAGCTAGAGCTATCCTCTAATGACGACGGAGTGGCTGAGCGACGAGGATTGACTAGTGTTGTTAGCGATTGTGGGAGAAGCAGACAAGATAAGCTACAGGGAGGGAGGGGGAAATGCCATGCAAGACTTGCCGGTCATGAGGGATTATATAGCAGGCCGGTAAGCATTGGGATTTTGGGGGGATTTCACCGAGTCGGGTGGGAAGCTTGCGTGGGAACCTGCACGGTTGCGCGGGAATGAGCTCACCATTCTTTGGCCAAAGAATGGCACCGCGTGCTGCTCGAGCTTGCGCTCTAAGCCATCTGCGGCAGCGGGGTGACCAGACGTGCTAGAGGAGGACGAAAGGACACGTACACGTACGATTAATAAAAAAACATTTGTGATTCAATTACCTACTACCCCTATCTTGGTTTATAAGTCGTCTATGTATTTTAGGGCCAAATTTTGACTAGAGATTTAACTAATAAAATATGAATGCATGTCGCCAAAGATTATATCGTCAGATTCGTATTTGAACATAGTTTCCAATTATATAATTTTCATAACATGCAATAACATTTTCAAAATATGGCACGGAATATAAAGCAGACTAATAGACCAAGACGGAGGTAGTAGCACACGGCCGCTCTCTACGCAACGATGCAACTGTCGGCCGGCTTATAGACGACTATTCCGCGTGTGGTTGCTCGCGGTTGAGGCGGCCACGGTGCGCTATGATTGCGTCCCGCCGCACGCGCTCTGCTCTTGCGTTCCTCCAAGCGCACTGCCCTCGTCCCTCCACGTGTGCTGCTAGTGTTTGGGACCGGCCGAAGATGACAACGGGGCCCAGTTCACCACGCATCACATAGTGGACACCCACGTGAGGGGAAGGCCCTCTCGGTTGTGTACACAAATGAGCCGGTCTCGGTGTAGAGCTCCATCCAAAGTATGGAGCAGTTGCTTGTCGAGGACAAGTACCAAGTGGTCAGCTTCGACCTCGATTTCACCAACGGTCGTGCTGGGCATGATCAGAAGGTTGTTGTCGCCGAGTTGTGCGTGAGACATGACGTCCTTGTCTACCCCTTCCACCTGGCCACAAGGCCTTGAGAGCATTTCTCCAGGTTTATCAACAGCTCCGACTATAGTTTTGCTATGGTGGACACCACCAACGATCTAAAAGCGCGCAAGGTTTCGGGCTTGAAATGCGAGAATCTTGTCAACATACATGACCACTACAAGTTCTGGGGCAGCGATAACAACAAACAGAACTCCCTGGTTGACCTCGCCTCGGCCATCATCGACCCCTACTACATGAAGATGAAGGATGAGAGCAAGAAGGACAAGAACGCGTGGCACAGTTTCTGGCATTAGAGACTGGATGAACAACACGTCAAGTACACGGCCAAAGATGCATACACAGGCTACGAGATGTGCAGGCGGATCGTTGACATGAGGAAGTGTATTCTTCCTGCCCCATACGAGGGATCGAACCATAGAGCAGTAGCGGGAGCATCACAAGAAGTAGATGACTAGACGATCATTTCTCCTAGTTTAGAATGCTTGCAATTGTTTATTGAGGTGTGTACGAATGATCTGTATAGTGACTTATGTAATTGGCTGTTTATTTCAGTTATATATATGTATATTATTCTTCTGTAGACAAAGCAAACCACATTGCTTATTAGCAGCAATCGTCTGTGTTATTATTGGTCTTCGCACACATTTTAGATTACAGACCTATTTGTCGCGTATCAAACACATCTTGTTCAGTTGAACTGTTTGTGTTTTCTTGGCTCATCACAAACAGTTCATCCGAGTGAACTGTATGCCCTCCATCGCACACACCTTGATTTGGCTGACCATTTCTATTGTATTGCCTAATCACACACAGTTCAACCTAGTGAACCGTATGCCTATATCGCACACACCCTCACATGGCTGCTCGTTTCTGTTGTTCTGCATCATCGCAAATAGTTCTTCTGGATTAACCGTTTTCCATGCAGCACATGCGCAACTATAATCTGAACTGTGTTTGATGTCACTGACAGCGCAAACATTTTGTATCTTTTTTGACGGTTTTATAACATTGTCGTTTGTGATTAATGCATCGCACACAGTTTCATCGAAGGTTCTCTAATTGGACAGTCACGTTTGGACGAACCTGTAGTAGTGTGTGTCACCTTTGTGTGCAAAATGATATACACTGCCTTCCACCCCTTGCCTTTTACAGAGGCAATATGGAACTATGTGACTGCCGTGTTGAAATTTGGAATTATTTCGGATTTGTTTGGACTTTCTATACATTAAATGAGTTTTTGGGCATTTAATGCGCATAATTCAAATTTGAACTACAAGCACATGCTCCAGTGCACCAATGTTGGTTGAAAAATCACATGTGTGTCCTTGGGTGAATTTCTAGGTCACATGCAAGAAATGGGAATCAAATTCAAACATCTGGGCATTGTGGCTCGGTCGAAAATATTGAGAAACTTGGTTTTTTAATTCTTGAAAATCCAAAACACGCATGAAAATCATGAAACTTGGCATGGTGTCATGACATGGCAACAACATGTTGTGGTAATTTTTTTGGCCGAGTTGGGACAAGCTTTGGTATAAGCTTCTTCCAAACCGGAGCTTCTCTCAAGAAGGCTCGTGGTACTGAGAGGGAACGTGTCACCTCCGTGTGCGAAACAACATACACTGCCTTCTCCCGGCTTGATTTTTTTACACAAGTAGCTTAGACCAATAGGAGTTTCGTGCTAAAATTTGGGAAATATTTCGGCTTCATTTGGCCTTTTTATACGTTAATTGAGTTTCCAGACATTTAATGCACATAATTCAAATTTGAACTACAAGAACATGCTCAAGTGCACCAAAGTTAGTTGAAAAATCATTTATGTGTACTTCGGGCAAATTTCTAGGTCCTATGCAAGAAATAGGAATGGAATTCAAACATCTGGGCAACTTGGCTCGGCTGGAAACATCGAGAAACTTGGTTTTAAAATTCCCTTAAATCCAAAACTCGCCTAACAATCATGAAACTTGGCATGGTGTCATGACATGGCACCAACATGTTATGGTAAATTTTTTGTCCAATTTGCAAAGGCGCACACATTAACAATCAATGTAGTCATTTTGTAACAAGTGGTTGATGGAAATATGCCCTAGAGGCAATAATAAAATCGTTATTATTATATTTCCTTCATCATGATAAAGGTTTATTATTCATGCAAGAATTGTATTGATCGGAAACCTAAATACATGTGTGAATACATAAACAAATAACGTGTCCCTAGTAAGCCTCTAATGGACTAGCTCGTTAAACAAAGATGGTTAAGGTTTCATAACCATGGACCTGAGTTGTCATTTGATAATGGGATCACATCATTATGAGAATAATGTGATGGAAAATACCCATCCGTTAGCTTAGCATTTGATCGTACAATTTATTGCTACTGCTTTCATGTATGTCAAATACATATTCCTTTGACTATGAGATCATGCAACTCCCGGATACCGGAGGAATGCCTTGTGTGCTATCAAACATCACAACGTAACTGGGTGATTGTAAAGATGCTCTACATGTATCTCCGAAGGTGTTTTGTTGGGTTGCCGTGAATCGAGATTAGGATTTGTCACTCTGAGTATCGAAGAGGTATCTCTGTGCCCTCTCGGTAATACACATCATAATAAGCCTTGCAAGCAAATGACTAATGAGTTAGTCATGTGATGATGTATTACGGAACAAGTAAAGAGAGTTGCCGGTAACAAGATTGAACTAGGTATAGAGATACCGGCGATCGAATCTCGAGCAAGTAACATACCGACAGAGAAAGGGAATTGTGTATGTTGTCATAACGGTTCGACCGATAAAGATCTTCGCAGAATATGTAGGAGCCAATATGGGCATCTAGGTTCCTCTATTTGTTATTGACCAGAGAGGTGTCTCGGTCATATCTACTTAGTTCTCGAACCCGTAGGGTCCACATGCTTAACGTTCATTGATGATATATTGTTATATGAGTTATATGTTTTGGTGACCGAATGTTGTTCGGTGTCCCAGATGATATCACGTACATGATGAGGAGTCTCAAAATGGTTGAGAGGTAAAGATTGATATATATATAT
>LR738712.1:547673032-547693410 GCA_902687465.1 Secale cereale
CCCCCCCCGGCAAGATATGGGCCTTATGGGACAAATGAGGGGACAAGCCAGCCAACAAGGGGGCTGCTCCACCCCCTCCCTTGTTTGGCCTGCCCTAGGGAAGGAAAAGGGGGAGGGCTAGCCCCTCCTGCCTTTCCCTCTCATGGGAGAAAGGAAAGGGGGGCGCCACCCTCCACTTCCTTTCCGCGCACTCCAAATAAGGAAAAGGGGTGCGGCTTGGGAGGGACCCCAAGTAGGATTCCTCCTACTTCGGCGCCTCTTTTGGCTGCTCCTCCCTCCCTCCCACCTATATGTATGTGGGAAGGGGCGCCTAGCACACAACAGATCAATTGTTAGCCGTGTGTGGAGCCCCCTCTACCGTTTACACCCCAGTCATATTTTCGTAGTGCTTAGGCGAAGCCCTGCGAAGATCACTTCAGCATCACCGTCACCACGTCGTCGTGCTGGCGGAACTCATCTACTACATCGACGTCTTGCTAGATCAAGAAGGCGAGGGATGTCACCGAGCTGAACGTGTGCAGAACGCGGAGGTTTTGTGCGTTCGGTACTTGATCATTTGAAGCACGAAGAAGTTCGACTACATCAACCGCATTGTGAAACGCTTCCGCTTTCGGTCTACGAGGGTACGTAGACACACTCCCCCCTCGTCGCTTTGCATCTCCATGGATAGATCATTGTGTGTGCGTAGAATTTTTTTGGTTTTCATGCAACGTTTCCCAATAGTGGCATCATGAGCCAGATCTATGTGTAGATGATTTGCACGAGTAGAACACAAAGAGTTCTGGGCCGTGATCATCATACTGCTTACCACCAACGTCTTATTTTGATTCGGTGGCATTGTAATATGAAGCGGCCTAGACCAACCTTACATGTCCACGTACATGAGACCGGTTCCACCGATAGACATGCAACTTGTTTTGCATAAAGGTGGTTGGCGGTGTTTGTTTCTCCTACTTTAGTTGAATCGAATTTGACTGCGGCTGGTCCTTGTTGAAGGTTAAAACAACAAACTTGATAAATCACCGTTGTTGTTTTGTGTCAGAGGTAAGAACGGTTCTTTCTAGAAATCCGTAGCAGCCACGTAAAACTTGCAACAACAAAGTAGAGGACGTCTAACTTGTTTTTGCAGGACATGTTGTGATGTGATATGGTCAAGACGTGATGAGTTATACGTTATTGTATGAGATGATCATGTTTTTAAATTATCGGCAACCGACGGGAGCCTTCTGGTTGTCTCTTTACTGTATGAAATGCAAGCGCCATGTAATTGCTTTACTTTATCGCTATGAGTTAGCAATAGTCGTAGAAGCAATAGTTGGTGAGACGACCATGACGCTACGATGGAGATCAAGGTGTCGAGCCGGTGAAGATGGAGATCATGACGATGCTTTGGAGATGGAGATCAAAAGGACAAGATGATGATGGCCATATCATGTCACATATTTTGATTGCATGTGATGTTTATCCTATATGCATCTTATTTTTCTTAGAATGGCGGTAGCTGTTGGGGAACATAGTATTTTAAAAAAATCCTACGATCATGCAAGATATATCTAGGAGAAGCATAGAAACGAGCGGGGAGAGTGTGTCCACGTACCCTCGTAGACCGAAAGCCGAAGCGTTTAGTAACGCGGTTGATGTAGTCAAACGTCTTCGCGATCCAGCCAATCAAGTACCGAACGCATGGCACCTCCGCGATCTACACACGTTCAGCTCGGTGACGTCCCTCGAACTCTTGATATAATTGAGGCCGAGGGAGAGTGTCATCAGCACGATAGTGTGGTGACGGTGTTGATGAAGTTATCGACGCAGGGCTTCGCCTAAGCACTGCAAAAATATGACCGAGGTGTGTCACTGTGGAGGGGGGCACCGCACACGGCTATGAAATCAACTTGGGTGTCTATGGGGTGCCCCCTCCCCAAGTATATGGAGGGAGGGAGGAGGAGGCCAGCCTAGGAGGGGCGTGACAAGGGCGGAGGATTCCAACTCCTAGTAGGAGTAGGTTTCCTCCTTTCCTAGTCGTACTAGGAAAAGGGAGGAAAGAGGAGGAGGAGAGAAGGAAGGAGGGGGCCGGCCCCCCAAGCCTTAAACCAGTTCAGTTTGGGCCTAGGGGGTGCGCCCCACACTTTTCTTGATGCTCTCTTTCTCCACTAGGGCCCAATAAGGCACATAGACTCCCAGAGGGGTTCCGGTAACCTCTCGGTACTCCGAAAAAATGCCTGATACACTTTGGAACCCTTTTGATGTCTGAATATAACCTTCCAATATATCAATCTTTATGTCTCGACCATTTCGAGACTCCTCGTCATGTCCGTGATCGCATCCGGAACTCCGAACAACCTTCGGTACATCAAAACACATAAACTCACAATACCGATCATCATCGAAAGTTAAGTGTGCGAACCCTACGGGTTCGAGAACTATGTAGACTTGACCAAGACTCATCTCCGGTCAATAACCAATAGCGGTACCTGGATGCTCATATTGGTTCCTACATATTCTATGAAGATCTTTATCGGTCAAACCGCATAACAACATACGTTGTTCCCTTTGTCATCGGTATGTTACTTGCCCGAGATTCGATCGTCGGTATCATCATACCTAGTTCAATCTCGTTACCGGTCAGCCTCTTTACTCATTCCGTAATACATCATCTCATTACTAACTTATTAGTCATTTGCTTGCAAGGCTTATTATGATATGTATTACTGAGAGTGACAAATCCTATTCTTGATCTATGCCAACACCACAAACACCTTTGGAGACACCTATAGAGCATCTTTATAATCACCCAGTTATGTTGTGACGTTTGATAGCACACAAGGTGTTCCTCTGGTATTCGGGAGTTGCATAATCTCATAGTCAGAGGAACATGTATAAGTCATGAAGAAAGCAATAGCAGTAAAACTAAACGATCATAGTGCTAAGCTAACGGATGGGTCTTGTCCATCACATCATTCTCTAATGATTTGAGCTCGTTCATCAAATGACAACACATGTCTATGGTCAGGAAACATAACCATCTTTGATTAACGAGCTAGTCAAGTAGAGGCATACTAGGGACACTATGTTTTGTCTATGTATTCACAGATGTACTAAGTTTCTGGTTAATACAATTCTAGCATGAATAATAAACATTTATCATGATATAAGGAAATATAAATAACAACTTTATTATTGCCTCTAGGGTATATTTCCTTCAGTCTCCCACTTGCACTAGAGTCAATAGTCTAGCTCACATCACCATGTGATTTAACACCAATAGTTCACATCATCATGTGATTAGTTCACATCGCCATGTGACTAATACCCAAAGGGTTTACTAGAGTCAATAATCTAGTTCACATTGCCATGTGATTAACACCAAAAGAGTACTAAGGTGTGATCATGTTTTGCTTGTGAGAGAAGTTTAGTCAATGGGTCTGCCACATTTAAATCTGTATGTATTTTGCAAATTTCTATGTCTACAATGCTCTGCACGGAGCTACTCTAGCTAATTGCTCCCAGTTTCAATGCTCTGCACGCAGTCATCTAGATCGGCGTCAAAGCTTGCATCGACATCACCCTTTACGACGAACTTTTTGTCACCTCCATAATCGAGAAAACATATCCTTATTCCACTAAGGATAATTTTGACCGTTGTCCAGTGATCCACCCCTGGATCACTATTGTACCCTCTTGCCAAACTCATGGTCAGGTACACAACACAACATACTTTATAGAACCTATGACTGAGGCATAGGGAATGACTTTTCATTCTCTTTCTATTTTCTGTCGTGGTCGGGTTTTGACTCTTTACTCAACGTCACACCTTGCAACACAGGCAAGAACTCTTTTTTTAACTGTTCCATTTTGAACTACTTCAAAACTTTATCAAGGTATGTGCTTTGTGGAAGTACAGTTAAGTGTCTTGATCAATCTCTATAGATCTTGATGCCAAATTTATAAGCATCTTGATCGAGGTCTTTCATTGAAAAACTCTTATTCAAGTATCCTTTTATGCTATCCAGAAAATTCTACATCATTTTTGATCAACAATATGTCATTCACATATACTTATCACAAAAGTTGTAGTGCTCCCACTCACTTTCTTGTAAATACAGGCTTCACCGCAAGTCTGTATAAAACTATATGCTTTGATCAACTTATCAAAGTGTATATTCCAATTCCGAGATGCTTGCACCAGCCATAGATTTATCGCTGGAGTTTGCACACTTTGTTAGCACCATTAGGATCGACAAAACCTTCTGGTTGCATCATATAAAACTCTTCTTAAGAAAATCCGTTAAGGAATGTAGTTTTGACATCCATTTGCCATATTTCATAAAATGTGGCAATTGCTAACATGATTCGGACAGACTTAGGCATCGCTATGATTGAGAAAATCTCATTGTAGTCAACACCTTGAACTTGTCGGAAACCTTTTGCAACAAGTCGAGCTTTGTAGACAGTAACACTACCATCAGCGTCCGTCTTCCTCTTGAAGATCCATTTATACTTAATGGCTTGCTGATCATCGGGAAAGTCCACCAAAGTCCACACTTTGTTCTTATACATGGATCCCATCTCAGGTTTCACGGCCTCAAGCCATTTCGCGGAATCTGGGCTCATCATCGTTTCCTCATAGTTCGTAGGTTCGTCATGGTCTAGTAACATGACTTCCAGAACCAAATTATTGTACCACTCTGGTGCAGAATGTGCTCCGGTTGACCTACGAGATTCGGTAGTAACTTGATCTGAAGTTTCATGACCATTATCATTAGCTTCCTCTCTAGTTGATGTAAGCATCACTGGAACTGATTTCTGTGATGAACCATTTTCCAATTTGAGAGAAGGTACAATTACCTCATCAAGTTCTACTTTCCTCCCACTCACTTCTTTCGAGAGAAACTCCTTCTCTAGTAAGGTTCTAGCAACAAAGATCTTGCCTTCAGATCTATGATAGAAGGTCTACCCAACAGTTTCTTTTGGGTATCCTATGAAGACGCACTTCTCCGATTTGGGATTGAGCTTATCAGGCTGAAACTTTTTCACATAAGCATCGCAACCCCAAACTATAAGAAACAACAGCTTAGGTTTCTTGCCAAACGACCATTCATATGGTGTTGTCTCAACGGATTTAGATGATGCCCTATTTAACATGAGTGCAGTTGTCTCTAATGCATAACCCCAAAATGATAGTGGTAAATCGGTAAGAGACATCATAGATTGCACCATATCTAATAAGGTACGATTACGTTCAGACACACCATTACGTTGTGGTGTTCCAGGTGGCATGAGCTGTGAAACTATTCCACATTGTTTAAATTGAAGACCAAACTCATAACTCAAATATTCTCCTCCGTGATCAGATCATAGAAACTTTATTTTCTTGTTACGATGATTCTCTACTTCACTCTGAAATTCTTTGAACTTTTCAAATGTTTCAGACTTGTGCTTCATCAAGTAGATAAACCCATATCTGCTCAAATCATCAGTGAAGGTGAGAAAATAACAATACCCACTGCGAGCGTCAACACTCATTGGTCCGCATACATCAGTATGTGTTATTTCCAATAAGTCACTTGCTGGCTCCATTGTTCCGGAGAACGGAGTTTTAGTCATCTTGCCCATGAGGCATGGTTCGCAAGCATCAAGTGATTCCAAAAGTCCATCAGCATGCAGTTTCTTCATGCGCTTTACACCAATATAACCTAAACGGCAGTGCCACAAGTATGTTGCACTATCATTATCAACTCTGCATCTTTTGGCTTCAATATTATGATTATGTGTATTTACCACCATCGAGATTCAATAAACCATTCACCTTGGGTGTATGACCATAGAAGGTTTTATTCATGTAAACAGAATAACAATTATTCTCTTACTTAAATAAATAACCTATTGCAATAAACATGATCCAATCTTGTTCATGCTCAACGCAACACCAAATAATATTTATTAAGGTTTAACACTAATTCCAAAAGTACAGGGAGTGTGCGATGATGATCATATAAATATTGGAACTACTTCCAACACACATCGTCACCTCACCCTCAACTAGTCTCCGTTTATTCTGCAACTCCTGTTTTGAGTTACTAATCTTAGAAACCGAACAAGTATCAAATACCCAGGGGCTACTATGAACACTATTGAGGTACACATTATCAATATGTATATCAAGTATACCTTTGTTCACTTTGCCATCCCTCTTATCCGCCAAATATTCGGGAAACTTCCGCTTCCAGTGACCATTTACTTTGCAGTTAGAAGCACTCAGTTTCAGGCTTAGGTCCAACTTTGGGCTTCTTCATGGGAGTGACAACTTGCTTGACATTCTTCTTGAAGTTCCCTTTCTTCTCCTTGCCCTTTTCTTGAAACTAGTGGTCTTGTTAACCTTCAACAATCACTACAAAAAAAATACACTTCCGTGATGATACGTGTTTGTCACAGTAGGTCACGTTTTCTGTCATGCATGTACATCCATGACAAATTTATGACAGAATCAAGATAGTCGTGCATGTGCTGTCGTAGAAGTGTTCCATGACATTACCAAAATTATCATCACGGAAGTGTCCACTTCCATGACGATAAATCGCGCGTCACAGAAGTGCTTTCGTCAAGGGTGACCGACACGTGGCATTGATGACCCTCAACCGTAAGGGATCTATTGCAGCGTTTTCGATAAGTAAGAGTGTCGAACCCAACGAGGAGCAGAAGGTATTGCTAAGCGATTTTGAGCAAGAAATTACTGGAAGCACTGAAAGATAACTTTTAGGGGTTTTCTCGGTATAAGCAACAGGAAAGCAAAAACAAGTAATGTAAAAGGTACTGAGAGTAACAAGTGGCCCAATCCTTTCTTAGCAAAGGAGAGGCCTAGCAACTGGACTTATAAAGACTAAAGCGTTCTTGTGGACACACGGGAGAGGTAGTCATGTGCTTTCGCCATATTCCGTATCGATATTATGTTATGTGTTGATAAGTGTTGAGTGGGTGGATTTATGCTAGTACACTCTCTAGACTAAGATGAGTGCACTCTTATGATTAAACACCTTGCAAGCATCCGCAAATACAAGATAGAATTTAAGGCAAAAGCCTAACCATAGCAATACGATCGAGGATCCATTATTCCCTTATGCAAAAGCGTGCGAACTGGGGTTCAGGTTTCTGTCACTCCGGCAACCCACCATAAGCATTCTTTATACACAATGTATTCCCCTAGGTCCTTAATAAGGCGAAGTGTTGGGTGTTCGACTCACACAACACCACTAGTAGAATGACAACGCAACTTAAGTATCAAACAACACATATTACTTCAACAGCATATGACTACTAACAACAAGACTTTCCCCATGGCCTCAAGAACTAAGGTAACTACTCACGAGAAATAAAGGAGATCATGATCAGTGGGGATAAATAGGTGATAAACAATCTGGACATAATAATATTTCTCCAACAAAACTCAATAGCATTCACCACAAAGCATTAATCAACACCGATAGAGTAGATAGGATAGGTAGTACGAGTTACAACGCAAGTTACGATTGTAAGATGAGATTTGGATGAAGATGGAGATGGTGCTGGTGTTGGGGATGATGTTGATGATGATCTCGATGATGCCCGTGATGATGGTGACGACGATGGCGACGATCTCCCCTTCCGGGAGGTGATCTCCCCGGCGGAATCTGCCCGCCGGAGATGCCCTTTTCTTCTCTGTAGGTTTCCGCCTCGGAGCGGCGGCGGAACTCCGTAAAAAGTCTTGTTTTTAGGGTTTTCGGAGAACGGAGAGTATATAGGCAAAAGGGGGCATCCGGAGGTGGGCCAGGGGCTCCAGGCGCCCCGTGGGCGCGGCCAGGGGGGCGCGCCCCCAGGCCGCCTGGGCACCCCGTGGCCCCCCTCTGGCTCCCCTTTTGCGTGTCTTCGTGATTCATCTGAAAAATACCTCCCGTCAATTTTCAGGTAATTTGGAGGTATTCTTCTTCAGCAACTCAGCGTCCACGTTTTAGTGCTGAATCCTGCGTCTGCTTTTCCGGCATCGGAGAGTTTGCAAACTGTGTAAAATAGACCAAAACAACATAAGAACATCACCGTAATGTGAAATATATCAATGAATAAGGATAAATTATGATACAAAATAGTGATGCATTTTGGACGTATCAACACCCCCAAGCTTAGACCTCGCTTGTCCCCAAGCGAATATGAACTCGGTAAACCTGTCCACAAGTTTAAAGAGTGAAGTGTCGATAAATGGAATACGGACAAGAAGCATCATAGTTTCTTTACTAACTCAAATATCCTCAGCAGCAATCTTCAACTCATAAGGCCCTTATGAAAGAGTAATAACACTTATATTCGAAAGTAGGGCTAAGGAAACTTATTATATCATGGCAAACATGTCCTTTGGTCAAAGAACAACAAATAGGTTTAACTTTTGCTTATATTTTGGTGAGATCAATTGAAGCTTTTTGAGATAACATGTTAATAGGCAAGAAGTGAAAATGTTAACACAAAGGAAGATATTTGCCTTAGCTGGGCATGACAAACAACTTACTTATCGAATGATAATGTCAACAAGGATATGATATGACAAATCTTAATGCAGCATTATATGAATGAATCCTTATCAACATCAAACGTCTGCTCTCTTTGAGAAATAGAAGGAAGTAGGAGTAACTGACTCAACTTAAAATTAAAAGATAGGCCCTGCTCTAGGGTTGTAGGGAAAACTCATGTGCTATCCTCAAATCAAACAGAATGAAAACAAGTTTTAGGGGTGCATGATTTGTCAACGAATGCTAATAGATAACTCAATTGCTTTTTGAGATGGACAAGTTTTGAGGAACGGCTCCCGCACGAGGATGATAACATCCTCTTATTCTCCTTTGTTTATCACTGCCAAAGTTTTCTGATTTCTCATGAACAAAGCGTGAAGGAGGGTTTGTTTGTTATTATTTTTAAGCCGGGCGCACTCTTTGCCAGTTCCTTCTCGTATTATGGGTTTGCACATTAGACATGCAATCCCGGGGTGAAGCTTGTCCAACTCAAGAAGACTATGAATTAGCTATTACTTCCTCATGAGCTGAAACAGAGGCACAAAACAAAATATTTTGAACATTTAAGGATAACACATAAATTATATACTTTAGGAGGTGGTAGTGGAATACCACGAATAGGTAGGTATGGTGAACTCATATGGAAGGTATTGGCTTAAGGGTATGGATGCACAAGCAGAATTCCGCTTAGTACGGAGTTAGGCTAGCAAAGGTTTTGAGAGAACAGACAATTGATGATGACTAAGATGCAAAGCAATATAAAGCATGAACATTGAAATAAGCATAACACATCAAGTTGTCTTCCTTGTCAGCATAACACTTCAAGCATAAGAACATAAAGGTTTTGGCTATGTTGCTACTTTAAGAAAATCATGCTTGTTGTTATGACCAAAGCTATGTTTGCCGAGATTAAATAAAGTTTCATAGCCATACCTGATATAAGGCCAATACTCCTCATAAGAATCATCATATAAGGTCGATTGCGTGAAGAGAATACCGAGTGCAGCAAAAGGAACCAATAAACTTCTCATTAATATTCCATCATGGACGACTCCACACTCACGGATACAATTCTTCACCGGAGGAGCGATAGACCTCAATGCACACACCTATCTCATATAATAACCTCCCTAGACATGATACGACTCTACTTGACTCTAAATGACAAAAGGTAAAGATAAAGATACCGGGCACTCCCCCAAGCTTGGAACAAGCCAAGGGAATGCCATTACCCCAGGAGATTTTACTCATCATGCTTGTTGGCGTTAATCACGTAGTCCTTGGCGAAATGCTTCCATGGATATCTTGCTAAAGTCTCATATGAGAGGCTCATCTCCTGAATCCTGCATTCAGCACCCAAACCCATGCGCAGAAACCTTAGTTCATACTCACAATTCTGGTTTTGTAGATCATTAATTTGCCCTTGGAGTTCTATAATTCTTTCTCCAGACGCGGTAATTCTTTCCCACATCTCCTTCATCTCCTTCAGGAAGTAGTTCTTCAGCTCGTTGGTGATGTCAAAGTTAGCTTCGACACCACGCTCGATCATCTTCTTGTACTCGAAGACTTCTTGTTCCACTTCTTCCAGCCTGGCCTGGATGCTCCCCTCCTTGATAGGTCCCTTCAGATCTTCTTGATGAAGGACACCGTCCTCCATCCGAACAACCTGAGGGTGCTTCTTCACCTCAGCGAGGTAAGGGTTGATGACGTTGACGACGAACTCGTCCTTGGGGGAACTTGGAGAAGCCATGGCACCTAAATTCAGCTGAAAGATTCCCTGGCAGAAATAGATCTAAGAGAAAACACACAAAATCGCAAGATACGTTGCCGGAACAGTCCGGGAAAGTATATAGGAAACATTTATGCACAGAAAGGAAGGTAACGGACCAAAGCGGGGTCGGAGACGGGCTCCCGGGTGTCCAGGCGGCCTCCCGGCGCGGCCCAGGGGGGGTGCGCCAGGGGGGCGCCTGGACTCCCTGGAGGTCGTCTCCGGCTCCACTTATACT
This sequence comes from Secale cereale, assembly GCA_902687465.1. Lineage (NCBI taxonomy): Eukaryota > Viridiplantae > Streptophyta > Magnoliopsida > Poales > Poaceae > Secale > Secale cereale. The sequence continues at coordinate 547,683,570 of LR738712.1, forward strand.
CGGAATTTTACTAATTTTACAAAAACTTGTAATACGGAACTTTTGTGGCGGTTCGCGATGTTTCCTTACCATACTACATACCTTTTCTTTATTCTGCCTCTGCTGGCGTCTGAAACAGGGCTGCAACATGTTCTTCGTGGGTTGTTGTGTATATTATATTCACATCAACATCGACAGGATCTCCTGCTATGTAATGTTTAAGCCTTTGCCCATTCACAACTTGGGGTTTGGTGCCTTCAAAATTATTAATCTTAATTGCACCGGACCGATATACTTCTTCAATATGAAATGGTCCTTCCCACCTGGAAAGTAGTTTACCTGGAGAAAACCTGAAACGGGATCTGAACAACAAAACTTTATCACCAACATTAAATTCACGTTTCAGAATCTTCCTATCATGCCACTTTTTTACCTTTTCCTTGAACATTTTAGCGCTCTTGTAAGCTTCACTTCTCCATTCATCTAGAGAAGTCAAGTTCATGAGACGCTTCTCACCAGCTAGTTTTGGGTCAGCGTTAAGCTCTCTAACAGCCCAGAAAGCTTTGTGCTCTAACTCTAATGGCAAATGGCAAGCCTTGACATACACCATCTTATAGGGAGACATGCCCATGGGTTTTTGTAAGCAGTTCTATATGCCCACAAGGCATCTCCTAACTTGTTTGACCAATCCTTCCTATTTCTGTTTACTGTTTTCTGCAAGATCAACTTAATCTCTCTATTGGTGAGCTCAACTTGCCCACTAGTTTGAGGATGATAAGGTGAAACAATTCTATGATTAACATCGTATTTGGCCAAAGCTTTTCTAAAAGCTCCGTGCGTGAAGTGTGATCCTCCATCGGTCATGAGATACCTTGGTACACCAAACCTAGGAAAAATTACATCTTTAAGCATTTTCAAAGATGTTTTGTGATCGGCACTTTCAGTGGGGATTGCTTCAACCCACTTGGTCACATAATCAACAGCTACTAAAATGTGAGTGTACTTGTGCGAAGAAGGAAAAGGACCCATAAAATCAAATCCCCAACAATCGAAAGTTTCATTCACTAGTGAGTAATTCATAGGCATCTCATTCCTTCTACTAATGTTACCAACTCTCTGACATTTATCACAGGCTAAAACATAATTTCTAGCATCTTTAAAGAGAGTAGGCCAATAGAAACCTGATTGAAGAACCTTATGTGCAGTCCTCTCACCGGCATGATGTCCTCCATAGGGACTATCATGACACCGTCTGTGAATGTCCTTCTGCTCATGTTCCGGAATGCATCTTCTCACGATCCCGTCGGGACCTTCTTTGAAAAGATGTGGGTCATCCCAAAAGTAGTGCCTCAAATCATGAACGAACTTCTTCCTTTGCTGAAACGTTAGACCTAGAGGCAAATACTTTGCAACAATAAAATTAGCATAATCTGCATACCAAGGATCGAAAAGAGATTGTACTTTTACAACGGCAAGTTGCTCGTCTGGAAAACTATCGTTAACTGGGATGGGGTCGTGCGGTATATCTTCCATCCTGGAAAGATTGTCCGCCACCGGATTGTCTTCCCCTTTCCTATCAACAATCTGCAAATCAAATTCTTGAAGAAGGAGTACCCATCTGATAAGCCTTGGCTTGGCATCCTTCTTTGTCATAAGATACTTAATGGCAGCATGATCAATATGAATAATAACTTTGGAATCAACAATATACTGTCTAAACTTATCACAAGCAAAAACTACAGCTAAGAATTCTTTCTCAGTAGTAGCATAATTTCTTTGAGCACTATCAAGGGTTTTACTAGCATAATGTATAACATTCAATTTCTTATCAACCCTTTGTCCTAAAACAGCTCCAACAGCAAAATCACTTGCATCATACATAATCTCAAAAGGTAAATTCCAGTCAGGTGGTTGTACTATAGGAGCAGTTATTAAAGCTTTCTTAAGGACTTCAAAAGATTCGTTACAATTTTCATCAAATACAAAAGGAACATCCTTCTGGAGAAGATTAGTGAGGGGTCTCGAGGTTTTAGAAAAGTCTTTAATAAATCTTCTATATAAACCTGCATGACCGAGAAAACTGCGAATACCTTTGCTGTCCCTTGGATAGGGCATCCTCTCAATAGCTTCGATCTTGGCCTTGTCCACTTCAATTCCCCTTTCGGAAATCTTGTGAGCAAGAACAATTCCTTCATTAACCATAAAGTGGCACTTTTCCCAGTTGAGTACCAAATTTGTCTCCTCGCATCTCTGCAAAACTTTATTAAGGTTGTGAAGACAATGGTCAAATGAAGTTCCATAGACCGAGAAATCATCCATGAAGACTTCCATAATATCCCCGCAAAAACCATGAAAGATAGCAGACATACACCTTTGAAAAGTAGCAGGGGCATTACATAAACCAAAAGGCATACGCCTGTAAGCATAAGTACCAAAGGGACAAGTAAAAGTGGTCTTCTCTTGATCGGCAGTGTTAACATGAATTTGAGAGAAGCCAGAATAACCATCGAGATAACAAAAGTGAGTATTTTTGGATAACCTTTCAAGCATTTGGTCGATGAACGGCAACGGATAGTGATCCTTCCTGGTTGCCTTGTTCAACTTCCTGTAATCAATACACATTCTATATCCAATAATAATTCTTTGAGGTATTAATTCATTTTTATCATTAGGAACCACAGTTGTACCTCCTTTCTTAGGAACACAATGTACCGGGATTACCCACTTACTATCAGCTATAGGGTAGATAATACCTGCGGCTGGAAGCTTGAGAATCTTAGTTCTCACGACATCCATCATCTTTGGGTTCAACCGTCGTTGATGATCAACAACTGGTTTAGCATCAGGCTCAAGGTTGATAGTATGTTGACAGATAGATGGACTAATCCCCTTAAGGTCATCAAGGGTGTAGCCAATTGCGCCTCGGTGTTTACGAAGTACTTCCAATAATCGCTCCTCTTCATATCCTGAAAGGTTAGAATTGATAATAACAGGATATACTTTCTTTTCATCTAAATAAGCATACTTGAGCGTATCGGGAAGAGGTTTAAGATCGAACACCGGGTCTTCTTTCGGTTTTGATAAAATTCCCAAAGGTTCAACCGGAAGGTTGTGCTTCAGGATAGCAGGCTGCCTCAAGAATATTTCATCTAGTTCATTTCTTTCCTGCATATGCAAATCATTCTCGTGGTCCTCCATGTATTGCTGCAAAGGATCATTAGGGGGAATAGCAATAGAGGCAATACTTTCAATAATTTTATCATCACTAGGTAAATCAGTACCACGAGGCTGCTTAGAGAACTTAGAAAAATTAAATTCATATGGCTCACCATTGAATTCAACAGAAACTTTACCTTTCTTGCAATCTATTATAGCTCCACAAGTTCTAAGAAAAGGTCTACCAAAAATAATTGGAAAAAAATTATCCCTCTCTGATCCAAGTACTAAAAAGTCGGTAGGGTATTTTACCTTTCCACATAGGACTTCAACGTCCCTCACAATTCCGATAGGAGAGATAGTTGTTCTATTTGCAAGATGAATAGTAACATCAACTTCTTCAAGTTCACAAGGGGAAATCTCACCGATGATTTCTTCATAAAGTGAATAGGGGATAGCACTTGCACTCGATCCCAAATCGCATAGCCCATAACAATTGTGATCTCCTATTTTAACATATACCACTGGAGTACCTGAAATTGGGCCTTTGTTCTTGGCTGTAACAAGGTTAGTGGAAACAGCACAAAAATTTATATTGAAATCCCAAACATCATTAGTAGCAAGGTCTTTAATCAATGCAACTTGGGGATCGACTTTGATCTGGTCCTCAGGCTCATCAACTCTTCTCTCACTTTTATTTATTATGCCTGTCACAAGAGAGTGCTCCCTCATCCTCGTGGGAAAAGGAGGCTTTTCATATATAACTGCAGGCAAAATAGGGTCAGCAACATAAATTTCAATAGGTGGTTTTTTAAAAGGTTCATGGTGCTGGTCTCTCTTCTTTTTAAAAGAATCAACATGAGAGGCAAAATTCTTACACAAATCAATCACTAGATGGGAATCAAGACTAATCTTAGAGCAAAAAGTATTGAAGTAATCAGTTTCCACATAGATCTCAATATAATCATGTTCATAATTTATAGCGGGTTCAATACCTTTATCAATTTCCCAATCTTCGGTATTTCTCTGGATTCTTTCAATGAGATCCCACCTTTCTTCAACACTCTTCTTCTGAAATACCCCACTAGAGGAGGCATCCAGCATCTCCTTATCCTGACGAGAAAGCCTGGCATAAAAATTTGTAAGTATAATTTCCTTGGGAAGCTTATGAATAGGGCATTTGAGCATTAGGGACTTCAATCTCCCCCAAGCTTGAGCAATGCTTTCTCCGTCACGAGACCTAAAGTTATAGATATAATTCCTGTCTCGATGAATTTCATGAAGAGGATAAAACTTAGTATAAAAGAGAGACATAAGCTCCTGCCAGTCCAGCAAATGTGAGTTATCAAGAAGCCCATACCAATCTGAAGCTTTATCTATAAGTGATAGGACAAACAATTTCCTCATGACAAACTCCCTCCATACACCTGCAAGCTTAAATAATGAACATAGTCGTGACAGATATAGCAAGTGTTCACCGGGATGTCTGTCTCCTGCATAACGATTAGCCAAAACATAATCGATAATGCCAGCTGGTATTTTATAAGGCACAATTTCAGTAGGGGGAGGATCAACCACCACAGGTGTGGGGCTTCTTCCCGCAAGCAACGCTCCAATAACAGGGTTATCCATAAGGACAAAGAGCAGCAATAGCAAAAACAAAAACAAAATTATAAAAACTTCCTTACCAGTTTCACTTTACCAATAGCGCTATGCTCCCCGGCAACGGCGCCAGAAAACGGTACTTGATGACCCTCAACCGTAAGGGATCTATTGCAGCGTTTTCGATAAGTAAGAGTGTCGAACCCAACGAAGAGCAGAAGGTATTGATAAGCGATTCTGAGCAAGAAATTACTGCAAGCACTGAAAGATAACTTTTAGTGGTTTTCTCGGTATAAGCAACAGGAAAGTAAAAACAAGTAATGTAAAAGGTACTGAGAGTAACAAGTGGCCCAATCCTTTCTTAGCAAAGGAGAGGCCTAGCAACTGGACTTATAAAGACTAAAGCGTTCTTGAGGACACATGGGAGAGGTAGTCATGTGCTTTCGCCATATTCCGTATCGATACTATGTTATGTGTTGATAAGTGTTGAGTGGGTGGATCTATGCTAGTACACTCTATAGACTAAGATGAGTGCACTCTTATGATTAAAAACCTTGCAAGCATCCGCAAATACAAGATAGAATTTAAGGCAAAAGCCTAACCATAGCAATACGATTGAGGATCCATTATTCCCTTATGCAAAAGCGTGCGAACTGGGGTTCAGGTTTCTGTCACTCCGGCAACCCACCATAAGCATTCTTTATACACAATGTATTCCCCTAGGTCCTTAATAAGGCGAAGTGTTGGGTGTTCGACTCACACAACACCACTAGTAGAATGACAACGCAACTTAAGTATCAAACAACACATATTACTTCAACAGCATATGACTACTAACAACAAGACTTTCCCCATGGCCTCAAGAACTAAGGTAACTACTCACGAGACATAAAGGAGATCATGATCAGTGGGGATAAATAGGTGATAAACAATCTGGACATAATAATATTTCTCCAACAAAACTCAATAGCATTCACCACAAAGCATTAATCAACACCGATAGAGTAGAGAGGATAGGTAGTACGAGTTACAACGCAAGTTACGATTGTAAGATGAGATTTGGATGAAGATGGAGATGGTGCTGGTGTTGGGGATGATGTTGATGATGATCTCGATGATGCCCGTGACGATGGTGACGATGATGGCGACGATCTCCCCTTCCGGGAGGTGATCTCCCCGGCGGAATCTGCCCGCCGGAGATGCCCTTTTCTTCTCTGTAGGTTTCTGCCTCGGAGTGGCGGCGGAACTCCGTAAAAAGTCTTGTTTTTAGGGTTTTCGGAGAACGGAGAGTATATAGGCAAAAGGGGGCATCCGGAGGTGGGCCAGGGGCTCCAGGCGCCCCGTGGGCGCGCCCCCAGGCCGCCTGGGCACCCTGGGGCCCCCCTCTGGCTCCCCTTTTGCGTGTCTTCGTGATTCATCTGAAAAATACCTCCCGTCAATTTTCAGGTAATTTGGAGGTATTCTTCTTCAGCAACTCAGCGTCCACTTTTTACTGCTAATCCTGCGTGTGCTGTTCCGGCATCGGAGAGTTTGCAAACTGTGTTAAATAGACCAAAACAACATAAGAACATCACCGTAACGTGAAATATATCAATGAATAAGGATAAATTATGATACAAAATAGTGATGCATTTTGGACGTATCAGGCATCCACCGTAACGGAACACCGTTAAGCTGTCGGGTCCGGTTTTGGATCCGATAACCCGTTAACAGTCCCCACCAATGGGGATTTTCCACGTGTAAAATCATCATTGGCTGGAGGGCACACGTGTCGGCTCGGCGTTGGGACAGATGTCATCCACTCATTGGACCCAAAGCGCCTATATATGATACGTCGACACGTGGCACGGCCCAACAGAGGCCCATTCATGTGAAAAGGCTAGCATGTTTGACTTAGTCAAAAGGTGGCGGGCCGTCCAACGACAAGCTTGTTAACGGCATGTTCGCATATAGCCCATTTACAGCCCGCTAACCCAGGGCCCATTTACGGCCTATCCGAATTAGGCCTAGTAGCGTCATCTGGGTCGTCCAATATAATTCCAGCCCGTTTTAACTTCCGGCCCATGTATGGCCTAAGACGTCTTTCGGCCCATATGAGGCCCTTAGTAACCCTCGGCCCATTAGCGGCCCATGGTAAAACTGGCCCGTAATAAACAGTGCCCAACAGAGGCCCATTCCTGTGAAAAGGCCGGCCCGTTTGACTTGGTCAAAAGGTGGCGGGCCGGCCCACGGCAAGCCTGTTAACGGCATGTTCGCATATAGCCCATTTACAGCCCGCTAACCCAGGGCCCATTCACGGCCTATCCGAATTAGGCCCAGTAGCATCATCTGGGCCGTCCAATATAATTCCAGCCTGTTTTATCTTCCGGCCCATGTATGGCCCATGATGTCTTTCGGCCCATATGAGGCCCTTAGTAACCCTCGGCCCATTAATGGCCCGTGGTAAAACTGGCCCGTAATGAACAGTGTACCACTTTATACCCATTAACGGCCCATTATTCCGTCGGGCCATTTCCAGCCCATGTTATCTTTCGGCCTTCTCAGGGCCCATTTATTCTTGGGCTCATTTCCAGCATTCGTTTACTTTCGGCCCGTTACTGTCATTTTCTGCTTGTGGGCCAAATTCAGCCGGTGGTTACAGTCGGCCCGTTTATGGCCCGTTAATATGTTGGGTCATTTTCATAGCGTCATCAAATACGGCCGATTGACGGTGGCCCGTTATGGTCGGCCCATGAACGGACGATTTCAACTCTAGCCCATTTACGGCCATAATGTGGTCTGTTACTGGCCCATGTTTGGCCAACCGATCATACGTCCCGTAGAAGACCCATTGATGATACGGCCCGTAGAAGGCCCATTGTGTCTACGGCCCGTATAAGGCCCATTGCTTCTACGCCCCATAGAAGGCCCATTGTTTCTATGGCCCGTAAGAGACCCATGTTAACTACAGTAAATATGTAGCCCATGGTTAATGTGGTCTAGTTTTAAAAAATAGGCTATTGCGGCCACTAGCAAACCACGGAAAAAGAACTGCACTGACTACAAGAAAGCAAATAAACAAGACAATAAGGAAATAAAATGGCAAGCAACTTACGCTAGTCTATCATGGCTATTACACATATTACATCCACTTGGCATTAGAGTTCGCCACCAGTGCAAATATAGGTAACAAAGCAGCATATAAACGCCGCAGCAAAACAAGTCCAGAACTGAAACCACTTCAGAAGAGCTCAAGAAACAATATCCTGGGTACCCATAGTGCTTGCAAGATGCTTAGCAAGCTTATTAACTTTCTCTTGTTTGGCCCTTAAATCCTCCAGCACTTACTGTTGCACCAGAAAGTATGCATCTGAGTTCTGCAAGGACTTCCTCAGTCCTTCGGCTTTCTGTCGCATAACATATGATCGATGTCTTTCAACTTGAAGTTGAGACTCAAGAAGCCGAACTGATTCAGGCAGTGAGTTCGAAGAGTTGGTGCCAGCAGTAGTAGCCACTAACTCGAACACTACGTCAAGACATGACTTTGGGGTTGTCTCAGTGTCTTCAATATAGTTTTTATCAGCTTTCTTGGAGACCAACAGGGATGTCTCACTATCTTGAACCTTATCTGCATTAATTCGTGTACCATTGCATAACGGGGTACTCTTCTCCAATATTTTATCAGCATTCTAAAAGAGAAACAAACAAACACATCACAGGTTTACAATTTAGTATATGGAACCCATTTTGGTAAACCAGTTCAGTAGTAAGGTGGACAGGATAACAACATGAAACAAACATATATCTATGTAGTATGGTCACTGTATGGTCTATGTCATTCTATTTTATGTTGCCAAATCAAGATAGATACAGTTCGAATCATATATATTTAAGACAAAGCACCTTAGACAGAATATAAGTGTGGGAAACTACACCGCAATATCAACACATGTAAGGTGCATGGCATGAGAATATAACTATTTATTCAATTGAAACTAAAATCAACATGGAGCAAGCTACAACAGCAAACACGTTAAAGAAACATGTTTAAAACATACCTCTTGCGCCATTGGAGTTTCAATTGCATCCTTCAAATTTGAAATTAGTTTGTATGAGTAAATACAGTGATGCAAGAGCAAAGTAGTATGAACCATAGCTACGGAACCTGACTTGAGAACAATTCTTCTTTTGCTTTAAGCGTTGACTTGGGGTTCGGAGTGGTGGTCCTCGTGCTTTGGGCACTGCAGTTGCCTTACTAACTTCTCGTATTTGGGTGCTCTGTGGTGGAGACGATGATGTGTCAATGGGAACTGGGTTACTATCTGCTGGGGTTGGGGTTAGAAGGGGTGTAGATGGTTCTCTGTCCAACTGGGTAGGGGTACAATATGCGTGAGTCTGGGTTATGTGTGGTGGGGCTGGTTCTTGGGCAAGTACAACTGTGGTTCTATCTCCATCGACAGGTAGCACGATCTTTTCTGAAGACCGTGTTTTTACTCCCACAAATACTGCCATCACCCCCTCCAATTGAAATGGCTGGTAAACAAGAAAAGTAATTGAATATACAAACATTGTAAGATAGACAGGTGCAATGGATAGTAGGGAAGAAAACAGGGCATGAAATAATTCACATTTATGGTGTCTAACCAAACAGAATAGCAGGACATAATTTCACATATATGATGGCTAATTAAACAGGATATCATGACACAATTTCACATGTATGATGGCTAACTAAACAGGATAGAATGACATACTTCAAAATATGATGACTATGTAAACAGGATGACATGATATAACTATACGATGTTGATACGTCCAAAACGTATCTATAATTTCTGCTTGCTCCATGCCTCTTTTGGGTGATATTGCTATGATATTCATACACTTCCATACACTTTTGATCATATTTGGACTAACCTATTAACTCAGTGCACCCCAGTGCCAGTTTCTGTTTTCTGCTGTTTTTGTATTTCAGGTTTTCCCATTACGAGAACTGCCCGAAAAATCCCGGAAAAATTATATAAAAAATCAGCGTTCCAGAAGCTTCCCGGTAGCCAAAGTAGAGCCGGAGGGGGCCCACCAGGGCTCCAGGTGCCCTGGTGGCGCGGCCCCCCTGGCCGCGCCG
>LR738712.1:547693466-547705629 GCA_902687465.1 Secale cereale
GCCTGGGCCCCCGGGGCCTCCGCTGATGCCCCCCTTTGGCATATATTTAAGACGCGTCTCAAAACCCTCGAGACGGGAACCCTTTTTCGCGATCTCATCTCTCTTCCGCCGCCGCCGCGCTTCCAAGATCGGGAGCACCAGGAGAACTCTTCCCGGCACCCTGCTGGAGGGGAGGATCACCACCGGGAGCCTCTCCACCACCATGGACGCCTCCCGAATGAGTTGTGAGTAGTCTCCCTTGGACCATGGGTCCATGACCAGTAGCTATGTGATGTTCTAATCACCTTCTTGTGCTTCACTAATTAGACCTCGTGAGCTGCCCTACATGATCGAGGCACATATGTAATCCTTATGTTGTTGCTATGTTGAGTTTGCTGGGATCCGATGGATTGTGAGATTATGTTCAGATTGTGTTTGAGTAATATATTTGATCTACCTCTTTTATATTTATGTTCGTAAGTAATTCTTGCATGTTCTCCGTTGCTATTTATTGCTTTGGCCAAGTAGTAGGTAGTGACTCCAAGAGGGAACGTTATGCTTGACTGTGGGTTCATGCCCCTCGATGACTAGCTTGAGTGACAGAAACATGAGTCTAGGGGATGTGTTGTTGCCACAAGGGGGAAAACAACGGTGCTTGTGCCCGCGGGTGCAAGGATTGTTTACTTTATGCAAAGTTCTTTTAATGCAGTTGTCTGTTGCTTTGAGTTTACACTATGGGTGGGACTCGCAACTTAATACCAGCAAGATGTTCTGGATAGATATCTCAAGGTGGATGATTAGTAGTAGATGCAGATGGATTTCGGTCTACTTGCCTTGGCGTACCGCCCATGCTTTGAACCTCTACCTTTCTTGTAACATAGTTAGCATTGGTTTGCGCACATAATTCTGTCAATTGCCCAGCTGTAATTCGTTTACCTCACATAGATGTTTTATCGTCTTTTGGGAGAGAGACATCACTAGTGAACATCATGGGACCCCGGTCCATATTACCATCACTGATCACATCCGCTATTTACTTTCTGTTTTTACTTACTATTGCAGCAATACCTATCACTATTATCACTTGCGTTGGATCCTTTGTAAACTACAAGGCCGGAGGGATTGACAACCTCTCTGTACTCGTTGGGAGCAAAGTTATTTGTATCTGTGTGCAGGTCCACGTTGATTGCTAATATCTGGCGCCGTTAGCAGTTGACACCTTCTTGTTGAAACTGGGAGTCTCAGGGGAAATTGATCCTTGGTATCTTTGCCAAGGGAAAACTTCCGCTACACTGCATCTCAAACCTTCCACTTGGGGTAACCAACGAGGGGCGAGAAGCCATCAAGCAAAGTTTTCTGGCGCCGTCGCCGGGGACTCCACTCTTCAAGATAGGGGAGTTGCATGCTATCTTTTAACTTTGCTTTTTAGTCTTGTTAGTTTACCTTTCCGTTTTTGCTTTAGTATCTTCTATCGAAAATCACAAAAATAGTTATCTTGCTTGCTTGCTACTATGGGTTCCACCGAGAACACCAAGTTGTGTGACTTCACTAGTCACAACAACGATGACTTTATCTGCACGCCTATCACTACAACTGCCACTTCAGCACCTTCGTATGAAATTAAACCTGCTTTACCGAACTTAGTTATGAAAGATCAATTCTCCGGTGCTGGAGATGATGCTGCTTTACACTTGAACAATTTTGTTGAACTTTGTGATATGCAAAAGTACCGAGAAGTAGATAGTGATATTGTTAAGCTTAAGCTTTTTCCTTTCTCCTTGAGAGGAGGAGCTAAAATTTGGTTTCAATCTTTGCCTAGAAATAGCATAGATTCATGGGACAAGTGCAAAGATGCTTTTATTGGAAAATACTATCCACCTGCTAAAATTATCCAACTAAGAAGTAACATAATGAATTTTAAACAATTGGATAATGAACACATTGCCCAAGCTTGGGAACGCATGAAATCTCTTGTCAAGAACTGCCCTACTCATGGTTTGACTACTTGGATGGTTATCCAAACTTTTTATGCAGGCTTGAACTTTACCTCGCGGAACTTGTTAGATTCGGCCGTGGGAGGAACCCTTATGTCAACTACACTTGGTGCTGCCACAAAGCTTCTCGATGAGATGATGACCAATTATTCCCAATGGCATACCGAACGCGCTCCAATAGGTAGGAAGGTAAACTCTGTCGAGGAGATTTCCTCCCTAAATGAAAAAGTTGACTTGATCATGTCTCTACTTTCGAAGCAATCTTCTATTGTTCCTCGTGATGTTCCTTTAAATTCTTTGATTGCTCAAGAACAAGTAGATGTGAACTTTATCTCTAGAAACAATTTTAACAACAATGCTTATAGGAGTAACTTTGGTAGCAATCCTAGACCGTTCCCCTCTAATTCCTATGGGAACAACAATGCTTATCCTAGCACCAAGAACTCCACTACTGAACTAGAGATTATGCTTAAAGATTTCATCACTACCCAAAAAGCCTTTAATAAGAGTGTAGAAGAAAAACTAAACAAACTAGATGATCTCCCTTCGAAGGTAGACAATTTAGCCCATGAGGTAGAATTGCTTAAAATTAGAACTTCTCCTTTTGAGGAGAGGAAGGTCACTCCTATGAATGCTATTCAAGTGCAAATTAATGAAAACATTAGGATGTTGGCTAAACTTAAAGAGAGATGGGCTAGAGAAAAGGAGGAAGAAGATAGAATTAAGAGCCTTCCTACCCACCACACTGTTGCTACTATCCAAGTTGTTGAGGATATCCAAACTCTTAGCACCCAATGCACTCCTGGTCCCAATGGACCTATTAATGGTGATGCTATGACTATAGAAACTACCAAACAAGTGAACCTAAAGGACACCACTACCACCTTACTTGATAGTAGTGACCTTGATTTTGATAATTGCACTCTTACTGAAGTTATTGATTTCCTTCACAAGATGTCCAGAGATCCCCGCACTAGCACGCTTAACCTTGCCTTCACGGAGCATATCACTAATGCTCTCATCAAAGCTAGGGAGGAGAAACTTAGAGTAGAAGCCTCCATACCTAGAAAGCTAGAAGATGGTTGGGATCCTATGATTAAAATTAAGTTGAATAAATTCTCTTGCTATGCTTTATGTGATGTTGGAGCTAGTACCTCTGTTATGCCCAAAAGAATATATGATATGCTTAAATTGAAACCTTTTGATTCTTGTTCTTTTGGTGTTCGTCTCGTTGATTCTTCCATAAAGAAACCTTTGGGGAGGATCGACGATGTTCTTATCATTGTCAATGACAATTATGTTCCCGTTGATTTTACTATTATGGACATTGAAGGTGAACCTTCTTGTCCAATTATTTTGGGACGTCCTTTTCTACGCACCGTTGGTGCCATCATTGACATGAAAGAGGGGAATATAAAATTCCAATTTCCTCTCAAGAAAGGGATGGAACACTTCCCTAGAAAGAAGATTAAGTTACCTTTTGAGTCCGTTATACGGGCTAGCTATTCTTTTACTCTTGATAAAACTTGATCTCTATGCATTATGCCTAGCTTAAAGGCATAAAAGAAAGCGCTTTTGGGAGGCAGCCCACATGAATAAAATTTTATTTTGCTTTTGTTGTGTCTTGATGTTGTTACTACAGTAGCATCATCATTGTATCTTTACTTTTCAACTTTGTGCCAAGTGTAGCCTCTGATTGCAAGAAAGTTCAAAAGTTGTGACGTGCTGTCCAAGAAACAGATTCTGTCCTTGGATAGAGAAATTCGTATAAAATCACCAGATCATCTTTTTGGTCTAAATTTTTTCGATAGTGTGCTCTATACAATTTTCTTTCGAGCGTCTGTTCTGAGTTTTTTTATTAGAGTTGCAGAAGTGCCCCGAAAAAAATCATTTACTACCTGCTATTCTGTTTTTCACAGATTCTGTCCTGTTTTGCCCTTCCTTCATTTTGCAAACCTTGAGCTTGCTTTTTCTTTGCAAAAACCTTTTGGCAATCTTGAGAAACAGTAGACCTTCAAGAATATCCTTATTTCCAGCAAGGAACAATTATTTTATTATGGGTACTAACCTCGCTAATCAGTTTATGATGAGTTATGTATGAAGGGAGTTTTCAAGTGTGCAAGGGAAGATGATAAAAAGATTCAGGAGTGTCAAACGCTCAAGCTTGGGGATGCCCCCATGCACCCCCAAGAAATATTCAAGGAGACTCAAGCGTCTAAGCTTGGGGATGCCCCTGTGCATCCCCTTCTCCATCAACATTATCAGTTCGTCTTTCGTTCCACTATATTTTTATCACTTCATGTGTTATGTGCTATGCTTGGAGCGTCTTGCTTTTAGTTTCCTTTTTAGTTTTCTTTAGCTTTTCATAACGAGTCGGAACTCAGCATTCTTTGTGTGGGAGAGAAACACGCTCCACTTCTACCTAGAACATAACATAGAATTTTCATGTCTATCTTTGTTGTGTGTGTTCTTTGTCTTTCAATAGCTACTATCATGCTTAGCTCTTAGTTTTCATGCTTATCTTTGTAAAGAGCTTTTGTTTAGTTGGTTGCTTGAACTCTCTTTAGTTATCATGCTTATCTTATTAAGAGAGTTTGCTTCTGTTGCATTGGTCGATATGTCTATGATAAAAATGCTACGTGCATAATGGCGCTTAGTAGTTCATGTTTTCTTATGGTTAGTCTCAAATAGATGGGGGGTTTCCAATGTGTTATTGGAGTACCAACATGATTTGTTTGCCTATGATGTGGTATGGTTTAGTAATATCTTCCTTCAAGAATTTATTTTGATTGACTTGGCGTATCCTCACGCATATTTAAGACTGTAAAGAAAGTCTGTCAAGCCTTGATGATCTTTTATTTCTGAGTAGCGATATAACTTCCATGCCTAATTCAATGTTGCTTTGTCGCTCTGCATGATTATGACCGTCATTGCTCTCTTAGTTGGTCGCTCCCAGTCTTTTGCTAACCTCCACCTGTACTAAGCGGACTGACTGCTTGTGCATCCAATATCCTTTAAACCAGTTATGCCATATGAGTCCACCATACCTTCCTATACATGGTATTTACCTATCATTCCTAACGAAGACTTTCATGTGCCATCTCGAAATTATTCAAAAAAATGCATTTCTATTTTATGCCTCTGTTTTAGCTCATGAGGAAGTAGTAGTTAAGTCATGATCTTTTTAAGTTGGACAAGCTTCACCCCGGGATTGCATGTATAATGTGCAAACCCATAATACGAGAAGGAACTGGCAATGAGTGCGCCCGACTCAAAATTAATATAACAAACAAACCCTCCTTCACGCTTTGTTCATGAGAAATCAGAAAACTTTGGCAGTGATAAACAAAGGAGATTAAGAGGATGTGATCGTCCTCATTCGGGAGCCGTTCCTCGAAACTTGTCCATCTCAAAAAGTAATTGAGTTATCTGCTAGCATTCGTTGACGAAACATGCATATTCAAAAAAAAATTATTACCTCTGTTTTTAAAACCAAGAGCTCTGGTACATGTTTTGTCTTCGCTTCCGACCACGGGTTTTCAACCTTGCCAACAAAAGCCACGGTTCGAGAGTCTCCACCTTCTTTTAAAGCACCAACTACTGAGAGCATGATTGTCATTCTGAGTATAATGTGCATTGTCCCAAAGTAGCATTGTCTTTCGCATGATTATGATATCGTTTATTTTGAAATCATTGTATCTAGTCATCACTTAAACCTTGGAGGTGCCCCTGCATTTATGTTTTGCTTCACTAAAGGGGGCAAGCGAGATATCACTTTATCATATTTGCACACCATGCTCATTACAAATCTATTTGATGTTTCAGTATCATATTGTAAAACTTTCAGTTCTTTGTGATTTTCTCATGAGGCAACTTAATTACTACAGATTCATTGTCTCAGTAAGCTTTTGTCATATGACTATGAAAAAGTCCTATATGGTTAATAGCATGTCACCACAGAAATTATTGTTGTTATCATTTACCTACTCGAGGACGAGCAGGAATTAAGCTTGGGGATGTTGATACGTCCAAAACGTATCTATAATTTCTGCTTGCTCCATGCCTCTTTTGGGTGATATTGCTATGATATTTATACACTTCCATACACTTTTGATCATATTTGGACTAACCTATTAACTCAGTGCACCCCAGTGCCAGTTTCTGTTTTCTGCTGTTTTTGTATTTCAGGTTTTCCCATTACGAGAACTGCCCGAAAAATCACGGAAAAATTATATAAAAATTCAGCGTTCCAGAAGCTTCCCGGTAGCCAAAGTAGAGCCGGAGGGGGGCCACCAGGGCTCCAGGCGCCCTGGTGGTGCGGCCCCCCTGGCCGCGCCGGGGGGGGCGCCTGGGCCCCCCGGGCCTCCGCTGATGCCCTCCTTTGGCATATATTTAAGACGCGTCTCGAAACCCTCGAGACGGGAACCCTTTTTCGCGATCTCATCTCTATTCCGCCGCCATCGCGCTTCCAAGATCGGGAGCACCAGGAGAACTCGTCCCGGCACCCTGCCAGAGGGGAGGATCACCACCGGGAGCCTCTCCACCACCATGGACGCCTCCCGGATGAGTTGTGAGTAGTCTCCCTTGGACCATGGGTCCATGACCAGTAGCTATGTGATGTTCTCCTCCCCTTCTTGTGCTTCACTAATTAGACCTCGTGAGCTGCCCTACATGATCGAGGCACATATGTAATCCTTATGCTGTTGCTATGTTGAGTTTGCTGGGATCCGATGGATTGTGAGATTATGTTCAGATTGTGTTTGAGTAATATATTTGATCTACCTCTTTTATATTTATGTTCGTAAGTAATTCTTGCATGTTCTCCGTTGCTATTTATTGCTTTGGCCAAGTAGTAGATAGTGACTCCAAGAGGGAACGTTATGCTTGATTGTGGGTTCATGCCCCTCGATGACTAGCTTGAGTGACAGAAACATGAGTCTAGGGGATGTGCTGTTGCCACAAGGGGGAAAACAACGGTGCTTGTGCCCGCGGGTGCAAGGATTGTTTACTTTACGCAAAGTTCTTTTAATGCAGTTGTCTGTTGCTTTGAGTTTACACTATGGGTGGGACTCGCAACTTAATACCAGCGAGATGTTCTGGATAGATATCTCAAGGTGGATGATTAGTAGTAGATGCAGATGGATTTCGGTCTACTTGCCTTGGCGTACCGCCCATGCATTGAACCTCTACCTTTCTTGTAACATAGTTAGCATTGGTTTGCGCACATAATTCTGTCAATTGCCCAGCTGTAATTTGTTTACCTCACATAGCTGTTTTATCGTCTTTTGGGAGAGAGACATCACTAGTGAACATCATGGGACCCCGGTCCATATTACCATCACTGATCACATCCGCTATTTACTTTCTGTTTTTACTTACTATTGCAGCAATACCTATCACTATTATCACTTGCGTTTGATCCTTTGTAAACTACAAGGCCGGAGGGATTGACAACCTCTCTGTACTCGTTGGGAGCAAAGTTATTTGTATCTGTGTGCAGGTCCACGTTGATTGCTAATATCTGGCGCCGTTAGCAGTTGACACCTTCTTGTTAAAACTGGGAGTCTCAGGGGAAATCGATCCTTGGTATCTTTGCCAAGGGAAAACTTCCGCTACACTGCATCTCAAACCTTCCACTTGGGGTAACCAACGAGGGGCGAGAAGCCATCAGATGTGTCTATTAAAGTGGTTGGCATGCCATAAATCACAAACATGCCATCGATGGAAACATGATGGGATGATATAATTCATGGATAGAATGACATAATTCAAAATATGATGACTATGGGAACAGGATGAGATGATATAACTATATTATGTCTTTAGAAAATGGGTTGGCATGCCATAATTCAGATGCATGTTGTCTATGTAAACATCATGGCATGATATAATTCAAATATATGATTTATATACTAAGGAAGTGAGCAGAGGGCAATCGCATATATGATGTGTCAACTAAGGAGATGGCATTCAATATCGTGTATATGATGTAAAAACTAAGCATTGCAATACAACATATGCATGATATGAGTAAAATAATCCTGCCAAGTTTGAGCATACACCTGATACGTCTCCAGCGTATCTATAATTTTCTAATGTTCCATCCTATTATTTATGATGTTTTGGATGTTTAACGGGCCTTATCATACACTTTTATATTATTTTTGGGACTAACCTACTAACCCAAAGGCCCTGTCCAGATTGCTGTTTTTTTGCCTATTTCAGGGTTTTACAGAAAAGGGATATCAAACGGAGTCAAAACGGAATGAAACCTTCGGCAGAGATATTTTTGGAGAAAATCACGCATGGGAGACTTGAGAACCACGGATTATGGTTTACGTGGTGCCCACCAGGGTGGGGGCACCAGCCCCCGCTAGGGCGCGCCCCCTGCCTCGTGGGCCCCACGTATGGCCCCTGGTGCCCTCCTTAATCCTATATATGCCTACGTACCCCGAAACCATCAGAACAACAGAGGAAACCCTAGTTCCACCGCCATAACCTTCTGTTCCCGTGAGATCCCATCTTGGGGCATGTTTCGGAGCTCCACCGGAGGGGGGGATCTACACGGAGTGCTTCTACATCATCATCATCATCGCCTCACCATGAGTTGTGAGTAGTTTACCACAGACCTTCGAGTCCATAGCTAGTATCTAGATGGCTTTTTCTCTCTCTTTGGATCTCAATACAAAGTTCTCCTCGGTCTTCGAGGAGATCTATTCGATGTAATCTCTTTTTCCGGTGTGTTTGTCGAGATTCGATGAATTGTGGGTTTATGATCAAGATTATCTATGAGAAATATTTGGTTCTTCTCTGACCTCTTTATGTATGACTATAATATCCTTGCAAGTCTCTTCGAATAATTGGTTTGGTTTGGCCTACTAGATCTATAGTTCTTGCAATGGGAGAAGTGCTTGGCTTTGGGTTCAATCTTGCGGTGTCCTTTCCCAGTGATAGTAGGGGCAGCAAGGCACGTATTATATTGTTGCCATCGAGGATAAAAATATGGGGTTTATATCATATTGCTTGAGTTTATCCCTCTACATCATGTCATCTTGGTTAAGGTGTTACTCTGTTTTTATGAACTCAATACACTAGATGCATGCTGGATAGCGGTCGATGTGTGGAGTAATAGTAGTAGATGCAGAATCGTTTCGGTCTACTTGTCTCGTACGTGATGCCTATATATAATGATCATGCCTAGATAGTCTCATAATTATTCGCTTTTCTATCAATTGCTCGAAAATAATTTGTTTACCCGCCGTAGAATATCGCTATCATGAGAGAAGCCACTAGAGAACACTATGGCCCCCGGGTCTATTCTCAACATATCAATCTACAATCTACTTTACTTTTTCCGCTTTAACTTTATGTTCTTATAACCAAAAATACCAAAAATATCAACTATCATCTCTATCAGATCTCACTTTCGTAAGTGACCGTAAAGGGATTGACAACCCCTTATCACGTTGGCTGCGAAGTTCTTATTTGTTTGTGCAGGTGCGAGGGAATCGCGCGTGGTCTTCTACTGGATTGATACCTTGGTTCTCAAAAACTGAGGGAAATACTTACGCTACTGTGCTGCATCTCCCTTTCCTCTTCGAGGGAATACAATGCAAGCTCGAGAAGTAGCAACACCTCAGGGGGATAATAGGACTGATCATCTGCCTATGAATTCTCCTCTGAAGATCTATCTGTAACCAGCAAGATATCTTCTTCACCAGGTAGCATTGTCTGCTCTAAAGACCTTGTTTTCACTCCAGATTTCTCCATCACCAATTCAAATGACTGATGCACAGGAAGAGCAGTTGAATATACAAACATTGTCAACAAAAGCAATGAGAAATACAAAAAAAAGGATGGCATGATATAATTCACATATATGACGCTTGGCTAAACAGCATGGCATTGCATAATTCACATATATAATGCCTTGCAACAAGATAGCATTGCATAATTCACATATATAATGTCTTGCAACAAGATGGCATTGCATAATTCACATATATGGTAATTAGACACTAAACAGGTGGCATTCACACAAAGCATGTCTAAACTAAGCAAATGACGTAGCAACGCAAGATACCGTACGCACGATATGAGCATCATAACCCTGCCAAGTTAGAGCATGTACCTCAGGGGGAAATAGGACTGGTCATCTGTCTCTGAATCCTCCTCTGAGGAGCTATCTGTAACCAGCAAGACATACGCTTCGTCAGATAGCATTGTCTGCTCTGAAGACCTTGTTTCCACTCCAGATTTTTCCATGACCGTGCCGAATGGCTGATGCACAGGAAGAGTAATTGAATGTACTAAAATTGTTGACAAATTTAACACGTAATAAAAAAATGATGTCATGATATAATTCACATATAAGATGACTGGCTAGCCAGGGTGGCATTGCAAAATTCACATATATGATGTCTATCTAAACAAGATGGCATTGCATGATTCAAATATACGATAAAGAAACTAAATAGATGGCATTGACACAAAGCATGTCTAAACAAAGCAGATGACATCTTTAATGTATACAGTAAGCAATACAAGGCACCATATGCATGATATAACCAACATCAGCATGCCAAGTTAGAGGCAAGACCTCATGGGGTAAATAGGAGTGGTCTTCTCCTTTTGAATTGCCCTTAGAACAATTATCTTCATATTGATTACGATCCGAAATGGGTGGAGGGGGGCTGCCTTTGCGCCCACCATGGAGCGACGTCTGCATGAAATTTTATTGCCACGCAAGGCTCATCTCTTTTGCTCTACATGTTCAGTTCCATTGTGTACAATAAATGACATGCATAGGAATAAAACATAGTGAGATTATGTAAGGAGTGCATGCACAAATCAAGAGCGATGGTTGAAAACTGTGGATAGACCCAAAACAAATGATAGTAGGCAGATACTAGCTTTAGTTAAAAATACAGATAATGGCTCCTTTAATGTTTGTTTGCACCCAACATGAAACCCGAGATTAACTAGATAGTAGACAGATAGTACTGATTGTTGCCCCCAATATGTACCCCACAACCATTTAAAAACTCAAGTTTCAGCATAAGTTTGGACCTGAGTCGGAGTCTAATAGGTGAACACGATGATAAAGTAGCATGTCATCATATTAAGTGATGCATAACGTAAGCAGACACGGAAGAGTGCAACCTATCTTGCGGACCCGTGTGGTCCTCAAGGTCATCTGCTCTGTTGATGATGGTAATGCAGTTGTCGTGGCTGCCGGCGGCGGGGAAGAATATCTGAGGCGGCGAAAGACAGTCTGGAGAGCGGATCCCTGCTGTGGTGAACCCTTCCGTTGTTGGAGCAGCTGAGCTGGGGCTGAACACAGCACCGCGGGAGCAGGACAAACCACACAAGGTTTTCTTTGACACATATCTATAACAGAAGTAAGTGTGTAAGGTCTTGTTTGAATTTGAGGAATCTAACAATGCAGGGATAGGAAATAGACATGAATAGGATAGGAATGCACGTGCAAAACAGAGAATTTAAAAACGCGAGATTTCTGCCAATCTGGGTGTTTGGTTCACAAGAATTGGAAGATCATAGGATGCAAAGAAGCATGGTGAGATTAAGTCAAACCACAAGAATTGCACAACCTCTTTGGCGAAGCCATGTCGATCTCATCGTGATTGGGTTGTCCGGTGAGGATGCTCCAGCTGACTTGGCTGTCGGAGGAGGGGAAGAAGATCTTAGGCGTCTGTAGATGGAGCCCGAGGTACTGCTCCGCTGTGATGGAGAGTTTCGTTGTTGGAGCAGCTCCGGTGAGTTGTACGACATCGAGGCTGAAGCAGGACAAGAGAGACAATGTTAACCTGAGTGGAATTCTAATAGCATCTCCAATAGATGACATAAAATATATAACCACAAAGTGCTAGATGTATATACATCAGCCGCTCATCTCTGAACTTAATTGTCAAAACTGAATTTAACTGTTGAAACTGAACTTAACTGTCGAAACTGAATTTTGCTGTCAAAACTGAATTTTACTGTCGAAACTGAACGCACTAGATGTGAGGCTACACGTCAGTCGACTGACTTTTTCATCTCTGGTATGTCGATTTTGCAGCCGTTGGATACGAAATCAAGGGCCTGCAGTTCATCTTCAACTTCCACCCCCCTGAGCCGCCAGCCCCCACCGACCAAACAACTGCCCCCCGTGCCGCCCCGCCCGCCCC
>LR738712.1:547705700-547785227 GCA_902687465.1 Secale cereale
CACCCCCACCCTGAACCCTAAGATAGATAGTGGGGTACCTCTTCGGCGAGCTCCCCTCCCCGTTGCAGCTGGTTCTTCCTTAACTCCGGCGATCCCCCCCCCACCTGAAAATCGACTGACCCAAAAGTCAATTCAGTCGACTGGAGTGTAGCTAAATCGGAGCAGAATTGCAAGCAAGAGCAAGAGAGAGAGAGCAGCAGCGCGAGCAAGAGCGAGGGCAAGAGCAGACCAGGCAGGGGACCGAGAGCCATAGCAGAGCAGCAGCGTGAGCGAGAGCTAAAGCAGCAACAGCTCCTACTGATGTGGACGTCGCCACCAAGGGAGCGACGCCGTGGAGGAAGTGGCCGGCGACGCTGCCGTAGATGGAGCCGCGCCGTGTCGGCTCGGGACCGAGCGTCTGCAGCACCATGAGATCGAATCAAGAAGAAAATGCGGCGATTAATGTACAACCTCTTTGGTGGCGCCGATTAGGCCGCAGCTTCATCCGAGGAAACGGTGATGATGATGCTCTTCCGGTAGTGCAGGTGAAGACGGCGGTGTGGGAATGGAGGTGGCACGAAAGACGAGGGGAACATCAGGGAAGCTCCTTGGAGGTGGAGGACGGGGTGGCTGATCCGGAGGGCCGACCATATCAACAACGGAACCTCATCCGGTACGGTGGATGAGAGACGTCGAGGTGTTGCTGTGGACGATGTCGTCGGGGAAGAGGCTCCGGCTGGGTGGCGGACAGAGGAGGGTGTGGGGCTTTGCGGGTTTTGCCGGCCTCGGTGTACGAATGGGTGGGCGGATGGGATGGGAGTGGGGAACCATGGCTTAGGGATGCGCTTGTCCGAAATGTGGGGTAAGTTACGAAAGTACCCCCACAGATTTGAGGTGGTTCTTTCGGTTCAGGGGTATCACGGGTATTTCGCGTGTCGCGATTTCACAGGAGGTGGGAGTTTTCGTGCGCGTTGTAATTTTGGAATAGCAAGGCGTGGGTTGAGATGAAGAGAGTTGTCGGAGCACAATGATACAAAGATACATCTTAAATATTTTGGGCTAACAAGGCGCAGGTTGAAGAGCCGGGAGTTTCGCAGCACGATAGACAGAGACGCTAGCTTGAAATTTCGGCATAACAAGGCATGGCTTGAAATTTCGGGAGAACAAGCTTAACGTGTACCCAAAAAAGAAAATTTAGATTAGTATGATATACTACGTACAATGTATTTAACACGCACAACACACACACATGCACCATTTAGACTAGTAAGGTACACGTGCATTACACACATGAGATTTGGCAACCAAATTATGAATAAATACCACATTATAACAGGTAAGCTTTGAGTCATATATGCATGATGTAGATGTTTGTTTAATTCTTATAGTTCATTTCATTCAAAATCATCTAGTTTTTATAAGAAAGCTAATCTATTTTAAGACTCATGGAATTGTGCATTGTAAGGCATAAAGTAAAAACAAATCATGTAGAAAAACATTTGGGCAATTCTGATACGGAAGATTCTAGAACAAAGAAGAAGTACTTGTGTTTTGAGGTTTGTGCATTATGCTTAAGTTCAACCATAGAGTCTTCAAGATTGTACATGTGGCAAAATCTGGTGGAATCTAGATGACATCCAACGGCCAGTAGTGCTCAAATTTGCCAGCTACGCATCGTCGGATTGGCCTCATCCAATGACCATCTTTCAAAGTTAAAGTTATCCACACACTATATAAAAAATATAAAACATTATATATATAGGTATAGTTATAGATATGTGATGTGAAAGCCACCCATCATCTCCAATTAGAATAGTGTGTCCATGCACGGATGCAATGTGGCCAAACGATGTCTGCCATTGGTATCTCAAATTCAAACCAATCTGACCTTGTTCAATGGGTATACATTGCAACATGCTCGTTTCCAAACCACACCGCGCAGATCTCCGTTATATTCATGCATGCATGGGTTTCAAACATCATGATTTCTTATTCAAATATTTGAATTCAACTTTACATTGATTATGACCTCACCTAGTCTTTTACACCAACACATTGGTCTTCTCTTTATAATTGTACCACTAACTTTCTCTCGTGCATGCATGCACACACACTACGTGTCGGCATTATCCATCGCACACATGCAATCTTTTTCTTTAGGTCGGTCTCCCATGAAGGCACACACACACACACATCCCCCTCTACATCATATCGGGCATTCTTTATCTCTCACGTGCATGCGCAACGATCGATGTTCCTCTATGTGCGTGTGTGTGTGTATATATAGCTAGGTCTTTCATAGTTTTCCACATAAACCGATCAATCTATATATCTAGTGAGGTCTCACCCTCTTTCCCACGTCCACATCGATCAATCTATACCTCTCTATATAGGATTACATGTATAGCTAATACACCCACATTAATTATATATCCAACGCCCCCCGATCATCATCCATGCCTTCCGCTTTATCTCTCAGACGCGCGCACAATGGCGAAGACAACAGGCCCCCTAACATCACTATATATCGAGGCTAATATGAATGTGATCATTAGACAATTGCTAGTAAAAATGGTTTAAGTTGATGAATTGGCCCTCCTCATAAAGGATTAGCAATGCTTGGCCGGCTAGCTCATGGGACATTTTTCATGGCTCTGTCACTACGTGCAAGAGCGCACGTTCTCGCCCCCTCTATCTAAATATCGATCTCGCGGTTGTGCACTCCTTCATAGTCTCCCTCCACTCGGCCCCTCGCACCATCTTCTAGCCCCCCACCGGATTTTGCCACATGTACAATCTAGCAGACTCCATGGCTGAACTTAATCATAATGCACAAATCTCAAAACAACAGTGGTTCTCCTTTTTTCTATAATCTTCCGTATCATAACTGCCCAAACTTGTTTTCTAGTTGAACTGCCATTATTTGTTTTTACTTTATTCTTTACAACGCACAATTCCATGAATCATAAAATAGATTAAGGGCCTTCTTTGATTCAAAGGATTCTCGAAGTAATTTTGGAGGATTCTAATCCTTGTGGGATTTTTCCTATCTTGGTTGTTTGATTCGTAGGATTGTAAACCATAGGAATTTTTTCATATGATTCATTTGCACTAGATTTCATATGAAACATCCCATCCACTCAAACCTCTTTGAAAGAATTCTACGTTTTTTCTATGCACAATAAAACACTTGTACCATCCTGTAGGATTCAAGACAACATTCCACTCTAATCCAATGTTCTTCCTATTTGCGGGTTCTGGAAATCCTACGAATCAAAGAGGCCCTAGGTTTTTTATAAAAACTAATTTATTTTGAATGAGATGAACTATAAGAATTAAATGAAGGTCTACATCAGGCATATATGACTCAGAGCTTACATGCTACAGTGTGGTATTTATTCGTAATTTGGTTGCAAAATCTGATGCGTGCAATGCACGTGTACCTTACTAGTACTTCGAGTTTGTGCAAAACACAATGGCACGCTACACAGTGTCTCTATTACAGTTCATGAAGCCACATGGCACATGTGAAGGCATTGTCGCGACATCCTTGTGTGGATTGATCACAGTGATGTGTTGCTGGTTCCAGAAGAATGTACTCGTCCTCCCAGAGCCGCACTGGCGGTACATGCACGAAGCGAAGATGTGCACGCACGCCACACACACACTCATTCCCTCGCACGCACATGCGGGTACACGGGCCGACGCAATTTTGTACCAAGATCCACCCCCATGTGATAATTTGACGCGTGTAAAGTCCTTCACTTCATTGATGGTCAATTAATACAGCGCATGCAAATTGAGTGGACGTGAGGGTGGAAGAAAGACATTACTACTCCACTGCACGCATGCGAGTAGTTAAATCATGGGTTGCTAGTACTACTTCCATCGGTCTCCTTCGTATTTTGTGCCAATTTTTCATAGTAACATAATATTTACGCATCCGAGGAGTGTAGTCTACTTGAAATTTATGTTCCACTAAACTCATCGGGAGCCGTTTCGGGCCTGGAAACCAAAAACCATCAATTAATCTTTACCTTGTTCCCATCACATTCGAAAGTACTAGTGCTACAATTAAGGCAAGCCTGCTCACACCAACCAGTACGTACCAAACCTGGACGTATTCCATGCAGGTTTTAGTACTACTGCTAGTACTTAGGTTATAAAAAGGGGAACTACCTAACCAAAAATTACTCTACCTTCCTCCTCATAAGTCCTCCTTCTTCGTCCGTCCTTGCCATGGCCAGTGCGCAGAGCTCTAGGTCGAGAACTACTCGTAACAACGGAGCGGCAACCATGGCTGCGGAAAAAAAAGAGGGCTCGCCGCCACGCAGAGACCTCGAAAGATCTCTCACGGGCAGGCGATGGCTCCCAGGAGCGCCCTAGACGCGGAGGCAAACATGTCGAGCTGGCGGCGCTAGAGTCGTTATCCCTCGACGGCATGCCCGATCAGCTCAATAAGCACCTCAATAAGCAAAAGGAGTTCATCCACGGCTTGGTAGAGTTGCTGAAGGAGAGCCTCAACGACATGCCCGCTGAGCTCAATGAGCAGGGGGAGTTGACCGCCGGTTTGGTGATGTTGCTGAAGAAGAGCATTGCCTCGGAGAAGAAGGCGACCGACGAAATGCTGTAACTTCAGGAGGACAAGGCGAAACTCTGCCAGGAGCTCGACCTGCTAAAGGAGGAGAACGCCAGATGGAAGAAGCTGCATGAGAATAGTAGTTCTTCGATGAAGATTTTACAGGCCCTCGTCATGGAACAGAAGGAGGAGTTGGCGAAGCTCCGCATCAAGCACCCGGCTGCTGTCAAGGTACGTAATGCGGCCGTGGAACAGATGGTGAAGAATCGCGTCGAGAAATCCTGCGTCATGGACATAATGAAGAAGATGGCGGAGGAGACGTGCAAGGAGATGTAGGTCGTGGAGGCGATGAAGAACCAGTCACGACTCCGTAGCCAGCAACCCTTCATGTAGTGAGAGCAGCGCCCCAGACTTGTGTGTGTGTCTTCCTTCCTTTTTGGGGGTGATAATCCTCCTTCTTCTTTTGCTCATGTGTTTATTATTTTGCTTCAGGTGTTTCGCCACACGTGTCACCTTCTCTGCGAGGCATGAATAGAAAAATGTTAATAATGGGATGACTAGCAAATTAGATCATTCTTTATCGCCAATAGAACAATGCCTCTTGCTAGTAATATATAATAAGAGTAGAGAGTAGAGGATATGGCACTGGGCTGTCGTGTTTCGTGCTCCTCCGTCGTACTCCAGTGGAAACCTTGAGTATACCGCACGGTTCTTTGGTCCTCCTCAGGTCGTCGGCACATTTATAAGAGAAGTCAAATCACAAGGCCTCGCCTTCCAGCAGTAATGAGCCGTCAAATCACAAAGGCCCTCGCCTCTCGTGAAAAGGACCAAGCTAGACTGCCCCAACATCTAGCCTTTTAAAAAATGTATACATTTGTACAGTAGTAGTATCGATGGATTGCACCATGGAGCAAAACTAACAAGATTTAATTAAAGAAAAAAGGTGGTACATATAGAGAGTGCTCGTCACCAAATTATGCATATACTATATGACACTACCCACTATGAAGGTACTAGTAACATAGACTAGTAACTGGTCTATGTTACTTTCCACTATGACCAGCCAAAGTCGAGGCGCGGATACCAACGAGGGCATGGTTGTGTCTATACTTGGACAACTCACCCGACTGCATGCGCACCAGGTAGACGAAGCTCGTGTCGTGTTGGTGCCGTGTGCGGCCCGCATTAACCAAAACCTCGCGCCTCCATCTTAGCCTCCGCTTTTAAAACATCTCAATCTCAAGGCCAAGGAGCAACGTGAAACCTATGATAGAGCCAATCGGATGGTTGAGAACACTACAATTCGTAGCTACAGATGCGTGTGTGAGAGAGGACAAGTGCGTGCGTGCACTTGTTCTCAGAGTACAACTGTATGTGGGTGGCATTGACCTAGGGAGCAGTAATGGTGCGTGTGAGAAGTCCCGATAGATAGGTGTAATGCGTCTAAAAAAAAGACTAGTCTATAGCTCGCCACGAGGGTATTCCTGTCGAACGCCAAGCATAAGATATGTATCCAACGGTGCCAGTTTTTGCACGTACACAGCAGTAGAAAAAGAACTAGTACCATGGCATATGCTACACCACGGCCGAGAAAACGTGTCGACGTTACGCCATCCCGGAATAGTGCCACACTTCGAAACTAGAACCGTCAATAAATTTTGAGCGCATCTCATCACATTCCAAATTACTACTACTACCACGCTATGTTTAATTGCAAACCTGTTCACACCGATCACAACCTAAATGGTTTCCCACTTAGGAGTGTATTAGTAGTACTCGGTTATAAGATGATTGCACATTCCTCCTCAATTCCTCATCCACAAAAAACAATCAAGTCAATCAAGCCATAGCCAGCATGAGTTCTAGGTCGAGAGATTTCCACCAGGGAGAGGTGAGCATGGAAGAGGAAGCACGAGAGATGTCCCGCCTCGCCACGAAAGCAGCCGACATGTCCAGCCACGCAGCAGTAGCAGCACAGAGGTCTCGCCGCGCCACCGGAGCAGCACGGAGGTCCGGCCATGCCGTCGATGTAGCAGACTAGTCTGGCCACGCCTCGGAAGCAGCAGAGATGTCCCGCCGCGCCGCCAAAGCAGCAGGGAGGTCCCGCCGCGCCGTGGCGGCTTGGGAAAATTTCTCGCGGGCAGGCGAGGACTCTTACAGGCGCATGGATGCGATAGACCATAGCCAGATGGATCAGATCTCCGGCTGGGCGAGGATGCAGGACGAGGCTACCGGCGTCATTCGGCAATCGGGGGAGGGCAATGCGAAGCTCCGGGGCGAGCGCGACCTGCTGAGGGCGAAGATTGCCGAAAGGGCAAAGCAGGAGGAGGAGACCGCTGCTGTGTTGCAGAGGACGGGCGTCATCATCAAGAAACTTATGGACGAGAATGCCATGCTCCGCATCGAGTGCAACAGGCTGGTGGAGGAATCCATGGATGCTGCCAAGCAGCATATGAATGACATAAAACTGATGAAAAAGATCATCGCCCGCCGTGAGAACTAGTCTCCACGACCTGCAGCGCATAAAGAAAGTAGAGATCAACGAGCCAAATTGTTGTATGTGTCTTCCTTCTTCTTTTGCCCTTGTGTATTTCGGGCATAGCCGCATGTGGATTTTCTAATTATCTTCTTAATTATGTAAGACAATTATTATCCACTCTCGTCGTCCTTATATATATTTATCAGTCTTGTTATAAGTCGCAGTAGATGCTATATAGGTCCGTCGGATCTTTCATTAAGATCCGTGCAAATTTTTCTTTTTAGATTTTCTTTTTTTCTCTCTTAAATCTCAGTTGAGTGAGACATTGCCACACCATTAAACAGAGGCTCGGGCGCCATTAATGGAGACCTTGGGAGAGAGGTGGACGGCATATGGAGGTCAAAGGGCTCTCCTTCCGATAAGCACGCGCAGGGGTCTGATCGCATGCCTCCCGTACTCAAATAGCTACCCTGCACGGCGCCTCCTAGCTAATAAAAAAAGGGGATGCGTAGCGGCACGTAAATGGTAAATAGAACGCCCACGGTTTCAATAATACTTGTGTTTCTGATTGTAACGTGACATCACTTGTTCCAAAAATGACTTTGTTGATTGTTAATGTGTGCACCTTCGCAAATCAGACAGCAAAATTACCACATCATGTTGGTGCCATGTCATGGCACCAAGCCAAGTTTCATGATTTTCATGCGTGTTTCGGATTTACAGGAATTAAAAACCAAGTTTATCAATGTTTCCGGCCAAGCCATGACGCCTAGATGTTTGAATTTCATTCCCATTTCTGGCATGGGACCTAGAAATTTACCCGAGGACACACATGTGATTTTTTAGCCAGCTTTGGTGCACTAGAGCATGTGCTTGTATTTAAAATTTGAATTATGCTCACAAAGGTGACACATTCCCTCTCAGAACCACGAGCCTTCTTGAGAGAAGCTCCGTTTGTAAGAAACTTATACCAAAACTTGTTCCTATTCTGCAAAAATTTTACCACGGCATGGTAGTACCATGACATGACACCATACCAAGTTTCATGATTTTTAGGCGTGTTTTGGATTTACAAGAATTTTAAAACCAAGCTTCTCAATGTTCTCGGCCGAACCATGATGCCCAGATGTTTGAATTTCATTCCCATTTCTTGCATGGGACCTAGAAATTCACCCGAGGACACACATGTGATTTTTCAGTCAACTTTGGTGCACGGGAGCATGTGCTTGTAGTTCAAATTTGAATTATGCACATTAAATGACCAGAAACTCAATTAATGTATAAAAAAGGCCAAACGAACCCAGAATAATTCCAAAATTTAATAGGTCACTCATATAGTTCCATGTTGCCTCTGTAAAGAAAATCTGGCGGGACGCAGCGTATATTGTTTCGCACACAAAGGTATAAAGAAATAAAGAAATAAAGAAATTAGCCCTACTTAATTCTTGGGTTCTTATTATTTATGCCACCAGTTGTGTATCACTACTCAGTTTGGCCATTGGAAGTTACAACTACTCAAAAAATGCCATCGATCCGTGAGATGCCTGCTCAAAAATGCAATTAGATATCTAAAAAATGCCATCGTTAAGTTAGATGTTTGCTCAGAAATGCCATTAGACATTGTTATTTTCACGTCAAAACCGTTGACCATGTTACATGACAAAAATAAGTCGATTCTCACAATGATAAGTTAATGGTGTCCAGCACAACACACCCCTCAAATAAAACTAAGCACCCTAGAATTCTTTGACCAAACTAAGCACCCTGAAATTCTTTAACAACTAAACTGCTGGCTATATGATGTTGGCCATATATATATTGTACGTATATAATGTCAAGAAACGAGTGGTAGTACTATACCAATTAAAAGATGAAATGTACGAAATATAACAAGAAGAAACATAACATAGTTCTGCTGGGGGCTCAGCACAACACACCCCTCAAATAAAACTAAGCACACCTGAAATTAAACTAAGCAACTAATCCGGTAGACACTGCATTAGAACCACCATGAGCAATGACACTGCCACCTTACTCGGAGTCCTCGTCCACGTCCTCGACTTCTTCCTTGTCCCTCTTCCTCTTGGGTGATACTTCTTTGCTTGAACCGCACACTTGGCTCTTGCTCTTCATCCAACCCTTGTAGATATTGAAACAAAGGTAGCCATCAATTGCAGCGTAGTTGATGTGGTCTATATCTAGTACATTCCACTGCCATGCACGATGAAACGTGTGCGGAGCTTTCTTTAGTTCACCGTACATAGGATGAACCATGGCTCCTGCCAGGGTCAGCATTGAAGGCTAATCAAGGGAGGGCACCAGCCCTTCCTTCTAGAGGTCGAAGTGGTCGCCTACAACGAGGCCTATCCGACCCAGGATTTCCTTGTCGTTCCTAAAGTCTACAGTAACGAATTTGACTCGGCAGCCCTTGAGGAAGTTCTTAAATTCCTCGCACTCAACGTCGGCATGGCATATGTGGTAGACCAAGCATAAGTCATGCACGCAAACCTGGATCACGGCGGGCTTCTTCTTCTCTGCCTCCTTTAGTTTCTTCTCGCTTCCGAGGACTGTGGTGTACTCAACATGTTGCCCAGCGACCCACTCATCATTTGAGTTTCCGAACATGCGTTCGAAGCGAGCAAGGCATTCTTTCACTGTTGCAGAAGAACGGGTGTAGATGACATCGAACTCATTGCCGGTGATGGTTCTAACCTTGTACTCACCGCCGATCATGGAGATTTGGGACGCCATGGATTTGGGAGGAGGGTTAGTATTAATGGAACTGCCGTAATGTGAAAGGACGGGACGACTAGGAGCGGTTTATCGATTGTAAAAATGTCGATTGGGGGGCGCGTGCGAATGGCAGGGTAGTGGCTTGCCTGGTGGATAAATGGATTCATGCACAGTACTATGGGGGACCAATTAGATGTCATGTCTACTCGACGCCCAATTAAATGGCTTTCGATGTCATGTCAAGCGTCGGGAAAATTACAGGTGATACGAAGCTTTCCATTCTCCCATGATACGGGCTTCCGAGAGCCCTTGGATCTGAGATCGAGCGGTTGCATGGCGTGATTCTAGACCTATGGGTGAATATCCTATCCTGGAGGGTTATTCTGTAAATTTTCAGCAACTTAGCATGCGACCGTTCGATCTCAGATCCAAGGGTTGCTAGCAGCCCGTATCATGGTCGCGCCTACCATGACCGTCGCCTCGCTCGCGCGGTCGCGCCCTTGGAGATTTAACATGGTGCGTTATGCTATCTGATGTCGGCATGTCATACATAGTCATCACTTAGTCACTCATACAACAAGGTTAGCTATAAGGTTGGCTATAAGAGTATTTTTTGTTTACTTCTCTCTATCTCTTTCTTCGTAGTATTTATTGCATTTGCCAAGGAGTGACCTCTTCCAATGAAATGGTGCTTAGGCTGGTTGTAATGGGGAGTATCATACACTAGTATCATGCATATGATACTAGTGTATGGTACTACATCCGTAGTGCATATTATCATATGTTAGTATCATAGGATAGTTAATTTATTGTCATGCATGAAACATAGTAGCACATCATTTAATATGATACGGTATCATGATATGATACTCAACTCTCTCTTTCTTCATTTATTTCTATGACACCTCACCAAAATTGCCTAGTTGGCATGCATGATACTACCTATGATACTCCCATTACAGGCAGCCTTAGATGAGGTGCTATGGGCATTAAATGGCATAGAAACTCAAGTCCCCAATGCATGGGTGCTTAGTTTTTTGTTGCTAAGTTTGCTACATCTAGGTACACACGCTTATCACCATTTCTTCCTGGGGTCACCAAACTAGTCTCTCTCTTCTTAATTAACTTGCCACATCAGACTTTATGCCTATGTGGTAGGCTTAGCACTTGTAGGATCAAGTACAATAGTGGGCTATAATCCTGCTTCACATGGCATTTTTGCATATGTGGGGGAAAGAGGCAAGGAAAAAGTGGAGGAGTGGGCTCTTAAGCAAGAGCCAGCCTCTACATGGTGGAGCATCGGGAGAGGCACCTGTATGGAGGTGGTCAGGAATCCGGCTTGGCAGTTAAAATGATAATGGCAAGTCAAATCACCGGGCCCCACATGTCCAGTAGTAACTCACTGTCAAATCACATAGCCCTACGTTTGTAGCTGTCTACTCCCTCATCTTCTCGCGTCTCTGTCGAACCGACTAGGCGGAACAGCCCCGCCTATCACGCGGGAAAAGCCCCGCCCTCGACTTCTAAATAGTACAGTGTACTAATTTTGTATCCATGGATTGCGCCATGGATCAAAGCCTCAAGAAAACGGCAGTACACATGTACGGAGTATACATCATGCCCCTCGCGTTCGTGTCGCACCCCAGACGGTCGGTCGGTCTGGCACGCCGCTCTCTGAATGGAACGCGCGTCATATTGCGTTTGCACACACATGTGGGACCGCAATTGAGAACTGACCATAGGCACACTCCCTGGCCCCGCAAGTCGGGTGAGTTAATAGAAGTACATACATTGGTACCTTGATGAACCCTGCAAGACACGGAAGATCAGTTCGTCCATGCATGTGACCAGACTCTAGCAAACACGCCTGGATTGGCTATCGTCTACATATCGTGCAGGCTGTGTTGTACATGGTTGTAGTTCTGGTGAGAAATCTAAAAAAAAGGTTTCTTGTCATCTCGCAAAATTAGGTGTCATGTGCTTTGGATCACTGCAAGGGTTAAACAGCGACAACTGAGTTGGCCTAGTCATTGGGGGCACATGCACGAAGACTACTCGGCTGCCATCTAGGTCAAGCCGGCTATGTTAATTAGGACATCTATCGATGGACCCCTTTTCTACGAGTTTATCTTTAATTTGAGCTTTGATCCTCGTCTAATTTGTCCGTCGGGATTCATCTTGTCTCCTTTGGGTAGTGAGGTTATGATTTCTTGTCATGTGGCATTTTTTCGTGTTATATGTTATAATCCGGTGCTTCAGATCAAAATTACAACAACTGCGCCTCCGTGGCACGTGCATGAAGACTTCATGACAGTCATTGCCGAGGTCAAGCCGGCTCCGGCCGGTAGACAAAAGAAAACTAGTACTCCACAATATAGGCAGGAGCCTCCGCGCTTGCTTGCTAGTGTTGCTCTCTTCATACTGTCTCGTCCTTTCCAGATCTAAACACGACAGCGGTGGCCACACTCTCTCTCTCTCTACTCACCGTTGGTCACAGATCCAGCCGGATCCTCTCCGCCGGGGAAGGTGAGAAGGTGCAATGTTCACACGGTCATCCTCGAGGACGGCTCTTACCCACTGCCGGCGCGTCCCGATCAGTGTGCCTTGCCGTTCTCTCCCAAGCATCGCTGGCGAGGGAGGGCCTCCCACCCCTTCTTCCTCGCTGCCGTAGTGTGGGCAGATCCGGCCTCCCGCCACCCACCTAGCGACATCCCAGCGACCCTCAGGTTTAACTTCCTTTGAAACCGGCCTTGCTCTATTTCCTGAGCTCCTGACGTCGTTGCATTTGTATCTTTCACTATTTTACAGGGCCCCTCGTGTAGATAGGATCGATCGGCTGTTCGAAAACCACCTAATTGTGTACTGTTAAGAGGTAAAACTAGTTCATTGTCACACCCTGATTTTCATGCCACTACACTTAAGCTAATAATCATGATAAATATGGTTTACCAAAAACTTTTGAGTGTTTTGACCCTTGCTTGATTTGATTTTGTCTGCTGTTTGCTAGTGCTCTAAAAATCAAATAAAGCATATAACTCTTATACTTCATCTCCTTGATCCAAAACCTTTTCCCAATGATCATGCCATGTGTATAGAACAGTATAGTATTTTCTTACAAAAATATTTTGGCCAAATAGTATTTTCTAAAATTAGTTTTCCAAAAAACCCTGAAATGAGGTTTGTACTTCAAGTACCTTATTTAGGGTGTGAAGTCTCTTTCAAAAAGTATATTTGAATCCTATTAGGTACATGACTCCCTTAAACCACAAAAATATAATTTTAAAAGTTATTTTCCTATTTTATTTAAAAGCTTTTTCTTAAGGCCAGAAATGGTCTTTAATAGGGAAAATTTATTTAACTATTTCAAAAATATTTGCCAAAATTCAGGGAAACTCATAGTACATATATTGTCCATATATAAGAGTTTCAACACATAGTCATGTTCAAAATATTGGACAAATCCTTCAAAAACCCTTTCTGGATATTTCAAGCTTTTGAAATATTTACAAAGGAAATATTCTCTCAAAACTCCAGGGAAATTATATCATGTCATATATGACATATTTGATGATCTTACAAAGCCTCATGCCTTGAAGATCAAGAAAACATCATCTAATCCCCTCAAAACCATTTCTGTCCATTTTGAAGTTTGAGTAACCTTACATTGCCAAACTTGTCCAAATGCTCTCAAACTTGGTACACATGCTAAAATAGTCTAATTATACATCTAGACCAAATGGCACAAGTATTGGAGAAGCATAGCTTGATCTAAGTGCCCCAAAACCCTTTCTGACCAGATCCAAATTTGAACAACTCTACATTGCCAACTTTTTACTTGGGGCCTCAAATTTTGTGGACATGCTCACAACACCAAATGATGACACTACACCAAGTGGTGCATCAAGGAGGGATGATTTGCTTAACCTAATCTTGGAAAATCCATTTCTGTTGATTTATAGGGTTCACCAAAGTTACATTGGCAAGTTTCTTCAAATGAGCTAAAACTTGGTGGAATACCCTATTTCTATATGCCATTTGATCCTGTTAAGTCTCATGTCAAGTGGAGTTAATTTGCTTGCCCAAATTTGCATCAAACACCTTCTGGCACTTTTCAAAAACCACCATTTTGACCACTTACATTATTCTCCTTGAGCCCAACTTTTTACCACAGCTCCTCCTAGTCCTCTCCTACCTCCAGTAAATCCCACATGGCCATTTCTCAATGATTGAGGGGTAAACTACCTCCATTTACCTCCCTGGA
Organism: Secale cereale; assembly: GCA_902687465.1. Taxonomy (NCBI): domain Eukaryota; kingdom Viridiplantae; phylum Streptophyta; class Magnoliopsida; order Poales; family Poaceae; genus Secale; species Secale cereale. The sequence goes on from LR738712.1 coordinate 547,719,732, forward strand.
CAGCCCCTCTCTCCCTCTTCTTCTGCCTCTCTCCTCTCCTACTGGCTCCCCAGGGCATCCAAGGCCACCACCCCCCTTGTTTACTCCTCATTTGACCCCCAAAAAAGTGGTTGTGCCCAGTAAGCCAAAGACATGCCCTGGCATGCAATTGGCGTGCTCCAGAGCGCGCTACAGTCCACACCCGCATTGTAGCCACCCCCAATCCGCTACGCCCGGCCACCTCGGGCCTCCCCCTTGCGCCAGTCGAGGTGCCTTGACATCTGAGACACGACATGTTGTCGGACCCCTCCTCCTTCTCCCTCCTGCTGCTGCCCTCGCACGCGCGCCGGCCGCCCGCGAGCTCTAATATCTGGCTTCACACGCGCAAGCTCTCTGGATGCTTCCCCGCTCCTCCTCTTCCCTCCCATAGGCGTAGGCCTCATCCACGGACAGCCCCGACTCGCTCGCGTGTGCCTGCACGGCCTCTGGCCTCGCCCATGACCTCGCCGGCGCACGAGTCCACGGTGGACTGGAGCCCGGCTATATAAGCATGCCCCGGGCCTCTCCACTGGCATCCATATCATCTCCACACCCCCAAGAACACGCCAGCACCATGCACTCGCCCTCGAAGGTCCCTGTGCACGGGATCGACCGGAGCTCCGCCGCCTCGGGCGACCGGTGATCTCACGGTACAGCCTCCCTCCGCAGCTCCTCTTCCTCGATCTGGAACCGATGCGGCTCACTGACCCATTCCCCTCCTTCTCCCACTCCTGTTGCAGCCTGGAGCGAGCCAACCAGGACCCTCCCGATGCTCCGCCGCCGTTCCACCTCGCCGCTGACGAACCAGGCCCCTCCAGCGGCCAACTCCCGCACCACCAGAACAACGACTCCTCCCTGAGCACGACCGTGCCCTCGGATCGCCTCTCCGTGCACCACACCGCCGCTGGTGAGCTCGCGGCTTCCCTGGCCGCGAGGTTGAAGATGACAGGCGGGCCCCACATGTCATCCCCACCTCTCTCCCTCTCCCCTCTATGTCGCTGACCGCTGGGCCCCAGCCGTCAGGTTTGAACGTGCGTGCGCGCGTGCACCGGTTCGCCTGGGCTGGCGTGGCTCCGGGCCGGCCCAGCTACAGGCTAAAGTTGGCCTGCAAATTCTTTTTCCTTTTTATTTTTCCAGTGAACATCTAAAATCCTTAAACAAATCAAATAACCTGCAAATTTGAAGATTCAAATTTCTAGGAGTTTCTAAAATCATGACCTACCTGTTGGTGCAACATGCACATTTTTCCAGAGAATTTTTCTTCACAAATATTTATCAAATCCTATTTTCCCAATTCTGTGATGAACTTTAGAAAATCACAGAGAGCTCAAATTTGATCCAAATGCAATGGTTCAAATTCCTAGATACTTGTAATATCAAAACTTAGTTTTGGAACATTTTTCCTAATACTTTCTGTACCCCACAAAATAATGAGCCATTTCTTCCTTTTTGACAACTTTGCAAAATCCTAGGAAATTCATTTGAACTCCAAATCCAGTGAAACCAACTCCTAGATGCTTCTAAATTCATGGTTTGTTAAATGGGTGCCTTTGCTCATTTTTCAAAAATATATTTCTGTACACTTCTTGCAAATCCTGAAACCCTTGATTCCAACATATTGAAATGATCAGAAATATCCACTAATCCAATCCCAATGAAACCACTCTGGTTATTTTTCATATGACCAGAGGTATCCTAGAAAAGTCCAACTCCTATGTTTAGAGCACTTTTATTTTTGCCTTGTTGTGTTGCTTATTGTGATTATTTCCGACGTTAGTTGACGAAGTATACGGAGTACTCGGAGAAGGACCAGAGGATTTGAAGACCCCAAGGACTTGGTTAAGACAGGCAAGCAGCCCTTTGACCATGATACCCCTTTTTTTTCCTCGGAACCCTTTTATTTCCGATTGCATGATGATAAAGAGTAATGGTGGTAAACTTGTTGAGAGCCACCACATGATGCATACCCCTACTCATGATCTTTACCATGTGCGTAGATGCAATGACAAATGATTAGATGTCGATACAGGATGATGCATTTGTACCACGAATCCTTCGTGGTTGCATTCTTTTCGAAAACCCCATCGGGTGCCCCTAATGCCCGAGGGTGATGTTGACTTAAGGTCACCACTTGAGGAAGAAGTGGTGTACCAAAGAAAGTTCTCGTGTGTGGGTAAAATGATGGATTAGATTTATGTGTGATTACCGTCCCAACCAAACATGTGCAACCACTCTACCCCTTATGGGACGGGGCATTATTGATTACATAGGCTGATACTAGCATGGTGCCGACATCACTAGTGACGGGGGAGACTTGAGGTTACTCCCGGGACGGGGTCGTGCTTGGATAGGCGACCATGACTGTTTTCACAGGGCACCGGACACACCGTTGGTCCCTTCGTGTATGCGTGACATTGTAAAAAGGGCGAGTCCCATGATTTATCATTTGTACACGAGGGCTGTGCACCAACGAGTGGACCCTATGTTAGTGTCCTCTAGGGAAAGGTAATGACCGGGTGCTTCCCCCCGAGTACTTGAGGTACTGCGGGATCATGGGTGACACGAAAGCTTCCCGGATCTTGTGGGTAAAGTGCGCAACCTCTGCAGAGTGTAAAACTATTCGAATAGCCGTGTCCACGGTCATGGACAGTTGGGACGTGCTACTTAAACTATGTCTAGAATTTTACAATCTCGGTGAAAGTATGTGTGTGTGTTGAGTCAAGGAGGTGACTTGACTCGTTGATAACGAATTGAACTCTATCTATGTTGATATCTATAACCTGTCTTCGAGGTTACCCGAGTACATTGATGCATGTCTCATAAATGGTAGAATATCTTAGCTAGATTGTAGCTAGGTTGCTTATTGTTATACAACTTGCATTATTACCTTGAACCAAATCATGGGTTGCTTGCGAGTACATTCAAAGTACTCATTGGCTTGCCACTGGTTATTTTATTGGCCAGGCATGAAAGAGCAGGATATGTTGAAGATTTCTTGGTGACGAACATGCGAGCTAGGACGCTTCCCAGTCAGAATGCCTGTAGGGTTAAGGCAGATGGCATGGGTCCAAGTTGTTATCGAAGATTTCCACTGCGATGATATACTCAAGACTTGACCATAATGGTCACAATTTGTGTAATACGGTATGTATGGATGTAAGACTCTTGTTATTCAGCTTTTGTGTGTTCAGTGAGCATTGATCTCAAAGATCACTGTACACGTGCATTCGGTGATCACGACTTATGAGTCGGGGTCCCCACAGAGCTAGTATGAGAGCCATCCTGACTATAGGAAGCCTTAGTTAGCATGGACGTTAGTTAGGACAAGGACTAGACCCGAGACTGCCAAATCACTTGCAAGACTTAATCCACTTCTCTGCTTTTCAGAACTAATCAGCAATAACAACCTTTCACGCTTGTCATAGCCTCTCTTGTCATATTGACCCTCCTCTAACCTCCTTGTAGATGGTCGTCGCCCCCACAAGACTCCTCCTGACCGGATTTGCACCACTCCTAAGGGACTGCTGATACGTCCAAAACGTATCTATAATTTCTGCTTGCTCCATGCCTTTTTTGTGTGATATTGCTATGATATTTATGCACTTCCATACACTTTTGATCATATTTGGACTAACCTACTAATGGTTGCAAAAGTGCACAATGTTCTTGTTTTACACTTTATTGTCTAGGAATTACTTGAAAATTGACAAAAACGCAAAAGGAGTCGTACTGGAGTAGGACTCTGACTTTCCTGAAATCTGTCTGAGAACGTTTTTTAAAGATGGTCACGTTCCGGCCCGAAGACGACGTCAAACGGAAAAAGTCTAGTCGCGAAAGTTGTGGGGAATTTCGAGGCGATGCTTCTGGATATAAAATTCTCCAAATCGGAGTCCGGACGGCCGAGTAAAGCCCGTTTTACTGAGGCCCAAAATCTGATGACGGGAATCCGAGAGTCTATATAAAGAGAGGAAACTTAGGTCACCAAGGGCCACGAATTTTCCTCCTCCCAAGTCGCCGTCTTGGAGGGGAGGACCAGCACCATTGCAACACCATCCAAAAGGAAGAAGGGGGGCCAAGGAGCCGCTGCCCCTAGGGCCGCCGCCGCCCCCAAGGGCCGCCGCCGCCCCCTAGGGCCGCCGCCGTCTCCTCCTCGCCGCCGCCGCATCCGTGGCCGCCGCCGGCCGCCGCCTCCTCGCGGGGCTGCACCTCTCCATCAACACCATCATCAACCTCCTCCTCACCATGTCCATGTGTGAGTAGTCTTCTCCGGGGCCGAGGGCTCGTACGTGTAGCTATGTGGTTATCTCTCTCTCCCATGATGTGATCTTCGTTGTGATCATAGGCTATGTTAATCTAGGGTGATCCCATGATATTTCCCCTTCCTCTATGTATTGGATTGATGTACTCACTTGTCTTTATCTAGTATAATCCCCGAGACCAAGGTGACAGCGGTCTATTGGACATGGATTAGAAAAATATTTTCATGAGTGATTTCCTCTGTTGTGTGTTGATTGAAGATTGAGAGTCTCTTGGTGCTTGTCTTTGACTATCCTTTAGATATGTTGTGGTGATTGTGGGACTCTCTTTGGATGGCCGCGGTGACATTGGGAAATCCTTAGATTGAGAACTACGAACTTTGAGGTGTGCTTTTGTAGCCCTACATAATTCTCGTCCTCTCTTGACCACGGAGGAATGACCTTCGGGTGCGTCTCCATTGCATGTTTTATGGGAAATATCATGTGATTCGATTATGTTAATGTTGTTGGGAGTTGCCACTAGTGAAAGTATGATCCCTAGGCCTTGTTTCCACCATTGGAATACTATTTGTGCTCACGTTTACCACTTGTTTGCTTGCTGCACTTTTTATTACAGATTTATATTACTTTGTTTTGCCATCCATATCACTAGCCATTTAACATCTATTCGCCGAACTAGTGCACCTATACATCTAACAAGTGTATTAGGTGTGTTGGGGACACAAGAGATTTCTTGTATCTTAGTTGCAGGGTTGCTCGAGAGAGACCATCTTCAACCTCTACTTCCCTGAGTTCGATAAACCTTAGGTCATCCACTTGAGGGAAATTGCTGCTGTCCTACAAACCTCTGCGCTTGAAGGCCCAACATAGTCTACAAGAGTAGAAGCATGTGTAGACATCAAGCTATTTCTGGCGCCGTTGCCGGGGAAGTGAGTGCTTGAAGGTGTATCTTTAGATCTTGCAATTAAATCTTTTTGTTTCTTGTTTTTATTTCACTAGTTATGCTTATGGACAACCTTACTATTGGATCGTTGCTTGTGGGAAGACGCCCCACACCTGTGGTGGTTGCTCCTCCCCCTACTGAAATTGTGCCCTATAAAATACCAGCTGGTATTATCGATTATGTTTTGGCTAATCGTTATGCAGGAGACAGACATCCCGGTGAACACTTGCTATATCTGTCACAATTATGTTCATTATTTAAGCTTGCAGGTGTATCAAGGGAGTTTGTCATGAGGAAATTGTTCGCCGTATCACTTATAGATAAAGCTTCAGATTGGTATAAGCTTCTCGATAACGCGCACTTGCTTGATTGGCAAGAGCTTATGTCTCTCTTTTATACTAAGTTTTATCCTCTTTATGAAATTCATCGAGACAGGAACTATATCTATAACTTTAGGTCTCGTGACGGAGAGAGCGTAGCTCAAGCTTGGGGGAGACTGAAAACGTTAATGCTAAAAAGTCCTAACCATGGGCTCCCCAAAGATGCTTATGTGGAGAGTAAGAGTACCTTTTTGCATGTGGATCATGGTAACAATGCTTTATGTGATGCTTATATTGTTGAGTTTATTCGTGATCCCACTGAAAATTATTATGAGAAGGGAACATATGCTTATAGATATTTCAATAATATCAAGTTCCCTCTCTTTATGTTGAAGGTTTTGAAGCTGCACTTGTTTTGTCTTCCTATGCTTATTGCTTTGTGCTTCAATGAATTATTCTATTGCAATATTCCTATGCATAGGAAGCATGTTAGGCTTAAATGTGTTTGGTATTTGCTTCTTGATGCTCTATTTTGTTCTTCAACTCTTATTCCTACGAGAGCATCATTAAAGTCTTATGCCTATCTTAAAGGCATAAAAGAAAGCGCTTTTGGGAGGCAGCCCACAATGAATAAAATTTTATTTTGCTTTTGTTGTGTCTTGATGTTGTTACTACAGTAGCATCATCATTGTATCTTTACTTTTCAGCTTTGTGCCAAGTGTAGGCTCTGATTGCAAGAAAGTTCAAAAGTTGTGACGTGCTGTCCAGGAAACAGATTCTGTCCTTGGACAGAAAAATTCGTATAAAATCACCAGATCATCTTTTTGGTCTGAATTGTTTCGACAGCGTGCTCTATACAATTAGCTTTCGGGCGTCTGTTCTGAGTTTTTTGATTTGAGTTTCAGAAGTGCCCCGAAAAAATCATTTACTACCTGCTGGTCTGTTTTTCACAGATTCTGCCATGTTTTGCCTTTTCTTCGTTTTGCAAACCTTGAGCTTGCTTTTTCTTTGCAAAAACCTTTTGGCAATCTTGAGAAACAGTAGACCTTCAAGAATATCCTTATTTCCAGCAAGGAAAAATTATTTTATTATGGGTACTAACCTCGCTAATCAGATTATGATGAGTTATGTATGAAGGGAGTTTTCAAGTGTGCGAGGGAAGATGATAAAAATATTCAGGAGTGTCAAACGCTCAAGCTTGGGGATGCCCCCGTGCACCCCCAAGAAATATTCAAGAAGACTCAAGCGTCTAAGCTTGGGGATGCCCCCGTGCATCCCCTTCTCCATCAACAATTATCAGTTTGTCTTTCGTTCCACTATATTTTTATCACTTCATGTGTTATGTGCTATGCTTGGAGCGTCTTGCTTTTAGTTTCCTTTTTAGTTTTCTTTAGCTTTGCTTGCTGTTCATAACGAGTTGGAACTCAGCTTTCTTTGTGTGAGAGAGAAACACGCTCCACTTCAACCTAGAACATAACATAGAATTTTCATGTCTATCTTTGCTGTGTGTGTTCTTTGTCTTTCAATAGCTACTGTCATGTTTAGCTCTTAGTTTTCATGCTTTTCTTTTTAAAGAGCTTTTGTTTAGTTGGTTGCTGAACTCTCTTGAGTTATCATGCTTATCTTGTTAAGAGAGTTTGTCTGTGGCACTGGTTGATATGTCTATGATAAAAATGATATGTGCATAATGGTGCTTAGTAGTTCATGTTTTCTTATGGTTAGTCTCAAATAGCTGGGGGTTCTTAATGTGTTATTGAAGTACCAACATGATTTGTTTGCCTATGATGTGGTATGGATTAGTGATATCTTCCTCCAAGAATTTATTTTGATTGACTTGGCGTATGCTCACGCATATTTAAGACTGTAAAGAAAGTCTATCAAGCCTTGATGATCTTTAATTTCTGAGTAGCGATATAACTTCCATGCCCGATTCAATGTTGCTTTGTCGCTCTGCATGATTATGACCGTCATTGCTCTTTTAGTTGGTCACTCCCAGTCTATTGCTAACCTTCGCCTATACTAAGCGGACTGACTGCTTGTGCATCCAAAATCCTTTAAACCAGTTATGCCATATGAGTCCACCATACCTTCCTATACATGGTATTTACCTGCCATTCCTAACGAAGACTTTCATGTACCATCTCGAAATTCAAAAAGCATTTCTCTTTTGTGCCTCTGTTTTAGCTCATGAGGAAGTAGTAGTTAATTCATGATCTTTTTAAGTTGGACAAGCTTCACCCCGGGATTGCATGTCTAATGTGCAAACCCATAATACGAGAAGGAACTGGCATAGAGTGCGCCCGGCTCATTAAAAAATAATATAAACAAACAAACCCTCCTTCACGCTTTGTTCATGAGAAATCAGAAAACTTTGGCAGTGATAAACAAAGGAGATTAAGAGGATGTGATCGTCCTCATTCGGGAGCTGTTCCTCGAAACTTGTCCAGCTCGAGAAGTGATTGAGTTATCTGCTAGCATTCGTTGACGAAATATGCATATTCTAAAAAAATAATTATTACCTCTGTTTTTAAAACCAAGAGCTCTGGTACATGTTTAGTTTTTGTTTCCGACCACGGGTTTTCAACCTTGCCAACAAAAGCCATGGTTCGAGAGTCTCCACCTTCTTTAAAGCACCAACTATTGAAAGCATGATTGTCATTCTGAGTGTAATGTGCATTGTCCCAAAGTACCATTGTCTGTTGCATGATTATGATATCATTTATTCTGAAATCATTGTATCTAGTCGTCACTTAAACTTTGGAGGTGCCCCTGCATTTATGTTTTGCTTCACTAAAGGGGGCAAGCGAGATGTCACTTTATCATGTTTTCACACCATGCTCATTACAAATCTATTGAGTATCTCAGTTTCATATTTGGACTAACCTACTAATGGTTGTAAAAGTGCACAATGTTCTTGTTTTACACTTTATTGTGTAGGAATTACTTGAAAATTGACAAAAACGCAAAAGGAGTCGTATTGGAGTAGGACTCTGACTTTCCTGAAATCTGTCTGAGAACGTTTTTTAAAGATGGTCACGTTCCGGCCCGAAGACGACGTCAAACGGAAAAAGTCTAGTCGCGAAAGTTGTGGGGAATTTTGAGGCGATGCTTCTGAATATAAAATTCGTCCAAATCGGAGTCCGGACGGCAGAGTAAAGCCCATTTTACTGAGGCCCAAAATCTGATGACGGGAATCCGAGAGTCTATATAAAGAGAGGAAACCTAGGTCACCAAGGGCCACAAATTTTCCTCCTCCCAAGCCGTCGTCTTGAAGGAGATGATCACCACCATTGCAGCACCATCCACAAGGAAGAAGGGGGGCCAAGGAGCCGCTGCCCCTAGGGCCGCCGCCGCCCCCAAGGGCCGCCGCCGCCCCCTAGGGCCGCCGCCATCTCCTCCTCGCCGCCGCCGCCTCCGTGGCCGCCGCCGGCCACCGCCTCCTCGCGGGGCTGCACCTCTCCATCAACACCATCATCAACCTCCTCCTCACCATGTCCATGTGTGAGTAGTCTTCTCCGGGGCCGAGGGCTCGTACGTGTAGCTATGTGGTTATCTCTCTCTCCCATGATGTGATCTTCGTTGTGATCATAGGCTATGTTAATCTAGGGTGATCCCATGATATTTCCCCTTCCTCTATGTATTGGATTGATGTACTCACTTGTCTTTATCTAGTATAATCCCCGAGACCAAGGTGACAGCGGTCTATTGGACATGGATTAGAAAAATATTTTCATGAGTGATTTCCTCTCTTGTGTGTTGATTGAAGATTGATAGTCTCTTGGTGCTTGTCTTTGACTATCCTTTAGATATGTTGTGGTGATTGTGGGACTCTCTTTGGATGGCCGCGGTGACATTGGGAAATCCTTAGATTGAGAACTACGAACTTTGAGGTGTGCTTTTGTAGCCCTACATAATTCTCGTCCTCTCTTGACCACGGAGGAATGACCTCCGGGTGCGTCTCCATTGCATGTTTTATGGGAAATATCATGTGATCCGATTACGTTAATGTTGTTGGGAGTTGCCACTAGTGAAAGTATGATCCCTAGGCCTTGTTTCCACCATTTCAATACTATTTGTGCTCACGTTTACCACTTGTTTGCTTGCTGCACTTTTTATTACAGATTTATATTACTTTGTTTTGCCATCCATATCAGTTGCCATTTAACATCTCTTCGCCGAACTAGTGCACCTATACATCTAACAAGTGTATTAGGTGTGTTGGGGACACAAGAGACTTCTTGTATCTTAGTTGCAGGGTTGCTTGAGAGAGACCATCTTCAACCTCTACTTCCCTGAGTTCGATAAACCTTAGGTCATCCACTTGAGGGAAATTGCTGCTGTCCTACAAACCTCTGCGCTTGGAGGCCCAACATAGTCTACAAGAGTAGAAGCATGTGTAGACATCAACTGCCTCTAGCAATGGCACTATACTTCAGAGCCAATGTATACCCTGCATGAACTGGACAATGGCAAATTCAAAACAGAATTCTATGCCAAAGTGATTGTACCTGTCAAGACCTCACCTCATGGCTGGTTCTTTATCGGACCACCTATGCCAACTCAGGACCTATCCATTCAGCAAGTAGCCTACGAAGCCCTTCTCCGCCTTCAAGAACTCCTCCCGGAGATGAAGGAAGGTCGAGCTACATGTTACCTACCCAGCAAAAGTGGAATACGAACCACATCTCAAGCAATGGTTCCCATAGAAGATGAAGACCCAACCCTCAAGCTTCAGATCCGCTTCGCCCACATAGTCAATTATCTTCTGCATAACCTCACTGAAGCATTCCTCAAATCCCGCGAGGATTTTCCTTCACTTCTACATCTCCACTTCCTTGAGAATAAGAAGGTGATCGAACGGGAACAACAAATTACTGCCCTACAAGTCTACATCGCCAATCAGAAGCAACAGATCAAAGAGCTTCAAGGAGCTCGCCATCGGACCCCGCGAAGAAGGCATAGGACTAGATTTCCATACCCACCTCGTGGAGGACCATCGTCAGGCCACCGACTATATGACCCAAGACTGGATAACAACCTCTTTGCCTCCATCACATGTTTCAGATGTGGTGAACTCGGGCATATCAAAAGGTTGTGCCCCAACAAGCAGCCATCTGTCGCACCACCGGAGGACCTACAAGCTGAAGACTGAAGGCCTTCCTCCTCAAGAAAAGAAGCAGACACGACTGTCAAATCCGGGAACCCCTAGGGTAGGATGAGTCGTGTACCCCTTATGCGAAGTCCAGTCTATGTAATGGTTCATATGAAACTATGTCATGTGTTGCTTGTCCTTATCTGTTTGTGTTTCGATATAAGTCGCACTTTTGCCTTGGGCAGCATGTACGCGACTATATCACCTATCTTATCTTAACGAATGTGTGTGGCCTTTACGGCACTTGATTGTTTGCACTTGCACTATAGAACCCCCTTCAGGCATTCCCCTCCTCTATGCTACTTTTTCCCTCTCTTCCCTATCCTCAACTGAAGACCAGCAAGACAAGAAGTACCAAGGATTCCAACTCAGCAACCAACTAACAATGAAGACTTCTGCTACAACCTCCACGACCAAGAGCAACCCCGTGAAGTCATATTTACCCCTCAAGATTAGAAAACCATTCCCAGACCCTCCGAGGCTTCGCAGATACCCCAGAACGAATCCTTAACCATGTGCTTAACCCATAGTATTACAAGAGAACCAGTTAAGCCTATATAACCTTGCACAACACTGGGTTCGTAATGGAACTAGCAAACACAGTGAGTAAGCACATTTTCATCCTAATATAGCATAGGAACTGATGATGCCATAGATAGACCAATTTGAGGATATAGGACAGATGACTTGGTGACTTTATGCCAGTGACTTCGAGGAATTATCATGATTAATAGAGTAGCGTAACTTCCATCACCCTGGAGTAACTTGGATTTGCAGGGAAATGGCGATCGCAAATTGAAATTCTTGGAGGTATAAGGATTTGACCTAGCCAGGGGATATTGATAGAAGATAGTTGACATTCTGAGAATGACTTGGGGAAAATGTAGGAATTCTTGTCGGACATGAGGTTTGGATTTAAGTACGTGATTCTGGTTGGGTATAGATGCTAGATATGTCTGCATGGTTCGGAGTAAATTGGGTTTAGACTGATGATCCCGATCATGATTCCATGTTTCTCGGTGGACAATAAACTAGGAGATTGTATTATTAGTCGGAAATGATTTAGGGATCTATATAATCATGACCTTGGAGTTTACTTGACCATGATGGTGGGAATTTGGTGGACTTACTATAATAATGCATAGCCCTTCCAAGTATTTGGGTATTATAGGGACTTGAGATCTTGTGGAACACCGTAGACATCGGATTTGTAGAATTGTTGGATTATGTGGTGATTGATGGAAGTTAACGGGCTGTTGGATTTGATCTATAGGAAGGAAACAAAATCTTGGAGTGGCATATGACGTGTTTCCTTAGAATAGAGATGCATTATCTTGAACCTTGCAAGAATAGGCTGAGCGCTTGGATTGTGGTGTTTAACTCAAGCTTAGCGGCATGTATGCTCTACCCATGGATTTTAGGGGTAGACATACATATGAGTTTGGGGATTATAGACATGTATAATTTTGTTAGATCTCCTCTAAGGAGCCATGAGGATATCTATAGCATGAGTGGTGATTGGAGTTGACCTATGCGAGATGATGCTTTAGGTGGTATAAGGATTTTAGGACTAGGAAGAACTATTGGCATCTCAGAAACCGTGCTTAAGGATAAGATGATAAACATTCACTCACCCAATAGAATCCTTGAAACCCTTAAAAGCCCCACCAAGCCACAACACGGTTAGACCCTGACCACGGGCCTTGGCGCTAAGTTAAGAAGACCTTTGCCAATACACAACGGAGACCACCACCAATACACAACGGAGACCACCACCAATACCCCAGCCTACCTCGCGTACCCCATAGACTTCATGGAGTACTTGGACAAGCTGGGTAACATCATTATTTGATGACCTACTTGTCTGCCCGAAGACAAAAGAAGAGACGGTCAGCTGCTTAGAAGACATTTGAAGACCGACATGTCAAGGAGGAAGAACTACACCGACCACCATCATCAAGAAATAAAACTTCCTCGCCGAAGACCGGGCGTATCCGCAAACCACTCCTCTCGAAGGAACCAAGCATTTCCATGTCGAAGGGACGCTCACACCAAGATTTATCGACTTTCTTCAAGACCACTGCAAAACGAATAATAGACGGCTACCAGCTAGACTTACCACCTGAGTTACCCACCGCGAACCAAATTTTCCATGAGTCACCACTCTGGAAGTACTTCTCGCCTCCTAACTAGCCCAGTCCCTGCAAGGACATCGACCATCGAGCCTTTGACGTCTAGCCCAACCTAACCTATGCAAGAGACCCCTTAGCAACCTGCTTCAAAAGGGCAGCAAGCGAGAAGCCACACCACCAAGTACTTCAAGGTTCCATGGAGCACCACTCGGATGCAGAACCAACAAGAGCAAGTGAAGACTACCCCGTATCCAAGTCTCCGTATTCCTTTCCATGCCTAGTCTGGGAATCTCGGGGACGAGATTCTTGTAAGGGGGGTAGGTCTGTCACACCCTGCTTTTCATGACACTACACTTAAGCTAATAATCATGATAAAATATGGTTTAACAAAACTTTTGTGTGTTTTGGCCCTTGCTTGATTTGATTTTGGCTGCTGTTTGCTAGTGCTCTAAAAATCAAATAAATCATCCAACTCTTATACTTCATCTCCTTGATCCAAAACCTTTTCCCAATGATCATGCCATGTGTATAGAACAGTATAGTATTTTCTTACAAAAATATTTTGGCCAAATAGTATTTTCTAAAATTAGTTTTCCAAAAACCCCTGAAATGAGGTTTGTACTGCAAGTACCTTATTTAGGGTGTGAAAAATCTTTCGAAAAGTATATTTGAATCCTATTAGGTATAGGACTCCCTTAAACCACAAAAATATAATTTTAAAACTTTTTTTCCTATTTTATTTAAAAACTTTTTCTTAAGGCCAGAAATGGTCTTTAATAGGGAAAAATTATTTAACTATTTCAAAAATATTTGCCAAAATTCAGGGAATCTCAAAGGACATATATTGTCCATATATAAGAGTTTCAACACATAGTCGTGTTCAAAATATTGAACAAATCCTTCAAAAACCATTTCTGGATATTTCAAGCTTTTGAAATATTTACAAAGGAAATATTCTCTAAAAAATCCAGGGAAATTCTATCATGTGATATATGACATGTTTGATGATCTTACAAAGCCTCATGCCTTGAAGATCAAGAAAACATCATCTAATCCCCTCAAAACCATTTCTGTCCATTTTAAAGTTTGAGCAACCTTACATTGCCAAACTTGTCCAAATGCTCTCAAACTTGGTACACATGCTAAAATAGTCTAATTATGCATCTAGACCAAATGGCACAAGTATTGGAGGAGCATAGCTTGATCTAAGTGCCCCAAAACCCTTTCTGACCAGATCCAAATTTGAACAACTCTACATTGCCAACATTTTACTTGGGGCCTCAAATTTTGTGGACAAGCTCAAAACCCCAAATGATGACACTACGCCAAGTGGTGCATCAAGGAGGGATGATTTGCTTAACCTAATCTTGGAAAATCCATTTCTGTTGATTTCTAGGGTTCACCAAAGTTACATTGGCAAGTTTCTTCAAATGAGCTCAAACTTGGTGGAATACCCTATTTCTATATGACATTTGATCCTGGTAAGTCTCATGTCAAGTGGACTTAATTTGCTTGCCCAAATTTGCATCAAACACCTTCTGGCACTTTTCAAAAACCACCATTTTGACCACTTACATTATTCTCCTTGAGCCCAACTTTTTACCACAGCTCCTCCTAGTCCTCTCCAACATCCAGTAAATCTCCCCTGGCCATTTCTCAATGATTGAGGGGTAAACTACCCCCATTTACCTCCCTGGACAGCCCCTCTCTCCCTCTTCTTCTGCCTCTCTCCTCTCCTAGTGGCTCCCCAGGGCATCCAAGGCCACCACCCCCCTTGTTTACTCCTCATTTGACCCCCAGACAAAATGGCCGCGCCCAGCAAGCCAAAGACATGCCCTAGCATGCAATTGGCGTGCTCCAGAGCGTGCTACAGTGCACACCCGCACTGTAGCCACCCCAGTCCACAGTGCCCGGCCACCTCGGGCCTCCCCCTTGCGCCAGTCGAGGTGCCTCGACGTCCGAGACACGACACGCTGTCGGCCCCCTCCTCCTTCTCCCTCCTGTTGCTGCCCTCGCACGCGCGCCGGCCGCCCGCGAGCTGCAATCTCTGGCTTCACACGCGCAAGTTCTCTGGATGCTTCCCCGCTCCTCCTCTTCCCTCCCATGGGCGTAGACCTCAGCCATGGACAGCCCCGACTCGCTCGCGTGTGCCTGCACGGCCTCTGGCCTCGCCCGTGACCTCGCGGGCGCACGAGTAACGGTGGACTGGAGCGCGGCTATATAAGCATGCCCCGGGCCTCTCCACTGGCATCCATCTCATCTCCACACCCCCCAAGAACACGCCAGCACCACTCACTCGCCCTCGAAGGGCCCTGTCCACGGGATCGACCGGAGCTCCGCCGCCTCGGGCGACCGGTGATCTCACGGTATAGCCTCCCTCCGCCGCTCCTCTTCCTCGATCTGGAACCGCCGCGGCTCACTGACCCATCCCCCTCCTTCTCCCACTCCTGTTGCAGCCCGGAGCGAGCCAACCAGGACCCTCCGGACGCTCCGCCGCCGTTACACCTCGCCACCGACGAACCAGGCCCCTCCAGCGGCCAACACCCGCACCACCAGAACAGCGACTCCTCCCTGAGCACGACCGTGCCCTCGGAACGCCTCGCTGTGCACCACACCGCCGCCGGTGAGCTTGCCGCTTCCCTGGCCACGAGGTTAAAGATGACAGGCGGGCCCCGCCTGTCATCCTCACCTCTCTCCCTCTCCCCTTTCTGTCGCTGACCGCCAGGCCCCAGCCGTCAGGTTTGAACGTGCGTGCGCGCGCGCACCGGTTCGCCTTGGCTGGCGTGGCTCCGGGCCGGCCCAGCTACAGGCTAAAGTTGGCCTGCAAATTCTTTTTCCTTTTTATTTTTCCAGTGAACATCTAAAATCCTTAAACAAATCAAATAAACTCCAAATTTGACGATTCAAATTTCTAGGAGTTTCTAAAGTCATGATCTACCTGTTGGTGCAACATGCACATTTTTCCAGAGACTTTTTCTTCACAAATATTTATCAAATCCTATTTTTTTCAATTCTGTGATGAACTTTAGAAAATCACAGAGAGCTCAAATTTGATCCAAATGCAATGGTTCAAATTCCTAGATACTTGTAATATCAAAACTTAGTTTTGGAACATTTTTCCTAATACTTTATGTACCCCACAAAATAATGAGCCATTTCTTCATATTTGTCTACTTTGCAAAATCCTAGGAAATTCATTTGAACTCCAAATCCAGTGAAACCAACTCCTAGATGCTTCTAAATTCATGGTTTGTTAAATGGGTGCCTTTGCTCATTTTTCAAAAATATATTTCTGTACACTTCTTGCAAATCCTTAAACCCTTGATTCCAACATATTGAAATGATCAGAAATATCCACTAATCCAATCCCAATGAAACCACTCTGGTTATTTTTCATATGACCAGAGGTATCCTAGAAAAGTCCAACTCCTATTTTTAGAGCACTTTTATTTTTGCCTTGTTGTGTTGCTTATTGTGCTTATTTCCGACGTTAGTTGACGAAGTATACGGAGTACTCGGAGAAGGACCAGAGGATTTGAAGACCCCAAGGACTTGGTTAAGACAGGCAAGCAGCCCTTCGACCATGATACCCCTTTTTTTCCTCGGAACCCTTTTATTTCCGATTGCATGATGATAAAGAGTGATGGTGGTAAACTTGTTGAGAGCCACCACATGATGCATACCCCTACTCATGATCTTTACCATGTGCATAGATGCAATGACAAATGATAGATGTCGATACATGATGATGCATTTGTACCATGAATCCTTCGTGGTTGCATTCTTTTTGAAAACCCCATCGGGTGCCCCTAATGCCCGAGGGTGATGTTGAGTTAAGGTCACCACTTGAGGAAGAAGTGGGGTACCAAAGAAAGTTCTCGTGTGTGGGTAAAATGATGGATTAGATTTATATGTGATTACCGTGCCAACCAAACATGTGCAACCACTCTACCCCTTATGGGACGGGGCATTATTGATTACTTAGGCTGATACTAGCATGGTGCCCACATCACTAGTGACGGGGGAGACTTGAGGTCACTCCTGGGACGGGGTTGTGCTTGGATAGGCGACCATGACTGTTTTCACAGGGCACCGGACACACCGCTGGTCCCTTCGTGTATGTGTGACATTGTAAAAAGGACGAGTCCCATGATTTATCGTTTGTACACGAGGGCTGTGCACCAACGAGTGGACCCTATGTTAGTGTCGTCTAGGGAAAGGTAATGACCGGGTGCTTCCCCTGAGTACTTGAGGTACTGCGGGATCATGGGTGACACGAAAGCTTCCCGGATCTTGTGGGTAAAGTGCGCAACCTCTGTAGAGTGTAAAACTATTCGAATAGACATGTCCACGGTCATGGACAGTTGGGACGTGCTACTTAAACTATGTCCAGAATTTAACAATCTTGGTGAACGTATGTGTGTGTGTTGAGTCAAGGAGGTGACTTGACTCGTTGATAATGAATAGAACTCTATCTATGTTGATATCTATATCCTGTCTTCGAGGTTACCCAAGTATATTGATGCATGTCTCACAAATGGTAGAATATCTTAGCTAGCTTGTAGCTAGGTTGCTTATTTTTATACAACTTGCATTGTTACCTTGAACCAAATCATGGGTTGCTTGCAAGTACATTCAAAGTACTCATTGGCTTGCCACTGGTTATTTTATTGGCCAGGCATGAAAGAGCAGGATATGTTGAAGATTTCTTGGTGACGAACATGCGAGCTAGGACGCTTCCCGGTCAGAATGCCTGTAGGGTTAAGGTAGATGGCATGGCTCCAAGTTGTTATCGAAGATTTCTGCTGCAATGATATAATCAAGACTTGACCATAATGGTCACACTTTGTGTAATACGGTATGTATGGATGTAAGACTCTTGTTATTCAGCTTCTGTGTGTTCAGTGAGCATTGATCTTTGGGATCACTGTACACGTGCATTCAGTGATCACGACTTATGAGTCGGGATCCCCACATTCATGCACTCGAATCTAGTAGTACTTGGTTCAAACATGGAAGAAAGGTGGTGGGGTGGGGGAAGATTTGTTACCTGAATCTAGTACTTGGTCGAAAGAGGAAATAATGGGGGCAAAAATTAGCAGAGACTGGCTATCCAACTGGTCTCTAGGTCTAATAGGGAAATAAAAGGAACGCAGTACAAACTCAATATAAACCCGATCTATTGGTTGAAAGAGGAAAGAAAGTGGGGAATGGGGGACAAGTCAACAGAGTAAGTCCAGCACCAGATTTGCTAGCCTCACACAGTATAAGGTGGCTATATACCGAACAAAAATGGGACCAACCCAGATATCCTCTTCTGATGTTCGTTGCCCCGAGCCGCTCTTATGTTATGCCACTGGTAAAATGTAGCAGTCGCACTGTTAAAAGTAAGGACACGTTAAACCAATGTTGTTTTCAATGTAATGCCTCCAGTAATATGAATCAATGGCACTTTTTTTCATGTCCTGCTAAATTTCCCATTAAGATAAGTTGCTTCTTTTTGTTAGAGATGCAACTGTCCTGGTCCGCCTACTCTCCAGGAGCTTCACGACCAACCTTGATGTTTATTGCAACTAATGAAGAAGAAGCTCTGTGGGTTTCGTTTTCTGATGGAAATAGAACCGGGGCTGGAGCCCTTTTCTTATAAGAAGAAGAAGAAGAAGCTGCTAGCTCATGGGACATTACTTCGTTTTAGGTGAACTGCACCAAAAGGTCCCATGAATTGAATCATCCATGTTGGTGACTGGTGTCATCCCTTCTACGATGGTGTTGACTGCACATATGGTTCCCATCACGAGGTAGGTTCCTTTTTGGTCTGACTGTTTGCCAAAGATCCTGCATGTTGATCCTGCTCTTGTGCTACTGTTTTGGCACTACCATGATAAAGCAGTAGTGTTATTATTTTGCACCTTAATCTAGTGGCACTATTAATTTGAGGCAATGTTTTGGCACTGCTAGTGCCATTGTTTTTTTATATATCGAAAGAGGGGGTTCCCTCCAATTTCATTAAAGAAACCCAACCATAGAGAACCATTATCCGACAACATCTCAGTGTAAACGGGCAGTTATGCAACTACTACTAGAACGGACTGAGTACTAGCAGGAGACAAGTTCGCCACATAAGCTAGGCAGGTAGGGGGACGCACCACCAGCTCGACCAAGTTTGGATTACAACCCAAATGCTACCACAGAAACATCAGGGGGAAGATAGGGACTGAAAGAGCCAGCTTCAGCATTCCAGTTTAAGCACCCCCGGCCTTCATCCTTGCGACGCACGGTACACCTCATTTGCCACCTGCTCAACCCTAGTGTCATTGATAAAATGAAGTAATAATACAGTTAAAATAGAGCGAGTGTCCTCTCTATCAGTTCATTTTCAATGTAGATAAAGAAAGTTCTTCTCTTTGTTAATGTATGGTTCATCAACTAGTCCCATTGCTAATGTTTAAGCATTTCTGCAAACTAGGGTGCTTAAATTTAGTTGATCTACACAAAAATAGAGATTTGAATGTCTCAAGGCCCCTCCTTATACTACCGCTATACACTGATGTTCATCACTGGAAGAAGGTGTATTGGGGAGACTTGGGTCGATTTCCAGTATGATGTAATATTTTCTTCTGTTTATTAGTGTATGTTTCATCAACTAGTGACACTATAATCTAATCACGCATTTTCATTATCTGTGCCAACAGGGTTATTCAGCTGCATTTTGGTGGAACTGCACAAATGTACGGATGGAACCGGCATATATGCAGAGTGTGAGGTGCTAAGTAAAAATTACCGACACCAACCATGCTCCATTTAAGCATTCGCATCCACCACCATCAGTGGGATGTGTGGCGCTCACTATGGAGTATCGATCCCAGATGGAGCATCCACCAGAGATTTAAGGACCGAGCATCCACATGGTGCCGTTTGTGAGGGTGTCGTGCCAGAGCGAGCCGGTGGAGTCTTCGTCGACCGAACCCAACTGCAAGAGGAGAAAAACAGTTGGCCTGACGATGCTTCTACGCCATCCTCTCCCTCGCAGTTCACATCGTCTCACCGGGCGGCTGTCTGCCGCCGAGGAATAGGAGGGATCACCCCCCCCTAGACCAATAGTCGGACAGGTTGTGAATCAATGTTGGGGATATCGCTTATCGGGAACTTATCGGTCGACCCATGATAAGGGGTAAATCGGCTAGTTTATCGGCATATCGGCTGATTTATCGCCATATCGGCTGATTTATCGGCCGATTTATCTTATCGGTCAGACAATGGTAAGCGATAAATCGGCCGATTTATCGGCATATCGGAAGATATCTTGAACAGTGTTGTGAATTGTCAGGAGGAGCTTAGGGTTGTTAGTATTTGCAGGTTGTGAATTGTGTTTTGTCTTGTGTATTTTGAGAGTACTTTCAGATATGAATGTCTTTTGAATTTCAGATTTGCAGTATTGAGCATATGAAATATTTTATGAATTTTAGAGATATATTTTTAGCACTTAGAAAAATGTATTTTCATAGGAGTATAAAAGTGCAGACAATGTGATTCTCAGAGAAGAAACTACAAGCTTCAGTTTCAGAGAAGAAACTCCAAGCTCAGTTTCAGATAAGAAAATGCAACTTTCAGAGGCGGAGCAATTATATTAACATAGCCTTTTCAAATAGTGTTAATATCATGCTGGAAGTTTTATTCATGGTCGAAACTGCAACAACCAGCCAGTTAACATCATGCTGATCAACATTCATGCATAGCACATCTTCATATGATGCACAGTCAAAAAGATATGCTATTTTCAAAATGCCCACACAATGTCGATTGTGCGAAATACAGAGAAAAAAGGGGACGAAGTTTTGGCAAGTGTAGGACGTGGTGTGCGTAGATGACAATTGGGACCCACATGTCAATAAAGGTGAAGGCAAAAAAATGGAGATATTTTCTCTGCACTTAAAAAATGTAGTTTCATAGGAGTATAAAAGTGCACACAATGTGATTCTTAGAGAAGAAACTGCAAGTTTCAGTTTTAGATAAGAAACTTCAAGTTTAGTTTCAGATAAGAAACTGCAACTTTCAGAGGCAGAGCATTTATATTAACACGTCCTTTTCAAACAGTGTTAACATCATGCTGGAAGTTTTATTCATGGTCGAAACTGCAACTACCAGCCAGTTAACATCATGCTGATCAATATTCATGCATAACACATCTTCATATGATGCATAGTCAAAAAGATATGTTGTTTTCAAAATGCCCACACAATGTCGAGTGTGCGAAAAACAGAGAAAATGAGGGACAAAGTTTTGGCAAGTGTAGGACGTGGTGTGCGTAGATGACAATTGGGACCCACATGTCAATAAAGGTAGAGGCAAAAAAATTGGAGATATTTTCTCTTCACTTAAAATAATGTAGTTTCATGGGAGTATAAAAGTGCATACAATGTGATTCTTAGAGAAGAAACTGCAAGTTTTAGTTTCAGATAAGAAACTCCAAGTTCAGTTTCAGATAAGAAACGGCAACTTTCAGAGGCAGAGCATTTATATTAACACAGCATTTTCAAATAGTGTTAACATCATGCTGGAAGTTTTATTCATGGTCAAAACTGGAACTACCAGCGAGTTAACATCATGCTGATAAACATTCACGCATAGCACATCTTCATATGATGCACAATCAAAAAGACATGCTATTTTCAAAATGCCCACACAATGTCGAGTGTGCGAAAAACAGAGAAAACGAGGGACGAAGTTTTGACAAGTGTAGGACGTGGTGTGTGTAGATGACAATTGGGACCCACATGTCAATAAAGGTAAAGGCAAAAAATTTGGAGATATTTTCTCTGCACTTAAAAAAATGTAGTTTCATAGGAGTATAAAAGTGCAGACAATGTGATTCTCAGAGAAAAACTGCAAGTTTCAGTTTCAGATAAGAAACTCAAGGTTCAGTTTCAGGTAAGAAACTGCAACTTTCAGAGGCAGAGCATTTATATTAACACGGCCTTTCCAAACAGTGTTAACATCATGCTGGAAGTTTTATTCATGGTCGAAACTGGAATTACCACCCAGTTAACATCATGATGATCAATATTCATGCATAACACATCTTCATATGATGCATAGTCAAAAAGATATGCTATTTTCAAAATGGCCACACAATGTCGAGTGTGTGAAAAACAGAGAAAATGTGGGACGAAGTTTTGGCAAGTGTAGGACGTGGTGTGTGTAGATGACAATTGGGACCCACATGTCAATAAAGGTAAAGGCAAAAAAATGGAGATATTTTCTCTGCACTTAAAAAATATAATTTCATAGGAGTATAAAAGTGCATACAATGTGATTCTCGGCAAAGAAACTACAAGTTTCATTTTCAGATAAAAAACTCCAAGTTCAGTTTCAGATAAGAAACTGCAACTTTCAGAGGCAGAGCATTTATATTAACATGTCCTTTTCAAACAGTGTTAACATCATGCTGGAAGTTTTATTCATGGTCGAAACTGGAACTACCAGCCAGTTAACATCATGCTGATCAATATTCATGCATAGCACATCTTCATATGATGCACAGTCAAAAAGATATGCTATTTTCAAAATGCCCACACAATGTCGAGTGTGCGAAAAACAGAGAAAACGAGGGACGAAGTTTTGGCAAGTGTAGGATGTGGTGTGCGTAGATGACAATTGGGACCCACATGTCAATAAAGGTAGAGGCAAAAAATTTGGAGATATTTTCTCTGCACTTAAAAAAATGTAGTTTCATGGCAGTATAAAAGTGCACACAATGTGATTCTCAGAAAAGAAACTGCAAGTTTCAGTTTCAGATAAGAAACTCCAAGTTCAGTTTCAGATAAGAAACTGCATCTTTCAGAGGCAGAGCATTTATATTAACACAGCCTTTTCAAATAGTGTTAACATCATGCTGAACTTTTATTCATGGTCGAAACTGGAACTACCAGCCAGTTAACATCATGCTGATCAATATTCACGCATAGCACATCTTCATATGATGCACAGTCAAAAAGATATGCTATTTTTAAAATGCCCACACAATGTCGAGTGTGCGAAAAACAGAGAAAACGAGGGACGAAGTTTTGGCAAGTGTAGGACGTGGTGTGCGTAGATAACAATTGGGACCCACATGCAATAAAGTTAGAGGCAAAAAATTTGGAGATATTTTCTCTGCACTTAAAAAATTGTAGTTTCATAGGAGTATAAAAGTGCAGACAATGTGATTGTCGGAGAAGAAACTGCAAGATTCGGTTGCAGATAAGAAACTCCAAGTTTTGTTTCAGATAAGAAACTGCAACTTTCAGAGGCAGGGCATTTATATTAACACGGCCTTTTCAAACAGTGTTAACATCATGCTGGAAGTTTTATTCATGGTCGAAACTAGAACTACCAGCCAGTTAACATCATGCTGATCAATATTCATGCATAGCACATCTTCATATGATGCACAGTCAAAAAGATATGCTATTTTCAAAATGCCCACACAATGTCGTGTGTGCGAAAAACAGAGAAAACGAGGCATGAAGTTTTGGCAAGTGTAGGACGTGGTGTGCGTAGATGACAGTTAGGACCCACATGTCAATAAAGGTAGAGGCAAAAAAATTGGAGATATTTTCTCTGCACAGGTGGAATCGAACCCGGGCGGAAGAGTTGTCGGGTAGTGTCACTCGGCCACTAGGCTAGTTCAGTTGTTTCGTTACTAATAAGGCACTTCCTCAGGTGGTCGGATCTCCTCCTACGCCTTTGTGCGCTCGCCGCGACGCCGTTGTCTGCCATTGTGAACATGTTGAACAAACAAGAGGAGTCTAGAGAGGACTGTACGTGGAGAGGCAGACAGTCGGGACCCACCAGATCTATGGCCGTACGAAAGCAAGTGCCTCATCGAAAAAAATACTTCCTCCTAATGCTATACTCACGTTGGGGCACACGAGTTTGTCAACATAGTTACATTTTTAGGTGCTTCAACGTAGTTACTATAGGACAGCAAGTAAGATTTGGGCTGCCCCGTCTAGGCTTTCTTTTTTAACGAAGCAGGGGAGCTGGCAGGTATCATTTATTATCACTGGGGCAGCAAGTATCAGCTGGGTTTTGGGCTGCCCCGTCTAGGCTTTCTTTTTTAACATGCGCAGCCCACGACATCGAATGGGAGGTCCATAGGCATGTTTGTATTTTCTTGAGGGCCGTCATATATTTAACAGATACTTACATATGTAAGAAAACAATATCCCACATCTTGTTAACTTATAAAAATAATTTCTTAACAATAAAATCCTGGATTTTTTTTGGCAACGAAAATCCTGGTGATTGCGTACAAATGCTTGGTAAGATTTAAGGACCAATGTAATAATAAATCACTTATTATATATATATATATATATATATATATATATATATATATATATATATATATATATATATATATATATATATTACATGCAAGTAAATTAGGAAACATATATAACAAAATGCTCAGCCCCTGTTTATTTTTTGATAACATTGCTGCGCCCACCCCAACATTATAATTAGAATCAGCCCAGCAAAATCGTGTATTGCGAGAAAGTGCAAATGGCCTGTAATTTTTTAGGAAAAACATGAATGGGCCGCATGGACGCTACATTATTTGTTCACCTAGCCCAGCTAATGGACTATAATTCAAAAAAAAAGATCAAATGGACTGTAAATTCTACCCCGTAAAGAAAAGGCTGTAAATTCTGAAAAAATGGGTTGAATAAGTGCCACATTTTTGGAGGCTGAAATGTGGGGCAATAGGCCGAAGCCAATGCAAGTCGTTGTCAACTTAGTCAACAAATGATTCTGACATCGTTATCCATTGGATTTACATCCAACGACCAGCATCCATCTTCAATCTCTCGTCTTCTTTCTCCAGCGCTGTCGGGACCACCTGCTCCCGCCTCCTGCTACTAGCAGCTCTGGTTAGCACACTTCGTTGTGAAGCACTACTCCACCGTTGGCCAGGCCATCCCTCCACCCCTCCACACCTCCTGTTCTTCTCCACCGACTGCCGAACCACACCGCACTAGAACCAGTTAACCCTCGTACACCTCTCCGTGTGCGACTCTACTCTCGCGTCTTCCCATCTTCGGCTCATTGCTGTCCGAGGCCTCGCCGTCGTCCACCATCTTGGATGCGCTCGGCGCGGAGTGGTCAATGTGGTCAACGAAGGACACCATTGGAAGTAGACAGTGCGTGGATAGGCTGACAGCTGGGTCCATGGCCGCACGCAAGGAAATGCCTCCTTATTACGCGCAAAATAATGATTCCTCCACCTGACAGCTGGGACCCACCGGAAGGGCCTCTGTATTTCGCGAAAAAAACGTTCCAACCGCTGACAGGTCGGACCCACCAGCTATATCTTCGCATGCAAGCAAGTGCCTTCTTATTACGCACAAAAAAATGAATACTCCCCCTGCTAGTTCGGACCACCTTGGTGGGAGGATGACTTGTGGGCCTAGTAAGTTGACGGGGATGGAGTGCTTTGTCAACTTAGTCAATATGACTGATTCTATCTCCAGTGACCGTACGATGTCCATCCAACGGCCGTAGTGCTTCATCAACCTCCGGTCTTCTTGCTCCAGCCGCCCAAAGCAGCACCGGTCGTGCTGCATGCTCCTGCCTCCCGTGGTCGGCTGTGCTTCCGCGGAGGCCTCGCCGCCCCCTACTATTCCCACAGCTGGCCAGGCCCTGCACCGACGGCAACCTCACACCACAGCCAAACCAGTGAACCCTCGTACTCCTCTCTGCGCGGGCTTCCACTGCCGCGTCTTCTCCGGCTCCGCGTCGTCTCCTTCCTAGGCCTCGCCATCGTCCACCGCCCTGGTGCTCTCGATGCGGCGTGGTCAACGTGGTCAAGGAACGACTTCCATCGGACGTGCACTGTATGTGGAGAGGCTGACTGCTGGGTCCACGAGGCAGCAAGGAAGTGCCTCCTTATTACGTGAAAAATAATGATTCCTCCACCTGACAGCAGGGACCCACCGGACGGGCCACCGTACTTCGCGAAAAAAACGTTTCCCCCCTGACTGCTAGGACCCACCGAACGTGCCAGCATATTGCGCGAAAATATGTTCCCCCCGCTGTCAGCTCGGACCCACCGGAAGTGCCTCCTTATTACGCAAAAAAATGAATACTCCCCCTGCTGGTTGGGACCCACCTTTGTGGGAGGCTGACTTGTGGGCTTACTAAGTTGACGGGGACGGCGTGCTTTGTCAACTTAGTCAATATGAATGATTCTAGCTCCAGTGACCATACGATGTCCATCCAACGGCCGTAGTGCTTCTTCAACCTCTAGTCTTGTTGCTCCAGCCTTCCAAAGCAGCGCCAGTCGTGCCACATGCTCCTGCCTCCCGTAGCAGGATGTGCTACCGCGGAGGCCTCACTGCCACTACTATTCCCACCACTGGCCAGGCCATCCCTCTACTCAACCACACCCCTTGTTATTCTGCGGCGTCGACAGCCTCACACCGCAGCGAACCAGTGAACCCTCGTACTCCTCTACGTGTGGGCATCCACTGCCATGTCTTCATCGGCTCTGCGGTGTCCCCTTCCTAGGCCTCGCCGTCGTCCATCGCCCTGGTGCTCTCGGTGCGGCATGGTCAATGTGGTCAAGGAATGGATTCCATTGGACTTGGACTGTACGTGGAGAGGCTAACAGCTGGGTCCACGGCCGCAGCAAGGAAGTGCCTCCTTATTACGCGCAAAATAATTATTCCTCCACCTGACAGCGGGGACCCATCGGACGGGCCATTGTATTTCGTGAAAAAAAGGTTTCCTCTAGACTGCTAGGACCCACCAGCTACATCTTCACATGAAAGGAAGTGTGTCCGGGCAAAAAAAACGATTCGCCCCCCTGACTGATGGGACCCACCAGCTACATCTTCACACGCAAGGAAGTGCGTGACAGTCAGGACCCACCTGGTCGAAGCGTACGTAGCGTTGTCATTTTGGTCGCGATCGTGTACGTACATACTGGTTGATGTAGAGGCGCGCGTGTAGCATGTACACGTATGTATAGCGGCCAGTGTGCAAGAAAGAAAATGCGGCCACGTACGTACATACGGGGAGGGTCTCGAACGCCTACTCGCGCATACGTATGACCAGGGCTCGTGTACATGGCTGGGTCGAAACGGAGAAACAGCGTCGTTATCATGTACATGGGGAGCCAACCGGCTGGGTCGGAACGGAATGCGTCGTTGTGTTCATCGGGAGGGCTTGGACGGAACAGCCGATGGAAACGAGCCTGGCGTACCGCAGAACGGAGGAAACGGCCTTGTGTTCGACCGGCCACGTTCGAAACGGGGTCCTGTTCATCGGGAGGGGTCTGGCGTACCGCAAAACAGAGGAAACGGACCTCCTACGGTCGAAACGGGGGTCCTGTTGATCGGGAGGGGTGTGGCGTACCGCAAAACAGGACTCCACGGTATACTGTTCATCTCCACCGTCGACCCCCTCCAGCCTCCACGGGCTACTGTTCATCCACCGTCGACCTCCTCCAGCCTCCACCTGCGACTGTTCATCCACGGGCTCCTGTTGATCCAGCCTCCACCGCGTGCTACTCCACCGGCTATTGTTCAATCAGCGCTCTCCACGGGCTCCTATTCAATCACCCCTCCATGGGCAACTATTCATCCAGCCCCTCCACCATCTACTGTTCATCCAGCCCTCCACGGGGTGGTCCTGTTCATCCAGCCCTCCACGGGGTCCTGTTCATCCAGCCCCAACCGGCTCGATCGATCGGGGTCCTGTTCATCTAGAGGCAACACCACGGCGTCCTGTTCATCCACCCCCACCGGGAACTGTTCATCCAAACCCCCAACAACACTCACTGTTCATCCAGAGGCAGCATCGATCGGCTTCAGTTAGCAGCAATAGCGAAGGAATCGCTTGATCGGGTTTAGTTAATAGCCATCGATCGATCGCTCGGGTTCAGTAACGTGTAGCCTGCAATGCAAACGCTCGGGTTCAGTTACAGCCCAACACCTCGCTCGGGTTCAGTTAGATCCCAACGCCTCGCACCCACGCGCGTGCGTGTATGAGAGAAAGGTGCATCGCTCGGCCCCGACCACCCACCGTAATCGGGAACACCCCGATATTTTCCTCGCCCTCGCTTCTACCACAGTTTTTCCGTCATGGACGGCCCAAAGAATGTCATGCAGCTGTGTCTCCGACCCGCCCAGGACGAAAAACCCATTTTATGTCATGATTTTTTGTCATAGAAGTAGGACCCCACCACATTTATGACGATACCGGGTTTTGTCACAATTATCGGCATAGAAGTGTCATAAGTATAACAGGAAAAAAATCGTTCGGCCCAAAATGTCACGGGTGTGTCTTTTTTTAGTGAATTGATGCTCTTTCTTGATTTCTACCTTCGTTGATTTCAGCAACACGAAGAGCTCGGGAATCATTTTTGTCATCCCTTGAATATTATAGTTCATCACGAAGTTCTCGTAACTTGGTGATAGTGACTAGAGAACTCTGTCAATCACTATCTTATCTGGAAGATTAACTCCCACTTGACTCAAGCGGTTGTAGTACTCAGACATTCTGAGCACATGCTCATTGATTGAGCTATTCTCCTCCAACTTCTAGGAAAAGTACTTGTCAGAGGTCTCATACCTCTCGACACGGGCATGAGTCTGAAATACTATTTTCAACTCTTGGAACATCTCATATGCTCTGTGGCGTTCAAAACGTTTTTGAAGTCCCGGTTATAAGCCGTAAAGCATGGTGCACTAAACTATCAAGTAGTCATCATACCGAGCTTCTCAAACGTTCATAACGTCTGCATCTAGTCCTGCAATAGGTTTCTCAGCTAGCGGTGCATCAAGGACATAATACTTCTGTGCAGCAATGAGGATAATCCTCAGATTACGGACCTAGTCCGCATCATTGCTACTAACATCTTTCAACTTAGTTTTCTCTAGGAACATATCAAAAACATAGGGGAGCTATAACGCGAGCTATTGATCTACAACATAATTTGCAAATACTATCAGGACTAATTTCATGATAAATTAAAGTTCAATTAATCATATTACTAAAGGACTCCCACCTAGATAGACATCCCTCTAGTCATCTAAATGATCACATGATCCAAATCAACTAAACCATGTCCGATCATCACGAGAGATGGAGTAGTTTTCAATGGTGAACATCTTATGTTGATCATATCTACTATATGATTCACGCTCGACCTTTCGGTCTCTAGTGTTCTGAGGCCATGTCTGTACATGCTAGACTCGTCAAGTTTAACCTGAGTATTCTGCATGTGCAAAACTATCTTACACCTGTTGTATTTGAACGTAGATCTTATCACACCCGATCATCACGTGGTGTCTCGGCACAACGAACTACCGCAACGGTGCATACTCAGGGAGAACATTTGTACCTTGAAATTTTATAAGGGATCATCTTATAATGCTATCGTCGTACTAAGCAAAAGAAGAAGCATAATAAGATAAACATCACATGCAATCAAAATATGTGACATGATATGGCCATCATCATCATGTGCTTTTGATCTCCATCTCCAAAGCATCGTCATGATCTCCATCGTCACTGGCTTGACACCATGATCTTCATCGTAGCGTCGTGGTCGTCTCGCCAACTATTGCTACTACTACTATCACTAACTCATAGTGATAAAGTAAAGCAATTACATGGATTTCGCAATTCATACAATAAAGAGACAACCATAAGGCTCATGTCGGTTTCCGATAATTTACAAAACATGATCATCTCATACAATAACGTATAACTCATCACATCTTGACCATATCACATCACAACATGCCCTGCAAAAACAAGTTAGACATCCTCTACTTTGTTGTTGCAAGTTTTAAGTGGCTGCTACGGGCTTAGCAAGAACCATTCCTACCTACGCATCAAAACCACAACGACTTTTTGTCAAGTGTACTGTTTTAACCTTCACAAGGACCGAGCATAGTCACACTCGATTCAACTAAAGTTGGAGAAACAGACACCCACTAGCCACCTTTGTGCGAAGCACGATGGTAGAACCAGTATCATGAATGTAGTCATGTAATGTTGGTCTGGGCCGCTTCATCCAACAATACCGCCGAATCAAAGTATGACATGCTGGTAAGCAGTATGACTATTATCGCTCACAACTCATTGTGTTCTACTGCATATCATCTACGCATAGACCTGGCTCATGATGCCACTGTTGGAGAACGTAGTATTTCAAAAAAAATCATACAATCATCCAAGATCCATCTAGGAGAAGCATAGCAATGAGCGGGGAGAGTGTGTCCACGTACCCTGGTAGACCGAAAGCGGAAGCGTTTAGTAACGCGGTTGATGTAGTCGAACGTCTTCGCGATCCAACCGATCAAGTACCGAACGCACGGCACCTCCGTGATCTGCACACGTTCAGCTCGGTGACGTTCCTCGAACTCTTGATCCAGTTGAGGCCGAGGGAGAGTTTTGTCAGCACGAGGTGTGGTGACGTGTTGATGAAGTTACCGACATAGGGCTTCGTCTAAGCACTGCGACAATATGACCGAGGTGTGTAACTGTGGAGGGGGGCACCGCACACGGCTAAGAAATCAACTTGTGTGTCTATGGGGTGCCCCCTCCCCATGTATATAAAGGACGGAGGGAGGAGGAGGCTGGCCTAGAAGGGGCGCGCCAAGGGAGGAGGATTCCTACTCCTAGTAGGAGTAGGTTTCCTCCTTTCCTAGTCCTACTAAGAAAAGGGAGGAAGGAGGACGAAGAGAGAAGAAAGGAGGGGGCCGGCCCCCCAAGCCCTAACCCAAATCAGTTTGGGCCTAGGGGGCACGCCCCACACTTTGCTTGCTGCCCTCTTTCTCCACTAGGGCCAAATAAGGCCCATAGACTCCGCGGGGGGTTCCGGTAACCTCCCTGTACTCCGAAAAATACCCGATACACTTCGGAACCCTTTCGGTGTCCGAATATAACCTTCCAATATATCAATATTTATGTCTCGGCCATTTCGAGACTCCTCGCCATGTCTGTGATCTCATCCGGGACTCCGAACAACCTTCGGTACATCAAAACACATAAGCTCATAATATCGATCGTCGTCGAACATTAAGCTTGCGGACCCTACGGGTCGAGAACTATGTAGACATGACCGAGACTCATCTCCGGCCAATAACCAATACTGAAACCTGGATTCTCATATTGGTTCCTACATATTCTATGAAGATCTTTATCGGTCAAACCGCATAACAATATACGGTGTTCCCTTTGTCATCGGTATGTTACTTGCCCGAGATTCGATCGTCGGTATCATCATACCTAGTTCAATCTCGTTACCGGTAAGTCTCTTTACTCGTTCTGTAATACGTCATCTCGTGACTAACTTATTAGTCATTTGCTTGCAAGGCTTATTATGATGTGTATTACCGAGAGGGCCTAGAGATACCTCTCCGACACTTGGAGTGACAAATCCTATTCTCGATCTATGCCAACACCACAAACACCTTTGGAGACACCTGTAGAGCATATTTATAATCACCCAGTTATGTTGTTATGTTTGATATCACACAAGGTGTTCCTTGGGTATTTGGGAGTTGCATAATCTCGTAGTCAGAGGAACATGTATAATTCATGAAGAAAGCAATAGCAGTAAAACTAAACAATCATAGTGCTAAGCTAACGGATGGGTCTTGTCCATCACATCATTCTCTAATGATGTAATCCCATTCATCAAAATACAACACATGTATATGGTCAAGAAACATAACCATCTTTGATTCACGAGCTAGTCAAGTGGAGGCATACTAGGGACACTCTGTTTTGTCAATGTATTCACAAATGTACTAAGTTTTCGGTTAATACAATTCTAGCATGAATAATAAACATTTATCATGATATAAGGAAATATAA
The DNA here is from genome assembly GCA_902687465.1 of Secale cereale. Classification (NCBI taxonomy): domain Eukaryota; kingdom Viridiplantae; phylum Streptophyta; class Magnoliopsida; order Poales; family Poaceae; genus Secale; species Secale cereale. The sequence continues at coordinate 547,751,429 of LR738712.1, forward strand.
ATAACAACTTTATTATTGCCTCTAGGGCATATTTCCTTCAGTAGCATTATAAGAAGATCCCTTCACTAAATTTCAAGATAATAGTGTTCTCCCCGAGTATGCACCATTGCTACAGTTCGTCATTTCAAGACACCACATGATGATTTGGTGTGATAGACTCTACATTCACATACGACGGGTGTAAGACAGTTTTACACATGCGGAATACTTGGGTTAAACTTGACAAGCCTAGCATGTACAGACATGGCCTCAGAACACTAGAGATCGTAAGGTCGAACATGAGTCATATCGTAGATATGATCAACATAGAGATGTTCACCATTAATGACTACTCCATCTCACGTGATGATCGGACGTTGTTTAGTTGATTTGGTTCATGTATCACTTAGCTAACCTGAGGGATGTTGATTTAAGTGGGAGTTCATTAGTAATTTGACTAATTGAACTTAAATTTATCATGAACTTAGTCAAAATTGTCTTTGCATATTATGTTATAGATCAATAGCTCACAATGTAGCTCCCCTGTTTTTGATACAATCCTAGAGAAAACTAAGTTGAAAGATGATAGTAGCAATAATGTGGATTGGGTCCGTGATCTGAGGATTATCCTCATTGCTGCACAGAAGAATTATGTCCTTGATGCACCGCTAGGTAACAAACCTATTGCAGGAGCAAATGTAGACGTTATGAACGTTTGGCAAGCTCGATATGATGACTAATTAATATTTTTGTGCGCCATGCTTTACGGCTTAGAACCGAGACTTCAAAATGTTTTGAACACCACGGAGCGTATGAGATGTTTCAAGAGCTGAAATTGGTATTTCAGACTCATGCCCATGTCGAGAGGTATGAGACCTCTGACAAGTACTTTGCCTACAAGATGGAGGAGAATAGCTCAGCTAGTAAGCATGTGCTCAGAATGTCTGGGTGCTACAATCACTTGAATCAAGTGTGAGTTAATCTTCCAGATAAGATAGTGATTGACAGAGTTCTCTAGTCGCTATCACCAAGCTACTATAACTTTGTGATGAACTATTGATAACCCTCAACCGTAAGGGATCGAGATAGTCTTCGCGGGTAAGAATAACCCAATTTATTGATTCGACACACGGGGAGCCAAAGAGTATTTATAAGCTTTGACAGTTGAGTTGTCAATTCAACCGCACCTGAAACATACTTACTTGCAACAAAAGATAAATGGTAACAGTGATATGATAGTGATGATAGTGATAGTAAAAGTAAACAGCAAAAGTAAATAGTAAAGGTAAATGGCAAAAGCAGCAACTAGTGACAAGCAGGATTTAAAACACTGTAGGCTAGGGAGATGGATGGTTGGGCGCTGCATGGATGAGATATATCATGATTCTAACTTGGGGCACGGCACACGGAAAAGTAATGATCATCTAGGCAAATATCAAACATTAGGCATGTATCCCGTAGGTAGTTGTACGTGCTTGCAATAAGAACTTGCACAACATCTTTTGTCCTACCATCCCGCTACGCACGGGGCCAAAAGGAACTTATGGAGATTAAGGTGCTCCTGTCAAAGAGCACCGGAACAAAGCAATGAACTCAATGGATACATGTAATCCTCAAACTACGGACCATCCCCTTTGGTGTCCCAAACTGTCACTTTTGGGATCGCCGGTTCCGAACCGTAACAGGTGCAAACAACTCATAGATAGGATCAAGAACACAAATATATTCATGCAAACACATATGGTTCAGATCTGAAATCATGGCACTCGGGCCCTAAGTGTCAAGCATTAAGAATAACAAGTTGAAGCAAAGATGATAAACACCATAGTAGATGATAGGCAACATGTCCCCAACGATCTGACAAACTATTACATGATCTAACTCATCCAATCCCTACCATCCCCTTTGCCTACAGCAGGGGATTACTCACACATGGAAGGAGAAGTCATGGAGAGACGATGGAGTGGTGATGGTGATGACGATGGCGACGATCTCCCCTCTCCGGAGGCCAATTCAGCCTCCAGATTAGCCCTCTCGAAGAAGAACATAGGGTGGCGGCGGCTCCGCGACGAAAACTGCGAAAAGAACTTCTGATCTGGGGTTTCTCCATCACGGGTAAAAATACGAGTCAAAGTAGGGCACCAGGGGGCGTGGGGCCCACCCAGGCGACCCCCCGGCGCGGCCAGGGGCTGGGTCGCGCCACCAGGGCGCCTGGGCCCCCCTGGTCCCCCTCTGGTCCCCCTTCTGGCTCCTGGTTCCTTCGGGTGCATGGATTTTCTGTGATTTTTCGTGGATTTTTCTGAGATACCTAAAAATCCATTTTCCTGCACACAATAAAACCATACAGGCAGCTCTGCTGAAAACAGCGTCAGTCCGGGTTAGTTTAGTTCAAATCATGCAAGAATGAGGTCAAAACAATATCAAAAGTGTTTGGAAAAGTAGATACGTTTGAGACGTATCAACTCCCCCAAGCTTAGCATATTGCTTGTCCTCAAGCAATTCAGTTCAAAGAACTGGACGCGACAAAGAAAACTTTGACAAACTCTTTTGCTTCATTAGATGTATATAAGCATGTAGTACGAAAAGAGTCTAGCAAGTATTGAAACAGTACTATGAGGACAATGCAAGGAGCAATCCTTCTTTCAAGTGACCAGTCACAAATACTTAAAAATACTTAAAAGTAAATAATATATTACTGAAAATCAAGACAAGATTACATTGCACATAGCTTGAGCATATTAGGGTGGTATCTCGCTAGCCTCTATGAGTGAAGCAAAACATAAATGCAGAAACTCCTCCAGAGTTTAAAAGGAGACTAGAACTAAGGATTTCAGAATAAATCATATCACAAGCATGCAGAAGACAATTTAATACTTTGGGACAATGCACATTACACTCAGAATGACAATTATGCTCTCCTAGTTAGTGCTTTGAAGAAAGAGGGTGGAGACTCGCGAACCATGGTTTTTGTTGGCAAGGTTGAAAACCCGTGGTCGGAAACAAAAACTAAACATGTACCAGAGCTCTTGGTTTTAAAAACAGAGGTAATAATTATTTTTAGAATATGCATATTTCGTCAACGTATGCTAGCAGGTAACTCAATCACTTCTTGAGCTGGACAAGTTTCGAGGAACGGCTCCCGCATGAGGACGATCACATCCTCTTAATCTCCTTTGTTTATCACTGCCAAAGTTTTCTGATTTCTCATGAACAAAGCGTGAAGGAGGGTTTGTTTGTTGTATTATCTTTTTGAGCCGGGCGCACTCTATACCAGTTCCTTCTCGAATTATGGGTTTGCACATTAGACATGCAATCCCGGGGTGAAACTTGTCCAACTTAAAAAGATCATGAATTAACTACTACTTCCTCATGAGCTAAAACAGAGGCACAAAAAGGGAAATGCTTTTGATTAATTTCGAGATGGTACACGAAAGTCTTCGTTAGGAATGGCAGGTAAATACCATGTATAGGAAGGTATGGTGGACTCATATGACATAACATGTTTTAAGGATTTTGGATGCACAAGCAGTCAGTCCGCTTAGTACAGGTGGGGGTTTAGCAAAAGACTGGGAAGCGACCAACTAGAGAGCAATAACGTCCATAATCATGCAGAGCGACAAAGCAACATTGAATTGGGCATGAAAGTTATATAACTATTCTAAAACTCAAAGATCATCAAGGCAGAGCAGACTTTTTAGTCTCAAACATGTGTAAGCATGTGCCAAGTCAATCCAAAAATTCTCTAAAGGGAAATACCACCTTAGTATACCGAATTATGAACAATGCAATGCATGTAGATCATTTCAATAACACATTATATACTCCAGTTATTCGAGACTAGCCACAAGGAAAGCATGAACCACTGGAGGAGCATTGTAAACATAGCACTATGTCGCTACAAGCTAGTCTCTAGATCATAAGTACAGGAATATGTACAAAAGTAGAAACAAGAAGAGTTCATACCGGTCTTCCTTGTTGCTTCCCTTCAGTCGATCTTCGTCATTACTGCCTGTCACTTGCACGATCGAACGTAGGAAATATAATTAAATGCCATCACGGACTCGAGATGAACTCTGAAAACAAAGCAAACTAAAGAGAAAAGGAAATCTTTTTGGATTATTTTAAAGGTTGAACGAAAGCAAAAGCAAAAGAAAATCTTTTTGTTGTTTTTGCAAAGAGAGAAATGAAGAAGAACGGGCAAAAACTTCGAAAAGATCAAAGCGAACAAAACGGATAATACAATGGAAAAGTGAGAGGGGCACGTACTCCCCCAAGCTTAGGCTTTTGGCCTAAGTTGGTAGCAGCTACTGCCCCCAGGAGCCTCCTGCTCCGGGGGTATGGTGGTGAGACCAAGGGTCGTAGAAGGATGTTGGCGCGTATACCGAACTCCTCGTAGTCTCCCACGAGGAAGGGTCCGTACGCCAAGCAGAGGAAGACCCTTCACCAAACTCGGTGGCGGTATCTCCCTGGAAAGGTGGTAACTCACCGTGCTCCTCCTTGTCGGGCACAACCCCCTCCGTGGGGTTATGAAACTGATACTGGACCATGAACTCATCGAACTGGACAACATCAAAGGAACATCCGTTCCTGCGAGAAAAATCAAACAAAAGAGGTGCAGGTAGACGGATCTCGCGTTCCGCGGTAGTTCCGAAACGTAAGATATAAACAAGATTATCCAGCTCAGAAGCCATGGTAACAAACTTATGCCTTTTCATAGCAGCAAGATCAAAGCTTAAATAAGTAAAAGGATTATCATCTGGGTGTGGGGTGCCTCCAAGATGTTCTAAGATAAGTGTGGCATAAATGCCACCATATAAGTCCCCCTTGTTACCGTTCATAGCAAGGCGTCGAGCAATTAAGGCACCCATATTATAATCAGACCTCCCTGAGAGGGCTGCTGCCAGGATAGCAATATCCGGAGCAGAAATGCTGCTCGTGTTGTCGCGAGCTAACACCCCTCTAGCAACATAATATGCAAAATACCTGAGGTGAGGAAATAAGATGCTGGAGATCTTCGACCGATGAATATCCCTCGTACCCATGCTGCAGAGAGAGTTGATGACGGTTTTCAGCTCGGAGGGCTGAGTGGCCATCCTAGCCGTCCTCCCAACGTTTGGCACACCTATTATTTCACAAAACCTTCCCAAAGTCATGGTGATAAGATCATTGTAAATTTTGAAGTCAATAGCACCTGAATCAGGATTATATCTAAAACTGTTAATGAAACTGGAGGTGAGTTTTTGATATTGAGTAACACGGCACGTGACGAGCCGTTCAAACCTGCATTAGCACAAAGGTTATAAAACTCATCCTTGATTCCCGCAGCTTCGAGGAATTCATCACATGGAAACGTCATTGCACGTGCTGGACTTGTGTCTTCCAACAACTCCAGGGGCACATGATCTTCATTATAGCTCACCCTAGCAGTCGAGGGTGAAGCTATGGCTCTAGTAACTCGATCGGAGTGTGCAGGCCTCCTCTTCTCAAGCCACCCTTTTGCCCTTCCTAACAAACTCATTTCTGAAATTTTCGGCAATTTACAAAAACGAGGATTAAAACAAGGTGAGCTAAGGCAAACTACTCAACTCACTTGCCCAAGGCATAAACTTGCATCAAAACTTGGAAAATAACTTTCTACACATGCATGCAAGCTCATCTATACAGCACCAAGAACTACTAAATACTCACAAATGAAGTCACCAATCAAAAATCTAATTGGAGGGGTGGAGGATTCACATACTAGGGAGTATTTGTTCAAAATCTCAGCTCAAATGATGGGCTGTAGAGAGAGATCGAAGAATCGCCTCCAAGAACAGCAAGAACACAAGAACAAGTGCAGAACTCCCGTTTTTGGAGAAAAAGAGAGAGGGAGGAAGAAGACATACCTGGAGGGGGGCCATGTGGGCCCCAAGCGCCCTATGGGCGCGGCCAGGGGCTGGGCCGCGCCAGCTGGCCGCCTGGGCCACTGGTGGGTCCCCCTGGCTGGCCCCAGGTCCCTCTGGGTCTCTCCCGACGTGGAAATTTTTATTCAAATTTTTCTGGAATTTTTCTGAAAACTTCACTGTTGAAATTTTTTCGAAGTTCAAAAAGCTGCGAAACTATCTGAAAACTTGAAGTAATGAGTAGTATTGTGAAGCTTCAAAACATAAATACTTGGTACAGCAAGTAGGGCAAAAACTAAAAACAAATGAAAACATAACAAGCTCAACTTTTTATCTATATAAAACATGTTTACTAGTAAGGTTGATCAAGTCTTACCAACAAACAGGCGATATATAGAGCAAAAAGTCTCACCTCTCACGAAGTAATCACTGAACCTTTACCTTGATGGACATTGTCCCCACCATGATAGTTTTGTATTTGTGAGGCACATGTAGTGGACAATCCCATTCTCCAATCTTCACGGTCTCGATATTTTCTATAGAGTTGAGGCCATGCCTCCTATCGATCTTCTTTGGAAAATATACCGTGTGTTCTTTATCATTCACATGGAAGGTAACTTTCCCTTTATTGCAATCAATAATAGCACCTGCGGTGTTAAGAAAAGGTCTACCAAGAATAATGGACATGCTTCCATCCTCGGGCATGTCAAGCACAACAAAATCAGTAAGAATCAAACAATTAGCAACTTCTACGGGAACATCCTCACAAATACCTATCGGGACGGCGGTTGACTTGTCAGCCATCTAAAGGGAGATATCTGTAGGAATTAGTTTCTCTAAACAAAGCCTCTCGTAAAGAGAGAGAGGCATAACACTCACTCCCGCTCCAAGATCACATAAAGCAATTTTGACATAATTATTCATTATGGAGCAAGGAATGGTGGGTATACCTGGATCACCGAGCTTCTCAGGGATCTTGCCACTGAAAGAGTAGTTAGCAAGCATAGTAGACATTGCTTCGTTAGGAACTTTTCTTTTATTAGTGACAATATCTTTCATATATTTTGAATAAGGAGGTAACTTAATAGCTTCAGTCAAAGGAATTTGAAGAAAAAGAGGTTTAATCCACTCACAAAACTTATTGTAATGCTCTTCTTCTTTGGATTTGATGGACTTACCTGGAAAGGGCATGGGTTTCTGCACCAATGGTTCTCTTTCCTTCCCATGTTTTCTTGCGATGAAGTCTTCTTTAGTGTACCTCTTACGTTTGTCAGGTGCTTCTTCTTCTCGAACTTCAGGCGGATCATTCTTCTCATTATCCTTACCTTCAGGTTCAGCACCGTCTTCAGTCTCAGCATCGGAGATAGATACACTGTTTGGATCAACAGCTGGCTCTTCATCTGCAATAGGATAATTAGAATTGTCAGCCTCCTTATGTTTCTTCTTCTTCTTTGGAGAGCCAACAATTTCTTCTTCCTGCATTTGGGAATCTTGCTCGATTCTCCTCGGATGCCCCTCTGGATAGAGAGGATCTTGAGTGCTAGTTCCTCCTCGGGTCTTAATCCCAAAAGCCTGCAAATTATCTTGTTTGGCATTGTTAGCAAGCAAATCTTTTTGCACATTAGAAATTTGGTCAAGCTGAGTTTTAACCATATGAAAATGCTTCACAAGACATTGAACATCATTAACTGTTCTACCTAGAACATCAAGCAAACTTTTGATAGCAAGGGAATTATCATGCAACTGACTTTGTATCCTCTCATTAAAATGATTTTGTTTCATAATAAAATTATCAAACTCATCTAAACATTGATCAGGAGGCTTACCATGAGGGATGTCACTTGCGTTGAAATCTAAAAGAGAGTGTACCTCTACCATAGGAGGGTGAGTGGTAGGCTCACTCAGCTTCTCAATAGGGGGTAGATTCTTTACGTCTTCAGCTTTAATACCTTTCTCTTTAATAGACTTCTTTGCTTCTCGCATATCTTCGGGGCTTAGAACAAACATGCCCCTCTTCTTTGGTGGTGGAGGTGGTTCAGGGACGGACCAATCTTCATGGTTTTGGCAATCCTGCCCATCAAATCTTCTGCATCTTCCGGCGTCCTTTTCCTGAAAACACAACCAGCACAACTGTCCAAATAGGACCTGGATTCGTCAGTTAAACCAGCATAGAATATATCGATTAATTCGTTCTTAGGGACTTCATGTCCTGGTCTAGCCCGAATCAGACCGCAGTACCTCCCCCAAGCTTTAGGGAGGGACTCATCCTGCAACTGTTTAAAGTTATAAATTCTTTGTAAAGCAGCATGTTGCATGTGAGCAGGAAGTACTTATCAACAAAAGAGTGAGCTAAGTCTTGAGGACATTTAATGGAACCGCATGGAAGCGAATCATACCATGCTTTAGCACCTTCCTTCAAGGAGAAAGGAAGAAGCTTAGTGATATAAAAGTATCGTATCTTCTCATCTGTGGTAAACAGGCCACCCAACTCACCGAGTTTTGTTAGGTGTGCAATAGCATCATCATTTTCTCTGCCATAAAAGGGGTCAGCTTCAACCATAGGTATAAGTGAAAGATCAACAAAGAAATCATAATCAGGATCATCAATGCATATAGGAGAGGTAGCAAATTCAGGACCAGGAACGGTTTTGTTCTTCAAAGAGTGTTTTTCAAACAATTTCTTAATAACTTCAGGGTCAGAGCCAGAAAACTCTGTCAGTTCCCTGCATAAATCTTCATCAAGCATATAGTAATCATCATCAAGGAGTCTCTCCTTGAGTTTACTCAAATCAGGATAATCGTAAGTTTCACCAATAGGGTAGAGAGTAACAGGAATTTCAATTCCAGACTTTTTAGCAGCAACAGCGATCTGTTTCTCAAGAGCATAACCAAGTGAACTAATATCATCAACAGTAGTAGAAGCATCATCAAGAGTATCGGACATAGTAACTGATTCAGTAGGAGCATCATGTGGTGGTGGTGAGGCAAACTTACTCCTAACAGAAGGCGAATCAAGTGTAGCACTAGTGCTCAGAACAGTACCTCTTCTTGTAGTGGATAGTAAGATCGGAACCTTGGGGTCTCCTTTCTTACCCATAGCGGATGAAGTGCAGCAAGTAGGATACTTCAAGTAGACTTGTAAATATTGCTATGCTCCCCGGCAACGGCGCCAGAAAACGGTACTTGATAACCCTCAACCGTAAGGGATCGAGATAGTCTTCGCGGGTAAGAATAACCCAATTTATTGATTCGACACACGGGGTGCCAAAGAGTATTTATAAGCTTTGACAGTTGAGTTGTCAATTCAACCGCACCTGAAATATACTTACTTGCAACAAAAGATAAATGGTAACAGTGATATGATAGTGATGATAGTGATAGTAAAAGTAAACAGCAAAAGTAAATAGTAAAGGTAAATGGCAAAAGTAGCAACTAGTGACAAGCAGGATTTAAAACAATGTAGGCTAGGGAGATGGATGGTTGGGTGCTGCATGGATGAGATATATCATGATTCTAACTTGGGGCACGGCACACGGAAAAATAATGATCATCTAGGCAAATATCAAACATTAGGCATGTATCCCGTAGGTAGTTGTACGTGCTTGCAATAAGAACTTGCACAACATCTTTTGTCCTACCATCCCGCTACGCACGGGGCCAAAAGGAACTTATGGAGATTAAGGTGCTCCTGTCAAAGAGCACCGTAACAAAGCAATGAACTCAATGGATACATGTAATCCTCAAACTACGGACCATCCCCTTTGGTGCCCCAAGCTGTCACTTTTGGGATCGCCGGTTCCGAACCGTAACAGGTGCAAACAACTCATAGATAGGATCAAGAACACAAAAATATTCATGCAGACACATATGGTTCAGATCTGAAATCATGGCACTCGGGCCCTAAGTGTCAAGCATTAAGAATAACAAGTTGAAGCAAAGATGATAAACACCATAGTAGATGATAGGCAACATGCCCCCAACGATCTGAGAAACTATTACATGATCTAACTCATCCAATCCCTACCATCCCCTTCGCCTACAGCAGGGGATTACTCACACATGGAAGGAGAAGTCATGGAGGGACGATGGAGTGGTGATGCTGATGACGATGGCGACGATCTCCCCTCTCCGGAGGCCAATTCAGCCTCCAGATTAGCCCTCCCGAAGAAGAACAGAGGGTGGCGGCGGCTCCGCGACGAAAACTGCGAAAAGAACTTCTGATCTGGGGTTTCTCCATCACGGGTAAAAATATGAGTCAAAGTAGGGCACCAGGGGGCGTGGGGCCCACCCAGGCGACCCCCCGGCGCGGCCAGGGGCTGGGCCGCGCCACCAGGGCGCCTGGGCCCCCCTGGTCCCCCTCTGGTCCCCCTTCTGGCTCCTGGTTCCTTCGGGTGCGTGGATTTTCTGTGATTTTTCGTGGATTTTTCTGATATACCTAAAAATCCGTTTTCCTGCACACAATAAAACCATGCAGGCAGCTCTGCTGAAAACAGCGTCAGTCCGGGTTAGTTTAGTTCAAATCATGCAAGAATGAGGTCAAAACAATATCAAAAGTGTTTGGAAAAGTAGATACGTTTGAGATGTAGCAACTCCCCCAAGCTTAGCATATTGCTTGTCCTCAAGCAATTCAGTTCAACGAACTGGACGCGACAAAGAAAACTTTGACAAACTCTTTTGCTTCATTAGATGTATATAAGCATGTACTACGAAAAGATTCTAGCAAGTATTGAAACAGTACTATGAGGACAATGCAAGGAGCAATCCTTCTTTCAAGTGACCAGTCACGAATACTTAAAAAGACTTAAAAGTAAATAATATATTACTGAAAATCAAGACAAGACTACATTGCACATAGCTTGAGCATATTAGGGTGGTATCTCGCTAGCCTCTATGAGTGAAGCAAAACATAAATCACGGAGGTCTTCATCATCATCATCATCGCCCTCACCATGAGTGGTGAGTAGTTTACCACAGACCTTCGGATCCATCGCTAGTATCTAGATGGCTTCTTCTCTCTCTCTCTCTCTTTCTCTCTCTCTCTCTCTCTCTCTCTCTCTCTCTCTCTCTCCTCAATACAAAGTTCTCCTTGGTCTTCGAGGAGATCTATTCGATGTAATCTCTTTTTGCGGTGTGTTTGTCGAGATCCGATGAATTGTGAGTTTATGATCAAGGTTATCTATGAAAAATAATTGGTTCTTCTCTGAACTTTTTATGTGTGCTCATAATATCCTTGCAAGTCTCTTCGAATTATTGGTTTGGTTTGGCCTACTAGATCTATAGTTCTTGCAATGGGAGAAATGCTTGGCTTTGGGTTCAATCTTGTGGTGTCCTTTCCCAGTGAAAGTAGGGGCAGCAAGGCACGCATTGTATTGTTGCCATCGAGGATAAAAAGATGGGCTTTATATCATATTGCTTGAGTTTATCCCTCTACATCATGTCATCTTGCTTAAGGCGTACTTTGTTCTTATGAACTCAATACACTATATGCATGCTGGATAGCGGTCGATGTGTGGAGTAATAGTAGTAGATGCAGGCAGGAGTCGGTCTACTTGTCTCAGACGTGATGCATATATATACAATGATCATGCCTAGATAGTCTCATAATTATTCTCTTTTCTATCAATTTCTATCAGATCTCAAAAATATAAACTATCATCTCTATCAGATCTCACTTTCGTAAGTGACCGTAAAGGGATTGACAACCCCTTATCGCGTTGGCTGCGAAGTTCTTATTTGTTTGTGCAGGTGTGATGGACTCGTGCGTGGTCTCCTATTGGACTGATACCTTGGTTCTCAAAAACTGAGGGAAATACTTACGCTATTGTCCTGCATCTCCCTTTCCTCTTCGAGGGAATACGACGCAAGCTCAAGAGGTAGCAAGAAGAATTTCTGGCGCCGTTGCCGGGGAGGCTTACGCAAAAGTCATATACCAAGTGCCTATCACAAACCCTTATCCATCGCATTACATTTATTTGCCTCTTGTTTTCCTCTCCCCCACTTCACCCTTGCTATTTTATTTGCCCTTCTTCCGCCGTGTGTTTATCGTTCGCTTGATTCTTGTTTGCTTGTGTGTGTTGCTTGCTTGCCTGTCATTATGGCTAGTCCCTCATCCGCTCCTTTGTCTCCTGAGTTTGAAGTGCTTCACTTCAAGCAAAAGCAAGGAGAAAATTTGAAAGATGCTTGGATTAGGATGATGGAATCTTATCGTAAGTGCACCTTAGAGGTGAATTTTAGAATCTTGCTTCGCAATTTTTATGTTGGGTTGAATATGTCTCACAAACAACTCTTGGATTGCGTTGCCAAAGGGAATTTTATCGAAGTTGATCCTAGTATCGCGCATGAAATTACAGAGGGAATAGTGGGAACACTACCTCCCCAAACAGGGTCAAATTCAACCCCTTAAGGGACGCAAGTTTTGAGAAAATTTGTGAAGTAACAAACATATTACAAAAGTCTCTCGAACCTCTTAAAAGTGTTAATGGGAATCTCCATCGCATGAATATGTTGATTACTCTATGTAATAAGCGGTTGGATGCTTTAGATCTAAAGATTTCGGAATATGAAGGGAAACGTAAAGAACCTCCCGGATTCGAGCTTGACACCATTAAAAGGGTGAAGATCAAAGATGGCAATACCTAGATTTATCTTGTATCGTGCCTAACAAGGGGCGTAAAACGATAGCGCTTGTTGGGAGGCAACCCAATTTTATGTTTTTTGTTTTTGTTGCTGTTAGGGAATAAATATTGCATCTAGCCTCTGATTATATGTGGTTTCATGTTTTGTTTAGTGTTTGTGCCAAGTAGAACCTTTGGGAAGACCTGTGTGAAGTTTATGTGATCTTGCTGTGAAAAACAGAATCGTTAGCGCTGGCTAAAGTAGTCTTCAGATTTTACTGGAGAGTGATTTTTAGTTGATTCTTTTTGCAGATGATTGGCAGAAAAATTACTCAAATTTACCAATTTAGTTTAAAAAATTTCGAGTTCCAGAAGTAGGCGAAACCTGCAGATTACTACAGACTGTTCTATTTTTCGTGTGTTGTTTGCTTATTCCGATGCATCTATGAGTAGTATTGGAGCATATGAACCATAGAGAAGTTGGAATACAGTATGTTTAACACCTATATAAACAAATAATGAATTCATTGCTGCACCTTTGAGTAGTGGTTTGCTTTCTTATACTAACGGAGCTCACGAGAATTCTTGTCTAAGTTTTGTGTTGTGAAGTTTTCAAGTTTTGAGTATTGCTTTGATGGACTATGGAACAAGGAGTAGCAAAGGCCTAAGCTTGGGGATGCCCATCGCACCCCAAGTAAATTCAAGATAATCAAAAGCCTAAGCTTGGGGATGCCCCGGGAAGGCATCCCCTCTTTCGTCTTCATCCATCGGTAACTATACTTGGAGCTATATTTTTATTTGCAACATGTTATGTGTTTTGCTTGGAGCGTCTTGTATAATTTGAGTCTTTGCTTGTTAGTTTGCCCCAATCATCCTTGCTGTACACACCTATTTGAGAGAGTTAAATATGGCCTAGAAATTGTTAGAACACTCTATGTGCTTCACTTATATCTTTTAAGTTGAATAGTTTTTGCTCTAGTGCTTCACTTATATCTTTTAGAGCACGGTGGTGGTAATATTTTGTAGAAATTGTTGAACTCTCATGCTTCATATATATCCTTTTGAGAGTCTATTAAAACATCATGGTAATGTGTTTAGGCTAAATAAACTAGTCTTCACATGATAGACATCCAATGTCAATGTAGTAAAAAAATCACACTAAGTGCATTGAATATGATGAGATGTTGGATGCTTGATAATTCTTTTGAGACATGAGGATAGTGATATTAGAGTCATGCTAGTAGAGTTATTATGAAATTGAGGAATACTTGTGCTAAGGTTAGTGATTATCGTATCATGCACGTATGGTGAACCGATATGTGACGGAGTTAGAGCATGAGGTAGTTGTAGAGTGCCAACCTTTGTGTGGAGGTTGGGGGCGCGCGATGGTTAACTCCAACCAACCTCCCCCCTAGGAGCATGTGTTTACTTTGTTTTGATGACTCGTAGATTTTTGCAATAAGTATATGAGTTCTTTTGACTAATGTTGAGTCCATGGATTATATGCGCTCTCGCCCTTCCACCATTGCTAGCCTCTCTTGTACCGCGCAACTTTCGGCGGTACCATAAACCCACTATATATCCTTCCTCAAAACAGCCACCATATTGTTCCTCAAAACAGCCACCATACCTACCTATCATGGCATTTCCATAGCCATTCCGAGATATATTGCCATGCAACTTTCCACCGTTCCGTTCATATGACACGCATCATATTGTCATATTGCCATTGCATGATCATGTAGTTAACATCGTATTTGTGGCAAAGCCACCATGCATAATCTTTATACATGTCACTCTTGTTTCATTGCACATACCGGTACACCGCCGGAGGCATTCATATAGAGTCATACTTTGTTGTTGTAGTATCGAGTTGTCATGAAAGTGTGATGATCATCATTATTAGAGCATTGTCCCATGGGAGGAAAGGCTAAATCTATAAAGCCCCTCCGCAAAAAATAAAGAAAAAAAGGCCAAAGAAAAAAAGAAAGGCCCAAAAAAAGAAAAAAAAAGAAAAAAAGAAAAAGACAATTGCTACTATCTTTTTCCACATGTGTGCTTCAAAGTAGCACCATGTTCTTCATTGTAGAGAGTCTCATGTTTAGTCAATTTCATATACTAGTGGGAATTTTCATTATATAACTTGGCTTGTATATTCCAACGGTGGGCATCCTCAAATGCCCTAGGTCTTTGTGAGCAAGCTAGTTGGATGCACACCCACTAGTTTCTTTTTTTGAGCTTTCATTCATATTTAGCTCTAGTGCATCCGTTGCATGGCAATTCCTACTCACTCACATTGATATCTATTGATGGGCATCTCCATAGCCCGTTGATAAGCCTAGTCGATGTGAGACTATCTCCCTCCTTTTTGTCTTCTCCACAACAACCTCTATTCCACCCATAGTGCTATATCCATGGCTCACGCTCATGTATTGTGTGAAGGTTGAAAAGTTTGAAAAGATTAAGTATGAAAACAAATGCTTGGCTGAAGTCGGGGTTGTGCATGATATGAATATTTTTGTGTGATAACGAGGGAGCATAGCCAACACTATATGATTTTGTAGGGATAACTTTCTTTAGCCATAGTATTTTGAGAAGACATGATTGCTTTGTTAGTACTGCTTGAAATATTATTATTTCTTATGTCAATATAGACTTTTATCTTGAATCTTTCAGATCTGAACATGCATGCCACAATTAGGAGAAATACATTGAAAAACTATATTGGTTAGCATTCCACATCAAAAATTATTTATTTATCATTTACCTACTCGAGGACGAGCAGGAATTAAGCTTGGGGATGCTTGATACATCTCCAACGTATCTATAATTTTTGATTGTTCCATGCTATTATTTATGAAGTCTTGGATGTTTAATGGGCTTTATAATTCACTTTTATATCATTTTTGGGACTAACCTACTAACCCAAAGGACCAGTCCAGATTGCCGTTTTTTGCCTGTTTTAGGGTTTTACAGAAAAAGAATATCAAACGGAGTTCAAACAGAATGAAACCTTCACGAGAGATATTTTTCGAGAAAATCACGCACGCGGAGCTTGAGAACCACGTCAGGGGACAGAGGGCTGGCCCTCGAAGGTGGGGGCGCGCCCCCCTTCGCAGGACGCGCCCCCTACCTCGAGGCCCCCTCGAGCGTCCCCCGGTGCCCTCCTTCTTCCTATATAAGTTCACGTACCCCAGAAACTCCATGAACAGAGAGAAAACCCTAATTCCACCGTTGTAGCTTCTGTTCCCGTGGAGATCCCATCTTGGAACATGTTCCGGAGCTCCACCGGAGGGGGATCCATCACGGAGGTCTTCATCATCATCATCATCGCCCTCACCATGAGTTGTGAGTAGTTTACCACAGACCTTCGGGTCCATAGCTAGTATCTAGATGGCTTCTTCTCTCTCTCTAAATCTCAATACAAAGTTCTCCTCGGTCTTCGAGGAGATCTATTCGATGTAATCTCTTTTTGCGGTGTGTTTGTCGAGATCCGATGAATTGTGAGTTTATGATCAAGGTTATCTATGAAAGATATTTGGTTCTTCTCTGAACTTTATATGTGTGCTCACAATATCCTTGCAAGTCTCTTTGAAATATTGGTTTGGTTTGGCCTAATAGATCTATAGTTCTTGCACTGGGAGAAGTGCTTGGCTTTGGGTTCAATCTTGCGGTGTCCTTTCCCAGTGATAGTAGGGGCAGCAAGGCACGCATTGTATTGTTGCCATCGAGGATAAAAAGATGGGGTTTATATCATATTGCTTGAGTTTATCCCTCTACACCATGTCATCTTGCTTAAGGCGTTACTCTGTTCTTATGAACTCAATACACTAGATGCTTGCTGGATAGCGGTCGATGTGTGGAGTAATTGTAGTAGATGCAGGCAGGAGTCGGTCTACTTGTCTCGGACGTGATGCCTATATAAAATGATCATGCCTAGATAGTCTCATAATTATTCGCTTTTCTATCAATTGCTCGAAGTAATTTGTTTACCCGCCGTATAATATCGCTATCATGAGAGAAGCCACTAGAGAAAACTATGGCCCCCGGGTCTATTCTCAACACATCAATCTACATCTACTTTACTTTTACCGCTTTTATTTGCTGTTTTATAAACCAAAAATACCAAAAATATAAACTATCATCTCTATCAGATTTCACTTTCGTAAGTGACCGTAAAGGGATTGACAACCCCTTATCGCGTTGGCTGTGAAGTTCTTATTTGTTTGTGCAGGTGCGAGGGAATCGCGCGTGGTCTCCTAGTGGATTGATACCTTGGTTCTCAAAAACTGAGGGAAATACTTACGCTACTGTGCTGCATCTCCCTTTCCTCTTCGAGGGAATACAACGCAAGCTCAAGAGGTAGCAAGCCTGTATTTCCAAGAAAGTGAGTGGGAGTTCTGTAGCATTTCTGATATTATATGTGGATGACATATTGTTGATTGGAAATGATATATAATTTCTGGATAGCATAAAAGGATACTTGAATAAGAATTTTTCAATGAAAGACCTCGGTAAAGCTGCTTATGTATTGGGCATTAAGATCTATAGAGATAGATCAAGATGCCTGATAAGACTTTCACAGAACACATACCTTGACATGATTTTGAAGGAACTCAAAATGGATCAGTCAAAGAAGGAGTTCTTGCCTGAGTTGCATGGTGTGAAATTGAGTAAGACTAAAAAAATGACCATAGCAGAAGATAGAGAGAGAATGAAAGTCATTCCCTATGCCTTAGCCATAGGCGCTATACGATATGCCTTGATGTGTACCACACCTAATGTGTGTTTTGCCATGTGTTTGGCAAAGGGGATACAAGAGTGATTCAGGAGTGGATAACCGGACATCGGTCAAAAATTATCCTTGGTAACTGGAGGACTAAGGAAATGTTTCTCGATAATGGAGGTGATAAAGAGTTCGTCGTAAAGGGTTACGCTAATGCAAGCTTTGACACTAATCCACATGACTATGAGTATCAATCTGGAAGCGTATTGAAAGTAGGAGCTATTAGCTAGAGTAGCTCTATGCAAGGGATTGTAGACATAGAAATTTGCAAAGTACACACGGATCTGAATGTTGCAGACTCGTTGACTAAAATCTCTCTCAAAAGCAAAAACATGATCACTCCATAAAACTCTTTGAGTGTTAATCACATGGCGATGTGAACTAGATTATTGACTCTAGTAAACTCTTTCGAGTGTTGATACATCTCCAACGTATCTATAATTTTTTATTGTTCCATGCTATTATATTATCTATTTTGGATGTTTAATGGGATTTATTATACACTTTTATATATTTTTTGGGACTAACCTACTAACCCAAGGCCCAGTGCAAATTGTTGTTTTTTGCATGTTTCAGTATTTCACAGAAAAGGAATATCAAACGGAGTCCAAACGGAATGAAACCTTTGGGAGAGTTATTTTGGAACAATTGCAACACAGAACACTTGGAGAACACGCCAGGGAAGGAACGAGGCGGCCACGAGGGTAGGGGCGCGCCCCCACCCTCGTGGCTCCCCTGACGTGCCTCTTCCTCCTATATATACCTACGTACCCTGAAAACTTCGGGGAGCACCACGAAACCCTAATTCCATCGCCGCAACCTTCTGTACCCGTGAGATCCCATCTTGGGGCCTGTTCTGGAGCTCCACTGGAGGGGGCATTGATCACGGAGGGCTTCTACATCAACACCATAGCCTCTTCGATGAGTTGTGAGTAGTTTACCACAGACCTTCCGGTCCATAGTTATTAGCTAGATGGCTTCTTCTCTCTCTTTGGATCTCAATACAAAGTTCTCCTCGATCTTCTGGGAGATCTATTCGATGTAATTCTTTTAGCGGTGTGTTTGTCGAGATCCGATGAATTGTGGGTTTATGATCAAGATTATATACGAACAACATTTGATTCCTCTCTAAAATCTCTTATGCATGATTTAAATATCTTTGCAAGTCTCTTCGAATTATCAGTTTGGTTTGGCCTACTAGATTGGTAGTTCTTGCAATGGGAGAAGTGCTTAGCTTTGGGTTCAATCTTGCGGTGTCCTTTCCCAGTGACAGCAGGGGCAGCAAGGCACGTATTGTATTATTGCCATCGAGGATAAAAAGTTGGGGTTTACATCATATTGCATGAGTTTATCCCTCTACATCATGTCATCTTCCTTAAGGCGTTACTCTGTTCTTATGAACTTAATACTCTAGATGCATGTTGGGTAGCGGTCGATGTGTGGAGTAATAGTAGTAGATGCAGAATCTTTTTGGTCTACTTGTCACGGATGTGATGCCTGTATAAAATGATCATGCCTAGATATTCTCATAACTATGCCCTTTTCTACCAATTGCTCGACAATAATTTGTTCACCCACCATAGAAATCTGCTATCATGAGAGAAGCCACTAGTGAAACATATGGCCCCCGGGTCTATCTTCCATCATATTAATATTCCATCAAATATTTATCTTTACTTTACTTTTGTTTTGCAATCTTTACTTTCAATCTACATACCAAAAATACCAAAAATATTATCTTATCATCTCTATCAGATCTCACATTTGCAAGTGGTCGTGAAGGGATTGACAACCCCTTTATCGCGTTGGTTGCAAGGTTTTTATTTGTTTGTGTAGGCACGAGGGACTCGCGCGCGGTCTGCTACTGGATTGATACCTTGGTTCTCAAAAACTAAGGGAAATACTTACGCTACTGTGCTGCATCACGCTTTCCTCTTTGAGGGAAAACAATGCAAGCTCAAGAGGTAGCAAGAAGAATTTCTGGCGCCGTTGCCGGGGAGATCTACGCAAAAGTCATATACCAAGTACCCATCACAAACACTTATCCCTCGCATTACATTTTTTGCCATTTGCCTCTCGTTTTCCTCTGCCCCACTTCACCTTTGCCTTTTTCTGTTCGCCTTTTTGTTTGCTTGTTTTGCCTTGTGCCCTCTATTAGCTTGCATCTTCGCTGGCATCCACATGCTAATCTTTTTAAGAGATCCAATTATGATGAACCAATTGCTAGTGAGCTACGTGCACTAGATTATCTTTATGAGGTTTTGCTTGAAATTCGTGAATCTAAAAATTGTGATGAAGTGTTGAATGAAGAATATTGTAAAGTGATTCACGAAAGTACCTTGAATGAAAAGCATGATTGCAATGATGTTATTATAAATCCTATTAATGTCAATTGTGTTAATGATATGCAAAACCCTAAGCTTGGGGATGCTAGTATTGCTATGTCCACCACTTGTTGCAATGATCATGATTGGGGTGATTCTTCTTATGATCTTGAAAATTTATTTAAACCCCATGATAAATGTAAGATTGATAATAGTGCTCACAATAATATTGAAAGTGGGTTTGGAGAGGTCATGACTTTAGTTAATGTTGATCCCACTATTTTGGAAGAGTGTCAACTTCGCATGCATGTGGATCGTGTTGAGAATATGTTTTGTGATAGCTATATTGTTGAATTTGCTTATGATCCTACATGCAATTATTATGAGAGAGGAAAATATGGTTGTAGAAATCTTCATGGTACTAAATTACCTCTCTTGATGTTTAGATTGTCAAAGTTTTGTTCTTCTTCCATGCATATGCTAGATTTTGATTGCCTTGATAATGTGTTTGCTTATAAGATGCCTATGCATAGGAAGTATTTTAGACTTATATGTGTTTTTCACATGCTACATGATGCTCTCTTCGTTGTTTCAATTGCTATATTTCATATGAGCATCATCAAAATTATCAATGCCTAGCTAGGGGCGTTAAACGATAGCGCTTCTTGGGAGGCAACCCAATTTTATTTTATTTTCTTTGCTTTTAATTCTGTTTAGTAATGAATAATTCATCTATCTTCTCGTTAGATGTGGCTTTGTGTTTTAATTAGTATTTGTGCCAAGTAGAACCTTTGGGAAGACTTGGGTGAAGTCTTTGCGATCATGCTGTAAAAAGCAGAAACTAGCACTCACAAGATTAGCTACAATTTTTTACTAGAGAGTGCTTTTAAGTTAATTATTTTTGCATATGATTAATAGACAAATTCCTCACGTCCACCAATTTATTTCAGAATTTTTAGAGTTACAGAAGTATTCGAAAGTTATAGATTGCTACAAACTATTCTGTTTTTGACAGATTCTGTTTTTCGTGTGTTGTTTGCTTATTTTGATGAATCTATGAGTATTATCGGGGGTATGAATCATAGAGAAGTTGGAATACAGTAGGTTTAACACCAATATAAATGAAGAATGAGTTCATTACAGTACCTTTGAGTGGTGGTTTGTTTTCTTATACTAACGGAGCTCACAAGATTTTCTGTTAAGTTTTGTGTCGGGAAGTTTTCAAGTTTTGGGTAAGGATTTGATGGACTATGGAACAGAGAGTGGCAAGAGACTAAGCTTGGGGATGCCCAAGGCACCCCAAGGTAAAATTCAAGAACAACCAAAAGCCTAATCTTGGGGATGCCCCGGAAGGCATCCCTCTTTCGTCTTCGTCTGTCGATAACTTTACTTGAGACTATATTTTTATTCACCACGTTATATGTGTTTTGCTTGGAGCGTCATGTATGATTTGAGTATTTGCTTTTTATTTTACCACAATCATGCTTGATGTACACACCTTGTGAGAGAGACACACATGAATCGGAATTTATTAGAATAATGTATGTGATTCACTTATATCTTTTGAGCTAAATAGTTTTGCTCTAGTAATTCACTTATATCTTTATAGAGCACAGTGTTGGTTTTATTTTGTAGAAATTATTGATATCTCATGCTTAACTTATATTATTTTGAGAGACTTCTAGAACAGCATGGTAATTTTCTTTGGTTATAAAATTAGTCCTAATATGATTGGCATCCAAGATGGATATAGTAAAAAAATCATATAAAGTGCATTGAATACTATGAGAAGTTTAATACTTGATGACTGTTTTGAGATATGAGGATGGTGATATTAGAGTCCCTAGGAGCATGCGTTGAATACTTTGTTTTGATAACTTGTAGATTTTTGCAATAAGTATATGAGTTCTTTTTGACTAATGTTGAGTCCATGGATTATACGCACTCTCACCCTTCCACCATTGCTAGCCTCTCTTGTATCAGGAACTTTTGCCGGTACCATACACCCACCATATACGTTCCTCAAAACAGCCACCATACCTACCTATTATGGCATTTCCATAGCCTTCCGAGATATATTGCCATGCAACTTTCCACCGCTCCGTTTATTATGACACGTTTCATCATTGTCATATTGTCATGCATGATCATGTAGTTGACATCGTATTTGTGGCAAAGCCACCGTTCCTAATTTTTCATACATGTCACTCTTGATTCATTGCACATCCCGGTACACTGCCGGAGGCATTCACATAGAGTCATATTTTTTTCAAGCTTCGAGTTGTAATCTTTGAGTTGTAAGTAAATAAAAGTGTGATGATCATTATTATTAGAGCATTGTCCCAGTGAGAAAAGGATGATGGACACTATGATTCCCCCACAAGTCGGGATGAGACTCCGGATGAAAGAAGAAGAAAAAAAGACGCCATGAAAAGAAAAGAAAAGGAAAAGGCCCAAAATAAAAAAATGAGAGAAAAAGAGAGAAGGGACAATGCTCCTATCCTTTTTCCACACTTGTGCTTCAAAGTAGCACCATGATCTTCATGATAGAGAGTCTCTTGTTTTGTCGCTTTCATATACTAGTGGGAATTTTCATTATAGAACTTGGCTTGTATATTCCAATGATGGACTTCCTCAAATGCCCTAGGTCTTCGTGAGCAACCAAGTTGGATGCAACCCACTTAGTTTCTTTAGTTGAGCTTTCATACACTTATAGCTCTAGTGCATCCGTTGCATGGCAATCCCTACTCACTCACATTGATATCTATTGATGGGCATATCCATAGCCCATTGATACGCCGAGTTGATGTGAGACTATCTTACTTTTTTATCTTCTCCACAACCACCACTCCATTCCACTTATAGTGCTATATCCATGGCTCACGCTCATGTACTGCGTGAAAGTTGAAAAGTTTAAAAAATTAGAGTATGAAACAATTGCTTGGCTAAAACCGGGGTTGTGCATGATTTAAATATTTTGTGTGATGAAGATAGAGCATAGCCAGACTATATGATTTTGTAGGGATAACTTTCTTTGGGCATGCTATTTTGAGAAGACATAATTGCTTTGTTAGTATGCTTGAAGTATTATTATTTTTATGTCGATATTAAACTTTTGTCTTGAATCTTTCAGATCAGAAAATTCATGCCACAATAAATAAAATTACATTGAGAATTATGTTGGGTAGCATTCCACATCAAACATTCTGTTTTTTCATTTACCTACTCGAGGACGAGCAGGAATTAAGCTTGGGGACGCTTGATACGTCTCCAACATATCTATAATTTTTTATTGTTCCATGCTATTATATTATATGTTTTGGATGTTTAATGGGCTTTATTATACACTTTTATATTATTTGTGGAACTAACCTACTAACCCAAGGCCTAGTGCAAATTGTTGTTTTTTGCCTATTTCAGTATTTCACAGAAAAGGAATATCAAACGGAGTCCAAACGGAATGAAACCTTCGGGAGAGTTATTTTTAATACAATTGAACCACAGAAGACTAGGAGTACACGCCAGGGAAGGAATGAGGCAGCCACGAGGGAAGGGGCGTGCCCCCACCCTCATGGGCCCCTCGTGGCTCCCCTAACATGCCTCTTCCTCCTATATATACCTACGTATCCTGGAAACATTGGGGAGCACCACGAACCCTAATTCTACCGCCGCAACCTTGTGTACCCGTGAGATCCCATCTCGGGGCCTGTTCCGGAGCTCCACCGGATGGGGCATCGATCACGGAGGGCTTCTACATCAACACCATAGCCTCTCCGATGAGTTGTGAGTAGTTTATCATAGACCTTTAGGTCAATAGTTATTAGCTAGATGGCTTCTTCTCTCTCTTTGGATCTCAATACAAAGTTCTCCTCGATCTTCTCGGAGATCTATTCGATGTAATTCTTTTTGCGGTGTGTTTGTCGAGATCCGATGAATTGTGGGTTTATGTTCAAGATTATCTATGAACAATATTTGATTCCTCTCTGAAATCTCTTACGCATGATTTAAATATCTTTGCAAGTCTCATCGAATTATCAGTTTGGTTTGGCCTACTAAATTGGTAGTTCTCGCAATGGGAGAAGTGCTTAGCTTTGGGTTCAATCTTGCGGTGTCCATTCCCAATGACAGCAGGGGTAACAAGGCACGTATTGTATTGTTGCCATCGAGGATAAAAAGATGGGGTTTACATCATATTGCACGAGTTTATCCCTCTACATCATGTCATCTTGCTTAAGGCGTTACTCTGTTCTTATGAACTTAATACTCTAGATGCATGCTGGATTGCGGTCGATGTGTGGAGTAATAGTAGTAGATGCAGAATCGTTTCGATCTACTTGTCATCGACGTGATGCCTATATACAATGATGATGCCTAGATATTCACATAACTATGCGCTTTTCTATAAATTGCTCGCTAGTAGTTTATTCAGCCACCGTAGAAATCTGCTATCATGAGAGAAGCCACTAATGAAACCTATGGCCCCAGGGTCTATCTTCCATCAACTATTTATCTTTACTTTACTTTTGTTTTGCAATCTTTACTTTCAATCTACATACCAAAAATACCAAAAATATTATCTTATCATCTCTATCAGATCTCACTTTTGCAAGTGGCCGTGAAGGGATTGACAACCCCTTTATCGTGTTTGTTGCAAGGTTCTTAATTGTTTGTGTAGGTACGAGGGACTCGCGCGGAGTCTCCTACTGGATTGATACCTTGCTTCTCAAAAACTGAGGGAAATACTTACGCTAATGTGTTGCATTACCCTTTCCTCTTCGTGGGAAAACAGCGCAAGCTCAAGAGGTAGCCAGTGTTAATCACATGACGATGTGAACTAGATTATTGACTCTAGTAAAATCTTTGGGTGTTAATGACATAGAGATGTGAACTAGATTATTGACTCTAGTGCAAGTGGGACACTAATAGAAATATGCCCAAGAGGCAAATATTAAATAGTTATTATTATATTTCCTTAATCATGCAAAATGTTTATTATTCATGCTATAATTGTATTGACCTGAAACCAAAATGCATGTGTGAATACATAAATTAATACCATGTCCCTAGTAAGCCTCTACTCACTACAAAAAAAAGACACATCCGTGACATTTTGGGTCGAACAGAACTTTTTTCTGTCATACTTATGACACTTCTATGACAATAATTGTGACAAAACACGGTATCATCATAGATGTGGTGGGGTCCTACTTCTATAATAAAAAATGATGACAAAAAATGGCCTTTTCGTCCTGGGCGAGCCGGAGACGCGGCTGCATGACATTCTTTGGGCCGTCCATGACGGAAAAATCGTGGTAGAAGCGAGGGCGAGGAAAATATCGGGGTGTTCCCGATTACGGTGGGTGGTCGGGGCCGAGCGATGCGTGTTTCTCTCGTACACGCACGCGTGTGGGTGCGAGGCGTTGGGCTCTAACTGAACCCGATTGCACTACAGGCTACGCGTTACTGAACCCGTGCGATCGATCGATTGCTGTTAACTAAACCCGATCGAGCGATTCCTTCTCTACTGCTGCTAACTGAAGCCGATCGATGCTGCCTCTACATGACCAGTGAGCGTTGTTGGGGGAATTGGATGACCATTTCCCGGTGGGGGTGGCTGAACAGGACCCCGTGGTGTTGCCTCTGCATGAACAGGACCCCGTTCGATCGAGCCGGTTGGGGCTGCATGAACAGGACCCCGTGGAGGGCTACATGAACAGGACCACCCCGTGGAGGGCTGCATGAACAGTTGACGGTGGAGGGCTGGATGAACAGTAGCCCGTGGAGGGGTGGTTGAACAGGAGCCCGTGGAGAGGGCTGGTTGAGCAGTAGTCGGTGGAGTAGCGCGCGGTGGAGGCTGAATAGTCGCAGGTGGAGACTGGAGGAGGTCGACGGTGGATGAACAGTAGCCCATGGAGGCTGGAGGGGGTCGACGGTGGTGATGAACAGTATCACGTGGAGTCCCGTTTTGCGGTACGCCACGCCCTTCCCGATGAACAGGACCCCTCCCATTTTGAGGAACGCCACACCCCTCCCATTGAACAGGACCCCGTTTCGACCGTAGCGCTCCAACACAAGTCCGTTTCCTCCGTTTTGCGGTACGCCACACCCCTCCCGGTCAACAGGACCCCCGTTTTGACCGTAGGAGGTCCGTTTCCTCTGCTTTGTGGTTCGCCAAACCCCTCCCAATGAACAGTATCCCGTTTCGAATGTGGCCGGTCGAACACAAGGCCGTTTCCTCCGTTCTGCGGTACGCCAGGCCTCGTTGCCATCGGTTGTTCCATCCAAGCCCTCCGATGAACACGACGACGCATTCCGTACCAACCCAGCCAGTTGGCTCCCCATAAACACGACGACGACGCTATTTCTCCGTTCTAACCTAGCCATGTACACGAGCCCTGGCCGTATGTATGCGCGAGTAGGCGTTCAAGACCCTGCCCATATGTACGTATGTGGCCGTATTTTCTTTTTTGCACACTGGTCGTTGTACGTACGTGTACATGCTACGTGTGTGCCTCAACTACGACACATGCGCGCATCTACATCAACCAGTATGTATGTACACGTTCGCGACCAGAATGACAACGCTACGTATGCTTCGACAAGGTGGGTCCCGACTGTCAGGCACTTCCTTGTGTGCGAAGATGTAGCTGGTGGGTCCAGCAGTCAGGGGGCGAATCTTTTTTTTTGCCCGAACGCACTTCCTTGCGTGCGAAGATGTAGCTGGTGGGTCCCAGCAGTCAGGGGGAAACGTCTTTTCACGAAATACGGTGGCCCGTCCGATGGGTCCCCGCTGTCAGGTGGAGGAATAATTATTTTGCGCGTAATAAGGAGGCACTTCCTTGCTGCGGCCGTGAACCCAGCTGTCAGCCTCTCCATGTACAGTCCACGTCCGATGGAAGCCATTCATTAACCACATTGACCACGCCGCGCCGACAGCACCAGGGCGGTGGACGATGGCGAGGCCTAGGAACGGGGCAACGCGGAGCCGGGGAAGACGCGGAAGTGGATGCCCACTCGTAGAGGAGTACGAGGGTTCACTGGTTCGCTGCGGTGTGAGGCTGCCATCGCCGCAGAATAACAGGGGGTGTGGGTGAGTAGAGGATGGCCTGGCCAGCGGTGGGAAGAGTAGAGGGCAGTGAAGCCTCTGCAGCAGCACAGCCGGCCACGGGAGCCAGGAGCAAGCGGCAAGACCGGCGCTGCTTTGGGCGGCTGGAGCAACAAGACTAGGGTTGAAGAAGCACTATGGTCGTTGGATGGACATCGTACGGTCACTGGAGCTAGAATCGTTCATATTGACTAAGTTGACAAAGCACACCGTCCCCGTCAACTTAGTAGGCCCACAAGTCAGCCTCCCACCAAGGTGGGTCCCAACCAGCAGGGGGGTATTCATTTTTTTGTGCGTAATAAGGAGGCACTTCCGGTGGGTCCGAGCTGACAGCGGGGGGGACGTTTTTTCGCACAATACGGTGGCACGTCCAGTGGGTCCCAACAATCAAGGGGCAAACATTTTTTCGTGAAATACGGTGGCCCGTCCGGTGGGTCCCTGCTGTCAGGTGGAGGAATCATTATTTTCCGCGTAATAAGGAGGCACTTCCTTGCTGCCGTCGTGGACCTAGCTATCAGCCTCTCGGCGTACAGTCCACGTCCGATAGAAGCCGTTCCTTGACCATGTTGACCACGCCGCACCGAGAGCACCAGGGCGGTGGACGACGGCGAGGCCTAGGAAGCGGACGACGTGGAGCCGGGGAAGACGCGGCAGTGGATGCCCATGCGTAGAGGAGTACGAGGGTTCACTCGTTCGTTGCGGTGTGAGGCTGCCGTCGCTGCAGAATAACAGGGGGTGTGGGTGAGTAGAGGGATGGCCTGGCCAGCGGTGGGAATACTAGGGGGCGGTGAGGCCTCCGCGGCAGCATAGCCGGCCACGGGAGGCAGGAGCATGCAGCATGACCGGCGCTGCTTTGGGCGCCTGGAGCAACAAGACCAGAGGTTGAAGAAGCACTATGGCCGTTGGATGGACATCCTATGGTCACTGGAGCTAGAATCGTTCATATTGACTAAGTTGACAATGCACACCATACCCGTCAACTTAGTAGGCCCACAAGTCAGCCTCCCACCAAGGTGGGTCCCAACCAGCAGGGGGAGTATTCATTTTTTTGTGCGTAATAAGGAAGCACTTTCGGTGGGTCCGAGCTGACAGCGGGGGGGCGTTTTTTTCGCGCAATACGGTGGCCCGTCCGGTGGGTCCCAGCAGTCAGGGGGAAACGTCTTTTCACGAAATACGGTGGCCCGTCCGATGGGTCCCCGCTGTCAGGTGGAGGAATAATTATTTTGCGCGTAATAAGGAGGCACTTCCTTGCTGCGGCCGTGAACCCAGCTGTCAGCCTCTCCATGTATAGTCCACTTCCGATGGAAGCCATTCATTAACCACATTGACCACGCCGCGCCGACAGCACCAGGGCGGTGGACGATGGTGAGGCCTAGGAACGGGGCAACGCGGAGCCGGGGAAGACGAGGAAGTGGATGCCCACTCGTAGAGGAGTACGAGGGTTCACTGGTTCGCTGCGGTGTGAGGCTGCCATCGCCGCAGAATAACAGGGGGTGTGGGTGAGTAGAGGATGGCTGGCCAGCGGTGGGAATAGTAGGGGGCAGTGAGGCCTCTGCGGCAGCACAGCCGGCCACGGGAGCCAGGAGCAAGCGGCAAGACCGGCGCTGCTTTGGGCGGCTGGAGCAACAAGACCAGGGTTGAAGAAGCACTATGGTCGTTGGATGGACATCGTACGGTCAATGGAGCTAGAATCGTTCATATTGACTAAGTTGACAAAGCACACCGTCCCCGTCAACTTAGTAGGCCCACAAGTCAGCCTCCCACCAAGGTGGGTCCCAACCAGCAGGGGGGTATTCATTTTTTTGTGCGTAATAAGGAGGCACTTCCGGTGGGTCCGAGCTGACAGCGGGGGGGACGTTTTTTCGCACAATACGGTGGCCCGTCCAGTGGGTCCCAACAATCAAGGGGCAAACATTTTTTCGTGAAATACGGTGGCCCGTCCGGTGCGTCCCTGCTGTGAGATGGAGGAATCATTATTTTCCGTGTAATAAGGAGGCACTTCCTTGCTGCCGTCGTGGACCTAGCTATCAGCCTCTCCGCGTACAGTCCACGTCCGATAGAAGCCGTTCCTTGACCATGTTGACCACGCCGCACCGAGAGCACCAGGGCGGTGGACGACGGCGAGGCCTAGGAAGCGGACGACGTGGAGCCGGGGAAGACGCGGCAGTGGATGCCCACGCGTAGAGGAGTACGAGGGTTCACTCGTTCGTTGCGGTGTGAGGCTGCCGTCGCTGCAGAATAACAGGGGGTGTGGGTGAGTAGAGGGATGGCCTGGCCAGCGGTGGGAATACTAGGGAGCGGTGAGGCCTCCGCGGCAGCATAGCCGGCCACGGGAGGCAGGAGCATGCGGCACGACCGGCGCTGCTTTGGGCGCCTGGAGCAACAAGACCAGAGGTTGAAGAAGCACTATGGCCGTTGGATGGACATCCTACGGTCACTGGAGCTAGAATCGTTCATATTGACTAAGTTGACAATGCACACCATACCCGTCAACTTAGTAGGCCCACAAGTCAGCCTCCCACCAAGGTGGGTCCCAACCAGCAGGGGGAGTATTCATTTTTTTGTGCGTAATAAGGAGGCACTTTCGATGGGTCCGAGCTGACAGCGGGGGGGTGGCGTTTTTTCGCGCAATACGGTGGCCCGTCCGGTGGGTCCCAGCAGTCAGGGGGAAACGCTTTTTTGTGAAATACGGTGGCCCGTCCGGTGGGTCCCTTCAGTCAGGTAGAGGAATCATTATTTTTCGCATAATAAGGAGGCACTTCCTTGCTGCCGTTGTGGACCCAGCTATCAGCCTCTCCACGTACAGTCCATGTCCGATGGAAGCCGTTCCTTAAAAACATTGACCACGCCGTGTCGGGAGCACCAGGGCAGTGGACGACGGCAAGGCCTAGGAAGGGGACGACGCGGAGCCAGGGAAGACGCGGCAGTGGATGCGAACGCGTAGAGGAGTACGAGGGTTCACTGGTTCGCTGCGGTGTGAGGCTGCCATCGCCGCAGAATAACAGGGGGTGTGGGTGAGTAGAGGGATGGCCTGGCCAGCGGTGGGAATAGTAGGGGGCGGGAGGCCTCCGTGGCAGCACAGCCAGCCACGGGAGGCAGGAGCATGCGGCACGACCGGCGCTGCTTTGGGCGGCTGGAGTAACAAGACCAGAGGTTGAAGAAGCACTATGGCCGTTGGATGGACATCGTACGTTCACTGGAGCTAGAATCGTTCATATTGACTAAGTTAACAAAGCACACTGTCCCCGTCAACTTAGTAGGCCCACAAGTCAGCCTCCCACCAAGGTGGGTCCCAACTTGCACGGGGAGTATTCATTTTTTTTGTGCGTAATAAGGAGGCACTTCCGGTGGGTCCGAGCTGACAGCGGGGGGGACTTTTTTTCGTGCAATACGGTGGCCCATCCGGTGGGTCCCAGCAGTCAGGGGGAAACGTTTTTTTCGTGAAATACGATGGCCCGTTCGGTGGGTCCCTGCTGTTAGGTGGAGGAATCATTATTTTCCACATAATAAGGAGGCACTTCCTTGTTGTCGTCGTGGACCTAGCTGTGAGCCTCTCCATCGTACAGTCCATGTCCGATGGAAGCCATTCCTTGACCACGTTGACCACGCCGCCCCAAGAGCACCAGGGCGGTGGACGACGGTGAGGCCTAGGAAGGGGACGACGCGGAGCCGGGGAAGACGCGGCAGTGGAAGACCGCGCGGAGAGGAGTACGAGGGTTCACTGGTTCGGCTGCGGTGTGAGGCTGCCGTCGCCGCGGAATAACAGGGGGTGTGGGTGAGTAGAGGGATGGCCTGGCCAGCGGTGGGAGTAGTAGGGGCAGTGAGGCCTGCGCGGCAGCACAGCCGGCCACGAGAGACAGGAGCAGACGGCACGATCGACGCTGCTTTGGGCGGCTAGAGGAAGAAGACCAGAGGTTGAAGAAGCACGACGGCCGTTGGATGGACATCGTACGGTCACTGCAGCTAGAATCGTTTATATTGACTAAGTTGACAAAGCCCTTGGTACGCGTCAACTTGGTAGGCCCACAGGTCAGCTTCGGAAATGGTGTGCCCCAGATGTCAGGGGGAGGAATAATTTTTTTGGCGGGTGAAGCTAGAATATCCGAGATTGAAGAAGAAGCACGGCATCCGTTGGATGGACGTCCAACGGCCACTGCTACTAGAACCGTGTGTTGACTATAAGTTGACAAAGCCTTGCATACGTGTCAACTCTCTTTTTTCTAGGGGACGCATCAACTTAGTAAGGCCACAAGTGTGTGGCAGAGAACTTATAGCCCATTTGAGATTTGTAAGAATGTGCAGCCAAGTTTTGAATTCTAATGGAATTTACTACAGCCCATTTACAGTTTGTTAAAAGTACAGCCCATTTCAACGAACCGTTCAAAACAGAATTCAATAAAATTTCCCACATTTTGATGGGATCCGAAATATTTTTATCCCGAAATTTCTAGTCATATTAAATACAATTTCAATATAAATTTATATTACGTAAAAATCCAACGAAACATTGCACTCGCAACAATTAATGAAATTAAAATTTTCAATATCCAAAAATAATATTTTATAAAGTAATTACGTGTTTGGTGCATTTTTTATAGTTAGTTCCCAGTTTTTATAATTACATCCCATTTATTATTTCTTAAAGCCCATTTTCTTGTTAAGCCTAATGCATCCCTCCTAGGAAAGATTTGCAGCCCAGCGGGGCGGAGAGTAACAACTTGACGTTGCCTGGGTATTCCTAAAAAAAGTATAGCTGGGCTAGCCATTTTCAGCTTGAAAAATAATAATATTTGGGCTAGATATCTGGCCTGGGCTAGAAGGGCCACAGCCTGCCTAGTTAACAGCTGCAGCGATGTTTTCGTTGTTGTTCAGAGGAGGAAAATTAATATATGGGCTAAACATCACTCAAGAAAAACTCTACAGTGCTCACACCTCAAAAACACAAATACTGCTCGAGCTGCTTGGTCCCAGCTATCGGCCGCTTCTTGTGCAATTCTCTCGTTTATTGACTACATAGGTTGACAATGGTGTGGGACCGTGATGACTGGAAACCAAGAGGAAGAAAAAAAACAGTTTTATATACTAATAAGGAGGCACTTGCGTACGTGCGGCTATGGCCCTGGTGGGCCCCCACTGTCATCCTCTCCAAGTAAAGTCATCTCATCATCCTCATGTCCGCTGACCATGTTGACAATGCGAGACGACGGCACCACGGCGAGCGAAACAACTCGAAGGATGACGGAGAGGGCCTCGAGGGCCCTACGGATGGTCTGATACAACGCCCGCTGCTCATTCGGGAAGCCAGGATCATAGGGCCACATGTCCGCGACGGCATTGTCGTTCGCTTGTTCACCGGTGCTCGTTGAGGAGACAGAGGTTGCAGCACAGGTCCTCCTGTGCTGGTAGCTCTTCCGCCATTAGGGTGTCGAAGTGCGGCCGCACCTGCTCTATGGTGAACATGGCATGAACCGGCTTGGACAGTGGCGTCGGCTCCTGGTCGAAAGCTATGTCCATCGTCTGATTGTCATCGCTCAGCTCGGCGAGGTAGCTGGCGAGCCAGCATGTCTGGCTGCTGGACCGACCCTCTGCCAAGCACGAGTCTAACTGCCCTGGCCCACCCAGACCGCCTCCCTCGCCCCCGCGCGCTTTCCGCCTGAAACGGTCAGTGCCGCCCGCCCCACTTCCCGGTGTATGCGATTGCTCCGCCTTCAAACGACACAAGTGTCGTCCGTCCGTCCTTCTTCTGCCCACATTAATGGTATGCGGTTGCCGAGGCGGCTACTCCGGCACCACCCGTCCATCCCTCCGCCGCCCACCATTGCTATATAAATTGATGCGCCGGCCATAGCCGCAGTCATCCGCATTCGTTCCTATTCTCCTGTCCACACCATTACTGCCCACCATGGATTCCTCGCGCTCCAGTGCTCTTTGGGACGGGCGGACGACGGACCACAAGGAGATGGCAGCCATTGCTGCCAACTGGCTGGCCGGCAGGCAGCCGGAGGACGACGACGTCCCAATGGAGAACATGGTAGTCGACGATCCAGTGCCAACCCCCTCCTCCTCGCCATCCTTGCCGATGCATTGCACCATGACCATCGGTGAGGCTCGTGCCCAATATATGGACACGGTGAGGTAGAAGCGTGAGAAGCAGTTCCGGGAGGCGCAGGCCGACGCCGCCTACAACCACCATCTCCTCCAGGAGCACCTGAAGGCGGAGGAGCAGATCGCAGTAGAGCGGGCGGAGCAGGAGGCGCTGCTCGACTCGTACCGCTCCGCCCGCGAGGGCCGCCTCGAGCGCTGGCGGTACCGCATGCGGGTGGCAGAGGCTGCGGCCGCCTACAAAGAGGGCGATGAAGCGGGCGAGGCACTGTTTTGCGAGACCGAGGATGAGGCAGAGGACAATGCGGGCTCCGACGAGTCCCCGCTCCGCTAGCGTCGATGAGGCCCTGCTCCACCGAGGCCCCGCGGCGCCAACAACAAGGCAGAGTGTGACGCCCGAGACCGACGTCCCAGGAGATTCCAGAAGATTCCAGATGTTCCGGGTTGCCCGTGTGGTTCTTTGTGCTTGTGTTATTTATTTTTTGCATTGCATCATGTCATCATGACATCATGTCATTTTAATTTTGCATCTCAACCTAAATAAACCGTGTGGACCTTCGGTCCATTTAAATCGAGGGAAGATGTCTTCTCTTTATAACATATATAAGCCTCTCAATATGTAGGGAGCTATATTAATAAATATTCCATTGCTTCGGAATCACCATAACACACTTGCATAATTCCCCATTGTTTATTTCACTTCGAGTTTCTACTTCTAAATCTTGCCAATAATTCTTTTCTCGTTGCTCGAGGTTCCTCCAAAAACCCTCCTTCTATTTTATTTTAAATCCTGACATTTTGTGAGCCCGGGGATTTTGACCTCGTGTGCTAATTCTTGTCCTCCATCCTCCTCCGCCCTGCATCGGCCCGAGGCCTCCTTCACCAGCTCGCCGCGGAAGTCCCCTCCGGCCAGGCCTCGGCTCCCTCGTCCTGTGCCGCCGCGCCGCTGCTGCCCTTGCCTCCGTGGTTGACCCGTGCTGCTGTCGTGGCCTCGTGCAGCCCCTTGT
>LR738712.1:547785237-547803526 GCA_902687465.1 Secale cereale
CTGCTGCTGTAGTTTGTTTTTGTTTTTGTTTTGTTGCCGTGCTGTAATGTTTGGACAGGAGACCCGTGTACTCTTTTGGAGATGTGAACAACTACACGACGCGCAAGTACCTCTACATGACACGACCAAGTACCCCTACACGTCGATACGGCGGACGCGACAAGTACCTCTTCGGAAACGGAAACGCCCCGTGTACGACTACCGACGCCCGGAAAACGACCAAGTTCCACTACTTCCCACGACGGCCACGTGTACAACTACGTTGCCAAGACGGCCCCGACAAGTACCACGACGACCCGAACGACTACCGATGACCGTGAACAACTACCGCCGTCGTGGAACCGCCAAGACGAACGGAACAACTACTTCCTCTACGAGTTGCGAAACGACTTCTTCCTCTTCGGCCGTGTACCACTACTTCCACTACTACGGCTACTTCCACTACGAACTCGAACCGTCCCGAAACGAGTGTTTCGAAGGTATAACCCCGAGACGTGACCCGTGTGATGCTTGTTTGTGTTGTATGAAATGCTCCTCGTGTGTGCTTCGTGTCCGTTCCGACCTTTTGTCATGTTCCTCGGTTGCCTCGCCACCGACTCGTGGGAACCCGGCAACGGGATCACCCCATCATCTTGTTCAACTCGTTCACTCCACCTTTTGTTTTGCACCGGTCCCTCACCGAGTTACCGGTACCGAGATGTTGCGTTGCATCATTTTCGGATCGTTGCCGTGGCACCTTTCCATTCCACCACGGTGACAAATGCTTCTTATCTTGTTAATTGTCAACCTTTTAATAAAACTTGCATAAACTTGATCATGTCATCCGCATCATGTTAACAACATTAATATGTGTGTTTGTTGTTGCTTTATAATTATTAAACATGCTCATGGGGATTTTCCGGAGATGTTGTTGTTATTTTTCCGGCCTCATTTAAAATGTCTAGATAGTATAGTTTCTTTATGCTTCACCTCTTGCCATGTTAAAAACATTTAATCTTGTCTTGTAAATAACGAGAGTCAACTAAATAAGTAATATGTGGTGTCTGTCAATATGCAACTCGTTGCATATTGATCTCCACTTAACTTGTAGTATTTGTTTGTGCACTTGCCTTGCATATTTAAACCGGACATGCATCATACTTGTTTGTGCATCGTATGCCTTGTTTATGTATGTGTGTTTACCGTGTTGTTTTGCTTCTTTCCGGTTGCTTCTCTTGTTAGCTTCGGTTTCGTTCCGGAGTTGTGAGGATCCGCTCGACTGTTGCTCCGTCTTCTTCTTGGATCCGTTCTTCTCCTCTGTGGAATCCCAGGCAAGATGACCGAACCCGGATACCATTACTATCTTTGCCTATTGCTAGTAGTCTCGATCTATAGTGTTGCCTCGATGCCCATGTCTTTCCTGTCAGCCTCCTACTTGTAACCAATTGCCATGTTTAACCAACCTACCTATGCAAACCGTTGCTTGGCTATACGTAGGCTTCGCTCAGCCCCTCTTATAGCATTGTTAGTTGCAGGTGAAGATTGAAGATGCTTGCTTCATGTTGAAGTTTGGTTGGGTTATATCACACTATATAAATGCTTAAAACGAAATCATCTATATACTGGCAGGGTGGAAGGCTAAGCCTTTTGCTTGGTGTTTTGTTCCACTCATGCCGTTAGGAACCGTATAAACCGGTGTTATGTTCCTTGATTATGCGTTCCTAACACGGTTGGGGTGTATGGGACCCCCTTGATAAACCGCTAAGTGCTAAGTCTTTTCCAGCAAGTCCCAACATTTGGTACTATTTGCCTCATAATAACAACTTAATTAATTAATTAAATTTGCATAGGGGGTCGCTCCCTCGAGGATCCTTTATTTCTACATAGCAGGGGGGGCCAGTGCTGATGGTGTTGGTCCCAAACTAGAGTCACTTGCGGTACCACCCAGTTATCTGGGGTATTTGGTATACCCGTAGCTTCGCCCATCCGGTCGTGTCCTGAGACTTAGATACGCGCGGCTACTATCAGGGTGTCGACACGCCGGGAGGATTTGCTGGATTAGCCTTACCTTAGTTCGGTTTAACTTGAGCACGGGATTCCGAGAATACTCGGGTCTTCCCACCTATGGAGTTGCGACTTCGCGGATCGTGGGCTTGTGATGGGCCAAGTTGGAACACCCCTGCAGGGTTTGAACTTTCGAAAGCCGTGCCCGCGGTTATGTGGCAGATGGGAGCTTGTTAATTCCGGTTGTAGATAACTTGACACAATGATTCAATACACTACCAGCGTGTGTTCCGTGACTGTCAATTTCCGAATAGGGATTCGGGAGTTGAACACGGTGGGGTTATGTTTGACCGGCTTTAGTTAGGATCACTTCGTGATCATCTTTCGACCGATGCACTTCTCTTCTCGCTCTCTTTTGCGTAAGTTAGTGCTAGTTGCTGCTGCAGACTCTTGTTTGTTCCTTCACCTCTCGTTCTTTCTTCAGCCTTGTCCTCACCCAAGGCTTAAATAGTCGTGTTACCCGGGAACGGGATTGCTGAGTCCTCTGTGGCTCACAGTTACTTCACCACACCAGATGCAGGTTCAGCCGAGTTTGTTGCAGGAGTTGGATCAGTTCTTCACTGGGAGCTCGATGAAGAGTTTGGCTATTTGTTTGAGACGCTTCGACGATCAGTAGTGGTTTCTACTAGGATTCGATCCTGACCTGTGGCCTTATGTTGTTTTGGTATCTTTCTTTTGGATCTTCACCCGTAGTCGGGTTGTGATGTTCTGAATGATGTTTTGCTTATGTAATGTATTGTGTGAAGTGGCGAGTGTAAGCCAACTATCTCCTTTTGCAATTTTAATCCCTCTTTTACATGAGTCGTGCAAAGATACCAAACTTGAGATCATTCTAGGATGGGCTTATACCTTTAAGTCGTGCCTCGACACGTAGGAGGTATAGTCCCATCCTGGGCATTACAAGTTGGTATTCAGAGCCTTCTCCGACCTAGAAGCCCCCACTGATTGATCGTATCGTTGACGGTTGAGTCTAGGCACACACTGAAAACATTTTGAGTCCTATATATATATCGGAGAGTAGGATTTCTTTTGCTTCTCATCCCCTTTCATTCTGGTGAGGACTCCTGACGTCTACTCTTACCTCTTCTACTTTCAAAAATTGCACCAAATTTTTTTAGGATCCCGCGAGTATTCTGGGATTGTTTCGATGTTCTTGTGACAAGGATATTGTTCTCGATGCCTCCTGTTACCGAGGAGTTGAGCTTCGGGGTATCATTGACACAAGCATATCGCGGCAGTACTAAATACTTAAGACGGCCGACATCGAAAATCTCTCCTATGCGGCCAGTGGCAAGATAACCCCGACATCACCCAGTACTGGGGAGGTAGTTCGAGAGTATTGCCATAGCTTGTTATAGTGGATGCGTTTTCGAAGGTCCGAGGTACACAGTTTCCGAGAAAGACTGGTTATGTGTTGAAGGATGGATACACCTGGATGTAGGTTTAGAGTTGATTGCGCGGTGCTTCCCGTGTATCCCCAACACCTGATTGCATAACTGGAAACTTTCGGAAATCTATAGGTGGGTTCATCTAGTAGTTCTAGGCATTCTTCCAACGGATGCACGATTGAAGTTTGGGGTTCTACATTGAGTGAAGTGGTTTTATGGACTTGTTCTGATCGGGAGTTGCATCTTAAAGGGTCCTTGGCTATGCTGATCCGGGGATTGCAAAACCCTTTTGTAACACGTTCCATGAGCTTTCAGCACGAAGATGTCGGACGAAGCTTCTATCTTGTATTTGTTCTATCTGATCCTTGTTCCTTTTTATTTACCTTTTCCTTCTCCAAGTGGCTTCTCGTCAAGTTGATGTGCTGCGGAATTCATTCGTTCAATCCTCTGCTCGGATGGTATTGTGAAGATCATGTTGCATATCTACCCTTTGTTTTGTTTTGATTCTGGTATTCGAGTTGCTTCGATGTCAAATGTCGATTCCATACCTTTCCTAATCGGTGTTCTCATATTTCTATGGGAGTGCTAATTCTTCTTGTTCATCAAGATCTTCTTGTTAATTCTTTTTTTCAACCGGTGTGCTTTCTCTTCAAGTTTTTCCATACAGACGTCATTGAGAAATCTGACGATTTCTCTGTTTTATTCATCTCAAGTTGTCTTTGTTTTCCCCACCCTCCCACCCTTTTTCTTCTCGGAGCAAGAAATTCTCAGATGAAGTATCCATTTTATTCATGTGATGTTTCTTCATTCTTTTCCTTCTATGTTCTTATCCGGTGATCCTCGTGAAGTTGCTCAAGAACTCCAAGTTCATCATTCTTTGTTTTCATAATTCTTCCGGTGGGTGTAATTCAAGATTTCGGTGTTCATCTTATCCTTTTTCCTCTTTTCACAATGCTTTCTTATTCCGGTGCCCCAATTATTCATTCTCCTCTTGCTATTCATATCCGGAGTACTCAAGATTCATAATTCCATTCTTAATCCATTCAAGCTATTTTTTGAGATTGTTTTCTTATCCAAGCCATTTAATTCAACCGGTGCAATATCTCTTAAGTAATCTTTTCAACGGTGAATTCTTTTGAGTGGGCCCTAACCCACAGGTCTTTTTCCAGGATCTTACCTGACTCTTCATTTCCGGAGTTATTCTGAAATTCTTTTCAAAGTGTGACGTAAGTATGATTCCATCAGTCACATGCCTTCTCCAAGATCGCTTTCAAATTTCTTTTCCATCGTTGGTTCAACCTTTTTAATTCTTTATTCCGGAGTGCTCAACAATTCTTCATGGCATTTCTCGTCTTCACTCTCAACAATTGAAGACCGGAGAAGTGTTTCTCTTAATTCTTGGCCCTTCTCTTGAAGGTTCGTGGTTCTAGCTTCTTGCCATCCTCATTATTGTTCCGATTGTGAGGAATTCTTTCGTGCCATCCGAAGCATTTCTTGAATTCTTTTCCTTGTGATCCTCCGAAGGCCATCATTTCAGGATATTTCTTCGTTCTCAGTTTTCAACTTCGTCCTACAACTATTCTTCATTGATGTCTCTTCGTTCGTCTCCATATTCTTCCCGGAGATTCATTCTCTTGTGTTCACTCGATTCATTTTCTTACGGTGGCTTGTCCTCTTGCAATCGTTCAATTTCATTCCTTACGGTGGTTCTTTCAAGTTTACTCTTCCGTTGTTATCGTTTTAATTCATTTGTTCTTTCATAATCCTACCGGTGCTTTGTTGAAGATTTATTCAGCTTGTGCGAGATCTCTCTTTAATTCTTTCCAACGAGAATAAGTAGTTTGCCAAATCCTTTGTTAAATTGGTGAAGGAGATGCATTACATAATTCTTATTCTTATTCCTTCAAGGTCATGTTAATTCTTTTGTCTGGAGCTTGTTCATCATATCAGATTCTTGGTCCTAAGTTGTTCATCTTGTTTTCCGGAGCTTCATGTCATTTCAATGATATCATTTCAAAGCTCCATCTAATTCATCGCAGGCCTCGAATCTTATTCCTTTCATCTTTCACTTCTCATGCTTTAATTACCGGAGTTCTTCATGGTGGTTCATCATGTTTTAATTCATCCTCGAAGTCTTCATCAAGATTCTTGTTGGAGCTCAAACATTCTTCATCTTGCTTCCCAAGTGCAATTCTTTCTACCTTATCTTTGAGATGGTGTTATGTCATTCTTGATAATTTTCCTTCATGTTTCATGATTCACAAGTTGTCAGGAATGAGATATTTAAAACCATCATTTTCTTTGTTCAAGAGATCTTTCCAACACTTCAATTTATTCATTGGAGTTATCTTGGGTTGTATTTCACCTAAAGCTTTTCCTTAAGGATTGTTGCTAATTATGGTGCTTATAAATGACCCAAATTCTTCTTTTATCATTCCGGTGAATTAAGTTTATCGTCTCCTTGTTGATCTCAATCCAAGCAATGTCTCTGTTAGTGGCTGGTTGTCACCTCATAATTCTGAGATGTTTTCCATAAGCCCACATCAAGCTTACTCTTCTCGTTGTTGAATTTTCTCCAACAACTCTGTTCAACCCTTCTTCGTAAGGTTGCTCTCTCAAATTCAATTTTGAGAGAAGTTGTCATTTTTCTTCTCCGTTCTTTCTTCCCAACGATCTTGCATCTATTCTTTCATTCCGGAGGCTTTGTGATGATCTCTCTTTAACCATCATCTTGTTTTCTTTTCAAGATCATGTTCTTTTCCTTGTTTATCATTTAACCGGAGTGTTGTATTCTTCATTCTAGTTCCCTCATCTTACCAAGTTTTACCTCTCTTTTCAACCGGAGTGTTGTCTGAATCTTTCTTACACCTTGTGCCATTCTTTTAATTGTTTCGGAGGCAACATGTTGTTCTTTTCATCAAGTATCACTTCATCTTCTCTAATTCTTGTTAATTCCTTCCATTTTCAGACGGAGTGCTGCCCAAATTCTGTCATTCTTATTCCTTGGCTATACCATTGCAGTTTCATATTCTTTTGGTTCGTAAGCTCTCCTTTCATGTCTTTCAACCTACAAGGTTCTTGTTATGTTCCATGTTCCTCCTTTTACCGGAGTGCTTTCATCTTCATTCATCTCCGTTGTTTTCTTTCTTTCAACTTGTTCAACCTCTCAAGGTTCTTTGGTTTCACTCGTCTGTCAAAGAAGCAACTTTGTTTTCCCTCTTCCTCTTCCGTTTTTACCCGGTGATATCTCTAGGATCTCGGGTCGAGATCCTCTGTTAGTGTGGGAGAGTTGTGACGCCCGAGACCGACGTCCCAGGAGATTCCAGAAGATTCCAGATGTTCCGGGTTGCCCGTGTGGTTCTTTGTGCTTGTGTTATTTATTTTTTGCATTGCATCATGTCATCATGCCATCATGTCATTTTAATTTTGCATCTCAACCTAAATAAACCGTGTGGACCTTCGGTCCATTTAAATCGAGGGAAGATGTCTTCTCTTTATAACATATATAAGCCTCTCAATATGTAGGGAGCTATATTAATAAATATTCCATTGCTTCGGAATCACCATAACACACTTGCATAATTCCCCATTGTTTATTTCACTTCGAGTTTCTACTTCTAAATCTTGCCAATAATTCTTTTCTCGTTGCTCGAGGTTCCTCCAAAAACCCTCCTTCTATTTTATTTTAAATCCTGACATTTTGTGAGCCCGGGGATTTTGACCTCGTGTGCTAATTCTTGTCCTCCATCCTCCTCCGCCCTGCATCGGCCCGAGGCCTCCTTCACCAGCTCGCCGCGGAAGTCCCCTCCGGCCAGGCCTCGGCTCCCTCGTCCTGTGCCGCCGCGCCGCTGCTGCCCTTGCCTCCGTGGTTGACCCGTGCTGCTGTCGTGGCCTCGTGCAGCCCCTTGTTCTGCTGCTGTAGTTTGTTTTTGTTTTTGTTTTGTTGCCGTGCTGTAATGTTTGGACAGGAGACCCGTGTACTCTTTTGGAGATGTGAACAACTACACGACGCGCAAGTACCTCTACATGACACGACCAAGTACCCCTACACGTCGATACGGCGGACGCGACAAGTACCTCTTCGGAAACGGAAACGCCCCGTGTACGACTACCGACGCCCGGAAAACGACCAAGTTCCACTACTTCCCACGACGGCCACGTGTACAACTACGTTGCCAAGACGGCCCCGACAAGTACCACGACGACCCGAACGACTACCGATGACCGTGAACAACTACCGCCGTCGTGGAACCGCCAAGACGAACGGAACAACTACTTCCTCTACGAGTTGCGAAACGACTTCTTCCTCTTCGGCCGTGTACCACTACTTCCACTACTACGGCTACTTCCACTACGAACTCGAACCGTCCCGAAACGAGTGTTTCGAAGGTATAACCCCGAGACGTGACCCGTGTGATGCTTGTTTGTGTTGTATGAAATGCTCCTCGTGTGTGCTTCGTGTCCGTTCCGACCTTTTGTCATGTTCCTCGGTTGCCTCGCCACCGACTCGTGGGAACCCGGCAACGGGATCACCCCATCATCTTGTTCAACTCGTTCACTCCACCTTTTGTTTTGCACCGGTCCCTCACCGAGTTACCGGTACCGAGATGTTGCGTTGCATCATTTTCGGATCGTTGCCGTGGCACCTTTCCATTCCACCACGGTGACAAATGCTTCTTATCTTGTTAATTGTCAACCTTTTAATAAAACTTGCATAAACTTGATCATGTCATCCGCATCATGTTAACAACATTAATATGTGTGTTTGTTGTTGCTTTATAATTATTAAACATGCTCATGGGGATTTTCCGGAGATGTTGTTGTTATTTTTCCGGCCTCATTTAAAATGTCTAGATAGTATAGTTTCTTTATGCTTCACCTCTTGCCATGTTAAAAACATTTAATCTTGTCTTGTAAATAACGAGAGTCAACTAAATAAGTAATATGTGGTGTCTGTCAATATGCAACTCGTTGCATATTGATCTCCACTTAACTTGTAGTATTTGTTTGTGCACTTGCCTTGCATATTTAAACCGGACATGCATCATACTTGTTTGTGCATCGTATGCCTTGTTTATGTATGTGTGTTTACCGTGTTGTTTTGCTTCTTTCCGGTTGCTTCTCTTGTTAGCTTCGGTTTCGTTCCGGAGTTGTGAGGATCCGCTCGACTGTTGCTCCGTCTTCTTCTTGGATCCGTTCTTCTCCTCTGTGGAATCCCAGGCAAGATGACCGAACCCGGATACCATTACTATCTTTGCCTATTGCTAGTAGTCTCGATCTATAGTGTTGCCTCGATGCCCATGTCTTTCCTGTCAGCCTCCTACTTGTAACCAATTGCCATGTTTAACCAACCTACCTATGCAAACCGTTGCTTGGCTATACGTAGGCTTCGCTCAGCCCCTCTTATAGCATTGTTAGTTGCAGGTGAAGATTGAAGATGCTTGCTTCATGTTGAAGTTTGGTTGGGTTATATCACACTATATAAATGCTTAAAACGAAATCATCTATATACTGGCAGGGTGGAAGGCTAAGCCTTTTGCTTGGTGTTTTGTTCCACTCATGCCGTTAGGAACCGTATAAACCGGTGTTATGTTCCTTGATTATGCGTTCCTAACACG
Organism: Secale cereale; assembly: GCA_902687465.1. Lineage (NCBI taxonomy): Eukaryota > Viridiplantae > Streptophyta > Magnoliopsida > Poales > Poaceae > Secale > Secale cereale. The sequence goes on from LR738712.1 coordinate 547,794,287, forward strand.
GTTGGGGTGTATGGGACCCCCTTGATAAACCGCTAAGTGCTAAGTCTTTTCCAGCAAGTCCCAACATTTGGTACTATTTGCCTCATAATAACAACTTAATTAATTAATTAAATTTGCATAGGGGGTCGCTCCCTCGAGGATCCTTTATTTCTACATAGCAGGGGGGGCCAGTGCTGATGGTGTTGGTCCCAAACTAGAGTCACTTGCGGTACCACCCAGTTATCTGGGGTATTTGGTATACCCGTAGCTTCGCCCATCCGGTCGTGTCCTGAGACTTAGATACGCGCGGCTACTATCAGGGTGTCGACACGCCAGGAGGATTTGCTGGATTAGCCTTACCTTAGTTCGGTTTAACTTGAGCACGGGATTCCGAGAATACTCGGGTCTTCCCACCTATGGAGTTGCGACTTCGCGGATCGTGGGCTTGTGATGGGCCAAGTTGGAACACCCCTGCAGGGTTTGAACTTTCGAAAGCCGTGCCCGCGGTTATGTGGCAGATGGGAGCTTGTTAATTCCGGTTGTAGATAACTTGACACAATGATTCAATACACTACCAGCGTGTGTTCCGTGACTGTCAATTTCCGAATAGGGATTCGGGAGTTGAACACGGTGGGGTTATGTTTGACCGGCTTTAGTTAGGATCACTTCGTGATCATCTTTCGACCGATGCACTTCTCTTCTCGCTCTCTTTTGCGTAAGTTAGTGCTAGTTGCTGCTGCAGACTCTTGTTTGTTCCTTCACCTCTCGTTCTTTCTTCAGCCTTGTCCTCACCCAAGGCTTAAATAGTCGTGTTACCCGGGAACGGGATTGCTGAGTCCTCTGTGGCTCACAGTTACTTCACCACACCAGATGCAGGTTCAGCCGAGTTTGTTGCAGGAGTTGGATCAGTTCTTCACTGGGAGCTCGATGAAGAGTTTGGCTGTTTGTTTGAGACGCTTCGACGATCAGTAGTGGTTTCTACTAGGATTCGATCCTGACCTGTGGCCTTATGTTGTTTTGGTATCTTTCTTTTGGATCTTCACCCGTAGTCGGGTTGTGATGTTCTGAATGATGTTTTGCTTATGTAATGTATTGTGTGAAGTGGCGAGTGTAAGCCAACTATCTCCTTTTGCAATTTTAATCCCTCTTTTACATGAGTCGTGCAAAGATACCAAACTTGAGATCATTCTAGGATGGGCTTATACCTTTAAGTCGTGCCTCGACACGTAGGAGGTATAGTCCCATCCTGGGCATTACACAGAGGACACCGCCAGCTCCGCCGAGGCCCCACCCTGCTGGCAACGAGGGGGAGGATTTCTCCCGCTCCACCGAGGCGCCGCCCGCCGGCAACTAGACAGAGGACATCGTCGGCTCCGTCGAGGCCCCGCCCCGCTGCTAACGAGGCCGCGCCACACAGAAAACGAGGAAGAGTAGAACACGGTAGGTCGCCGCCGCTCGGGTCCAAGTAAGGCCACCGCTACCCTAATCGCTATGACAAGCTAGGCGGGTTGATCACTGACGGTCGGTTAGCTTCTTGGCGGTGACGTGGAGTCGGAAAGCTATGTTGGAGAAGGACGCTGCTTCTACTTAACTGCTGGTGCAGTTGGCTGACTGGCACATGGGCCCAACAGGCATCTAGGCCACATGTCAGTTACGCAACTGCACCTGTAGTTAAGTCACTGAAGCTTCTGTTCGGCTCAGCCGGACACAGGTGGGTAGCTTCGGTTAATTAATTATACCTCCAGCGCACCCCTTTTTAGTTGAAGAATGTATGAAATGTAATAAAATCCGACATGTTTATATGAAATCCGACCGTTTATGAATGAATTCATTTCGATTAGTTCGAATTCTTGTATCACTGGCATTGGATGAACATGCAAAACAATACGTACTAGCATTATTCCCAGGGTGATCACCTCGTTTGCAGCAGTTTCACATGTACTCCCTCCGGTCCTTTCTAGTCTGCATACAAGTTTTGTCTGCAGTCAAAGTATCTCTACTTTGACCAATCTTATAGAAGAAAGTATGCACTTTCACACTGTGCGAAGTAAAAAGGAACAGAAGGAGTACAAAGAGTTTGAGCAGCTTTTTAGCCTTCCTGTACATTGCAATCAAACACACGGGCCTGGCAATTCATAGAGAACATTCAAAACTATCGATGATTATGCATCTCAGCGATTCACATGTCAGAGCCAATATTTACTTCACAACTAAAGAATAAAGAAAAAATGGATCAACGTTGCTGAGAGCAAAGGGCGTCCCATTCGAAAATATCAAACGCATGTCTTCTTGCTAAAATCAATGAGCAAAATTTGACAAGGTTTTCCCATTCCAAATATCAAATGCCTACGATTGTGGAATGGGCAGGGTTTGCCATCAGTTCAGACATTGACATGGCACCTCGTGCTAAATAAACCAGCTGACCAGCTGTTCTTTTTGTGCAGTTCCACCAAAATCAACCAAATTCGCGTGCAGCTTGTATGATTTCGCCCTTATATGTTGCAGTGCCTTGAACTTATCGGCACCTCCTTTCTAGTGGTGGAAATGAATGATTCGATGTATTCATGAACATTTTGTGCAGTTCCCATTGAAATCAAGCTGAGCACCCCTGTTTGCACAAATACAAAAAAAGTGATTAGTATAAAGCAAGTTGTACTATGAATTGATAGTTTAAACACGCACCTACATGGTCCATGTAGAGCACACTTATAGAAAAATGGAACTCACCGGAAAGAATCCTAGAACAACATTGTACTCGCGCATCACAACAAGAAAATGGAGATTTGTCAGTCCTTCTGAGCTGAACTTAGTTTGGTCTTGTGGGGGGTAATGTAACCATCCTTCAACTGCTCCTTCTGATGAGAAGATAGACAGGGCTTGTTCATCCTGGCATAATCGGAACTAGTCACTTCACGTACTCCATATTCTTCTTCAGGCCTTGTTCATTTAATCCTCCTCCCAAGGGGATTGGAGTGGATTGGAGAGGATTTTGGCTTGTAGGGGATCTAATCCCCCTCAAACCCTGCCATTCCCCTTCAAAAACCACATCAACCGAACAAGGCCTCGGAGGAGGATAATCCTGTTATGCAAAGACAAGAGGATAATTAAATGCTAGCATCCCTGTTTGCTCGAAAAAAGGAAAGGAAATATTTAAAACAGCATAGATGAAGCACTTCTCAAGGACAATACCACTTTTTGATGACAGTATCTAAATAGTAGCACAACACCAATAGAGATGACAAAGCTCAATCATATGGATGAAATCAGTGGGCGAGTACCAACCTTTGTCAGGAGGCTTATTGTGTAGAGCATACAGATAAAGCACTTCTCCGGAACCATCTGTTGCTATCTACTGTGGTGGCCATGCTTACTATATACTCCTCGATTAGATTAATGTTTCCAACATCTTCTTGTGCAGTTCCACTAAAATATATGGTATCTTCAAAAAAGATCCCTGTTTGCACAAGTAGAGATAATTACGTATTACATTAAGAGTGGCATCAAATCAGTGGCAAAACAATTTCTTGTTCCAGCCATAGCAATAAATTAAGATGCAAAACTATATCATTACTTGTGTCATCACGGTTCCAGTGCTTCTTTACAGCAACAGGAGTTGATTTTTGTTTTTCTTCCGCTCGTTCTTCCCCTTCATCACTTGGTTCAATAACAGACAAGCTTCGCCTTCAATGTGAAAGAAGGCTAGTACTGACCTCTCATGACGCGAAATTCAAACAACTCACAAGAAGAAGATCTCAACCAAATTTCCAAACACGGATAGGAAGTAAGATCTCCTCTTGTGCAGTTCCACTAAGATCAAGCAATCAAGCAACGTTGTTGGTGTGACATTTTGTTTGAACTGCACAAAACACTCTTAAAACAAAAGTGTTTTGTGCAGTGCAACAAAAGGTCAAAATGGCAATGAGGTGAAGTAGATAACCATGTTTACACAGAGGTGCAAAGGAAACAACTAGTGGTCAATAACGGTGGATGACACAGAAGCCAACAAAAAGAAGCTTCTAAATGGGAAAGAAAGCAAGACAGTAGCATTTCTCAAACGGTGGCATTGATTAATATTAACAGAGAGATTATATTAACAATAAAATTCGTTAAACATGTAATTTTCTTTGAACTGTGGCATTGCATCGATTTTCCAGCGGCATTATTAGAGGTTGCTTGTTTACAGGACATTTTGGTGGAGGGACTAAAAAAACTCCGTGTCAGTCCCATCTAAACCAAACAGGAGGGACTTTTAAGGACTAAAAGTGGGCATTTGGTACTAAAGAAAGAAGACCCCGAGGGAGAGTCTTTTTGGGACTTTTTCCAACAGTTGCCCCTGCCACGCATGGCACCTTGTCTCTATTAGTTCATTACTAGGGGTAACATGGTCTTTTAGCATGTCATTTAATAACCTCTAGTCCATGTTTAGTCCCTGGAACCAAGCAAGTAGGGACTAGGGAGTTTTTAACCAAACAGGGCCTTAGATTAACAACAGCTAAAGAGTTGCACGGGACAGTGGACGCACCAGCACCATGTGCATCTACCGATGTACTGGGGTGATGCACAGTCTGTTGCAACAAAGAACAAACAACCAAGGAGCATATTTGTGTTGGTCCCAGTTTTGTTATCTTTAGACACCTTTCCCTATGTGAGCGTAGCAAATCTTGTCCTGCTCAAACTCTACAGCCTTGTCCCCCGAAACAAAAGATCAGTTCGTTACAGATGTGCGTACTGCATTTGTCATTGTTTTCCCTTTTCGACCAACGTAGGTGTTGGATAGCCAGTCTGTACTAGTAATTTCCTCACTTCCTTTCCTCTGTGAACCACGTCTTAGATTTCCCTTTTCGACCAACATAGGTGTTGGATAGCCAGTCTGTACTAGTACTTTCCCCACTTCCTTTCCTCTGTGAACCACGTCCTAGATTTATGCTACACAACTTTCCCCACTACTTTCCCCTATTCCTGTCCTCTTTGAACCACGTCTTAGATTCATGCGATACAACTTTCCCCACTACTTTCCCCCTTCCTTTCCTTTTTGAACCACGTCCTAGATTCATGCTATACAACTTTTCCCACTACTTTCCCCCATTCCTTTCCTCTTTGAACCACGTCCTAGATTCATGGTATACGACTTTCCCCACTACTTTCCTGTTTGATCCAACACCTAGATTCGAGTGCAGAAGTGGAAAAAGCCCACATGCAGCTAGAGCAATGCATGTGGAATAAGTAAATTATACATTAAGGTTCTTGGGGTGTGGTTCGGTGGGCGACCGAAGGCCGTTCGACCCACACTATGTACGACGGAGAAGAAGAAGGGGTCGGAGGCCATCCCACGCCACCGCTGGGTGAAAGTGAACAGCTGTGCCGGTAGTGGATTCACTCCCTCGCTGACGGCAACAACATTAAGCCTCCTTCCCTTCCCGGCAAACGGATCCTGCCGGCTCTTTGACCAGCAGTGAGGGGAGAGAGAGAGAGGCCAACGAAGTCTTGTTTAGATCTGGCGAGGGTGAGAGAGTGTGAAGAGAGCAACTACAAGCAGACCAGCAGTGAGGGGAGAGAGAGAGGCCAACGAAGTCTTGTTTAGATCTGGAGAGGGTGAGAGAGTGTGAAGAAAACAACTACAAGCGCTGAGGCTGCAGCGTGTATATATATACTGGAGAGAGTGTGAAGAGTGCAAACCCTAGAAAACAAGCACCGAGGTTGCAGCTTATACGTGATGAGGTGATTATACGGTCACTACAAGATCGTATAGCTCCGTATCCATCCATTTTGACCAGTCAAAGAATCCTCCTGGCACGAATTATGCTCAAGTGTAGCTATCGAACCCGAGACCTCAAGTTTGATGAGCGAACAGGCTAACCAGCTACGCAACCCTCCCGTTATGTTCAACTAGAGGAAAATAACCTTTTATACATTCTGCATTCGTGTGACAAGCATGCCGTATTTTTTTTTTGTGTGTGAGTCATTGGGATTTAAATCATAATCGTGTCATGTGGCTTTGGTGATAAGACTATCCATAGTGGTGCAAAAATAATGCAGCCTTAGTCACCTTACCTCTCTCCACGTAGTATGTTGGGTCCCACCAGTCAGAGTGTGAAACAAACAAATTAATAAGAAAAATTAAAAGCGCACGTGGTGTATCTTACCTCACACATCTCGCTACTGCTCGGGAACACTGTCCAATTGATCCCTCTGTTCGCTCACGTACTATTTTAAGTGAATCCTAATTATAACATGCACACAATTTTGGGCACTTGTATTCGACCTAAGTCAGTGTGCCACCATATCTTGTATGACTCCCTCCGTCTAGGTGTAATAAGTCACGTTAGAAGGTGCAGCGGGACCAAGGTGCAAGCAGATTGGAGGAGAAAGAGAAACTTGATCGGTCATTCCTCCAATCAAAGCCCATATTTCTGTCTCTAAACGCAACAATTTATCCAAACAACTAAGGGCCTCTTTGATTCGTAGGATTTCAAAAACTCAGGAATAGGAAAAACGTGGGATTGGGGTGGCATGTCATCTTGAATTCTACATGATTCTATGAGTGTTTGATCGTGCACAGAAAAAAATGTAGGATTCTTTCAAAAAGATTAGTGTGGACTGAAAAATTCCTATGAAATCTAGTGCAAATGAATCCTATAGAAAAGTTCCTATGGTTTAGAATCCTATGAATCAAACAACCCACATAAGAAAAAATCCTAAGGAATTGAATCCTTCAAAATTCCTTTGAGAATCCTTGGAATCAAAGAAGCCCTAAGAGATGTCGTTTTACATACCATGCAGGGCCACGTATTAACTCGCATGCAAGCCGACTTTGATTTCTTGACTGATCAACGCGTAGTTGCGCTCCATGCATTGGGTTTCCGAGGGAGATAACAAGGCGGAGTAAGGAGCGTTTGGTTACATTGCTTAGGCTGGTCATACTTTGTACGTACTCCATTTGTATCTCACTTCCAGTGGCTTCGCACTCGCACGATTTTCATATTCTATGAACATGTGTGTGCGTGTGTGTGTGTGTGTGTGTGTGTGTGTGTTTAACAGCATGTGTGTGTTAGAGAGAGCGACATATCGACGTACTCCTACAGAGAGATGGTGTGTAGTGTATGATTTTAGCCGCAAGAGTCGGTGCACCCTATCGTTTCCGGGCGTCTGGTAGGGATAGGCGGACAGCTGCCACGCCTGCTCCTGACCAGCCTAGCCCACCCAAAGCCCCTCCATCGCCCGCGCGCACTTCCCGCCCAAAATGGTCAGCGTCACTCCAAAGAATCGGTGCCACATTCATGCCCGGGCAGAGCGAACGCGACCTCTCACTGGCGCCTGCGTTGAAGGGCGAAGCAGATTCAAGAGTGACGGTTGCTTCGTCCGTCCAACTTACTGATAGGTCTATGTGATTTGACGGCTCATTGGTCATTATTACTCAGGTGGTAGGACTGCTGGATGTCCCATGCTTTCGGCAAAAGGAGGTACTACTAGATTACAATTTTCTCCATTCTTATGGCGGAGGAGTGCAAGAGCAGTGAAAACATGCAGGCTTAGTGATTACATGGCCCACCTCACACTATCACCATATTTTCTGGACACCGTGCGACACCTAACTCTTTACATAGTATAATCGCAAAAAAAACTCTTTACATAGTACTCCCTCCGTTCCTAAATATAAGTCTTTGTAGAGATTCCACTAGGTGGACTACATACGGAACAAAATGAATGAATCTACACTTAAAATGCATCTATATACATCCGTATGTGGTTCATGGTGAAATCTCTACACAGACCTATATTTAGGAACGGAGGAAGTACTTGTATAGTACGTATTGTAATTTATCAGCGAGATAGTACAATGCTATGAAGCTTCCAGCTTCTGTTACATGTATCTTGCGTCCAAGGTTGCCCGTTGCAACATTTCATCAAATACAAAGGATACTAACATGCATGCTATTGCATCTCAATGATTGACAGATCATAGCAAATATGTACTCCCTCCGTTCCAAAATAAGTGTCTCAACTTTATGCTACATACAGAGCAAAATGAGTGAATCTACGCTCTAAAATACGTCTATATAATATTCAAAAAAAATACGTCTATATACATCAGTGTTTGGAGTATGTACTAGTAGTTCATATTGAAATCTACTAAAGGACATATATATTCCAAACAATATGATAATCTCTCTAACCAAGGTAGTAGCGACGAGGAGTAAATGGAGGGAGTAGTAAAATTTTCTCCTCGTCCTACGAGCCACCGCGCGCGTGGGCGATGGAGCGGGTGTAAGGCGTAGTAAGCAAGCTTCACCTCGTCATGCGAGCCACCGCGTCCGTGGGCGTGGGAGACGGCGTACTAAGAAAGCTTCTCCTCGTTCTGCGAGTTGACGGGACACATCTAAAGTACTCTAGTGTATAGAGCCTTGCCTCTAAGGTAGGCCCCACATGGTTTGCCTCTTTTTTAACATAACGCGTCAAGTCGCAATTTGTTTGTTCACCCGTGGTAGAGCAAGTATAATAGGCTGATGTAAGCGGGCTATAAGGGTTGCCACCTCAGATTTATGATGATGTGGAGGAGAGAGGAGAGGAGAGAGAAGAGGAGTGGGCTGTAAACTTGTAGCCAGCTGCAGCACAAGCTCCAATGCATTTTGTGAGAGAAGAAAATGGGGTCAAGCATTAACTACATGATGTATAGAGCCAGCAACTATTATATGAATGGGATTTTAGGTTGGCTATAAGTGAGGTGGCACAAAGATAGAGCTAGCAGTCGGCTATGTTATTAATATTGCTCATAGACGATCCTCCCTCCATCTAGTGGACAACCAGTACACGTGTTAAGTTACCACGTGGGCTGCCTTTTCGTACAGAAATGAGCTCCACCGTGTACCCGCGTGGGTGTGGTTGGGAAAGAGACGGGAGTACGTGCGTCGTGCGTGTGCCTCTTCTCTTCGTGCACGTCCCCCACCTACGTGGGTGTGTGTGAGAGATACAAACCTAGACAAATGACTTGTGTGTGTTCGTGAGTGTTTTTTGTTTTGGGGGGGGAGGTTGATTTCGTGAATGTATTTGTGGGAATATGTGTCGATGACATCTCAAACAAAATTTTGCATGCAATGTGTGTGAAATGGAGGCCTGTCCATATCATATATAGAGGGTTGGGCGATCCACGAGAAGAGAGGGAGGGGTCATAGATATCGATAGAGTCGAAGAGAGGATCAAGTGGGTGGGTGCGAGATCGATGAAGAGAGCGATGAAGAGAGGATCAAGTGGGTGTGTGGGTGT
>LR738712.1:547807861-547866854 GCA_902687465.1 Secale cereale
ATCCCCCCCCCCCCCGAGGTGCATGCTCTAACTTGGCAGGGTTATGTTGCTCATATCTCGCGTATGGTATCTTGCATTGCTATGTCATTTGCTTAGTTTAGACATGATTTGTGTGAATGCCACCTGTTTAGTGTCTAATTACCATATATGTGAATTATGCAATGCCATCTTTTTGCAAGACATTATATATGTGAATTATGCAATGCTATCTTCTTGCAAGGCATTATATATGTGAATTATGCAATGCCACGCTGTTTAGCCAAGCGTCATATATGTGAATTATATCATGCTGTCCTTTTTTTGTATTTCTCATTGCTTGTGTCGACAATGTTTGTATATTCAACCGCTCTTCCTATGCATCAGCCATTTGAATTGGTGATGGAGAAATCTAGAGTGAAAACAAGGTCTTCAGAGCAGAAAATGCTACCTGGTGAAGCAGATATCTTGTTGGTTACAGATAGCTCTTCAAAGGAGGATTCAGAGGCAGATGACCAGTCCTATTATCCCCCTGAGGTGTATGCTCAAACTTGGCAGGGTTATATTACTCATATCATGCATATGTTGTATTGCAATGCTTAGTTTTTACATCATATACACGATATTGAATGCCATCTCCTTAGTTGACACATCATATATGTGATTGCCCTCTGCTCACTTCCTTAGTATATAAATCATATATTTGAATTATATCATGCCATGATGTTTACATAGACAGCATGTATCTGAATTATGGCATGCCAACCCATTTTCTAAAGACATAATATAATTATGTCATCTCATTCTGTTCACATAGTCATCATATTTTGAATTATGTCATTCTATCCGTGAATTATATCATGCCATCATGTTTCCATCGACGGCATGTTTGTGACTTATGGCATGCCAACCACTTTAATAGACACATCGTATAGTTATATCATGTCATCATGTTTACATAGTCATCATATTTTGAAGTATGTCATTCTATCCTGTTTAGTTAGCCATCATACATGTGAAATTGTGTCATGATATCCTGTTTAATTAGCCATCATATATGTGAAATTATGTCCTGCTATTCTGTTTGGTTAGACAACATAATTGTGAATTATTTCATGCCTTGTTTTCTTCCCTACTATCCATTGCACTTGTCTATCTTACAATGTCTGTACATTCAATTACTTTTCTTGTTTATCAGCCATTTCAATTGGAGGGGGTGATGGCAGTATCTGTGGGAGTAAAAACATGGTCTTCAGAAAAGATCATGCTACCTGTTGATGGAGATAGAACCATGATAGTGAGACATCCCTGTTGGTCTCCAAGAAAGCTGATAAAAACTATATTGAAGACACTGAGACAACCCCAAAGTCCTGTCTTGATGTAGTGTTCGAGTTACTGGCTACTACTGCTGGCACCAGCTCTTCGAACTCGCTGCCTGAATCAGTTCGGCTTCTTGAGTCTCAACTTCAAGTTGAAAGACATCAATCAAATGTTATGCGATAGGAAGCCGAAGGACTGAGGAAGTCCCTGCAGAATTCAGATGCATACTTTCTGGTGCAACAGCAAGTGCTGGAGGATTTAAGCGCCAAACAAGAGAAAGTCAATAAGCTTGCTAAGCATCTTGCCAGCATTATGGATACCCAGGATATTGTTTCTTGAGCTCTTCTGAAGTGGTTTCAGTTCTGGACTTGTTTTGCTGCGGCGTTTATATGCTGCTTTGTTCCCTATATTTGCACTGGTGGCGAACTTTGATGCCCAGTGGATGTAATATGTGTAATAGCCGTGATAGCCTAGCGTAAGTTGCTTGCCTATTTATTTCCTTATTGTCTTGTTTATTTTTTTTCTTGTAGTCAGTGCAGTTCTTTTTCCACGGTTTGCTAGTGGCCGCAATAGCCTATTTTTTTAAAACTAGGCCACATTAACCATGGGCTATATATTTACTGTAGTTAACATGGGCCTCTTACGGGCCGTAGAAACAATGGGCCTTCTAAGGGCCGTAGAAACAATGGGCCTTCTACGGGGTATAGAAACAATGGGCCTTATACTGGCCGTAGACACAATGGGCCTTATACTGGCCGTAGACACAATGGGCCTTCTACGGGCCCTATGATCGGTTGGCCAAACATGGGCCAAAACATACCACGTTATGGCCGTAAATGGGCTCGAGTTGAAATCGTCCGTTTATTGGCCGACCATAACGGGACGTCGTTAATTGGCTGTATTTGATGATGCTATGAAAACGGCCCAACGTATTAACAGGCCACAAACAGGCCGACTATAACCACGGGCTGAATTTGGCCCACAAGCAGAAAATGTTAGTAACGGGCCGAAAGTAGACGAATGCTGGAAATGAGCCCAAGAATAAATGGGCCCTGAGAAGGCCGAAAGATAACATGGGCTGGAAACGGCCCGACGAAATAATGGGCCGTTAATGGGTATAAAATAAAACACTGTTCAATACGGGCCAGTTTTACCATGGGCCGTTAATGGGCCGAGGGTTACTAAGGACCTGATATAGGCCTAAATACGTCATGGGCCATACATGGGCCAGAAGTTAAAACGGGCTAGAATTATATTGGACACCCCAGATGATGCTACTCGGCCTAATTCGGATAGGCCGTAAATGGGCCCTGGGTTAGCGGGCTGTAAATGGGCTATATGCGAACAGGCCGTTAATAGGCTTGCCGTGGGCCGGCCCGTCACCTTTTGACCAAGTCAAATGGGTCGGCCTTTTCACACGAATGGGCCTCTATTGGGCACTGTTCATTACGGGCCAGTTTTACCACGGGTCGTTAATGGGCTGAGGGTTACTAAGGGCCTCATATGGGCCGAAAGACATCATGGGCCATACATGGGACGGAAGTTAAAACGGGCTAGAATTATATTGGACGGCCCAGATGACGCTACTCGGCCTAATTCAGATAGGTCGTAAACGGGCCCTGGGTTAGTGGGCTGTAAATGGGCTATATGTGAACATGTCGTTAACAGGCTTGCCGTGGGCCGACCCGCCGCCTTTTGACCAAGTCAAACGGGCCGGCCTTTTCACAAGAATGGGCCTTTGTTGGGCCGTGCCACGTGTCGACGTATCATAGGCGCTATGGGTCCAATGAGTGGATGACATATGTTCCAACGGCGAGCCGACACGTGTTCCCTCTAGCCAATGATGATTTTACACGTGGAAAATCCCCATTGGTCGGGGCTGTTAATGGGTTATCGGATCCAAAACCGGACCCGATAGCTTAACGGTGTTCCGTTACGGTGGATGCCACGTGTCGGTCACCCTTGACGAAAGCACTACTGTGACGCGTGATTTATCGTCATGGAAGTGGACACTTCCGTGATGATAATTTTGGTAATGTCATGGAACACTTCTACGATAGCACAGGTATGACTATCTTGATTCTGTCATAAAATTGTCATGGATGTACATGTATGACAGAAGACGTGACCTACTATGACAAACACGTATCATCACGGAAGTGTATTTTTTTGTAGTGACTAGACTAGCTAGTTAATCAAATATGGTTAAGGTTTCATAACCATGGACATGATTTGTCATTTTACAATGGCATCACATCATTATGAGAATGATGTGATGGACAAGGCCCATCCGTTAGCTTAGCATTTGATCGTACAGTTTATTGCTACTGCTTTCATGTATGTCAAATACATATTCCTTTGACTATGAGATCATGCAACTCCCGGATACCGGAGGAATGCCATGTGTGCTATAAAACGTCACAACGTAACTGGGTGATTCTATAGATGCTCTATAGGTATCTCTGAAGGTGTTTTGTTGGGTTGGCGTGAATCGAGATTAGGATTTGTCACTCCGAGTATGGAGAGGTATCTATGGGCCCTCTCAGTAATAAACATCATAATAAGCCTTGCAAGCAAATGACTAATGAGTTAGTCACGGGATGATGTATTACGGAACAAGTAAAGAGACTTGCCGATAACGAGATTGAACTAGGTATAGAGATACAGACGATCAAATCTCAGGCAAGTAACATATCGGCGGACAAACAGAATTGTGTATGTTGTCATAACGGTTCAACCGATAAAGATCTTCGTAGAATATGTAGGAGACAATATGGGCATCCAGGTTCCGCTATTGGTTATTCACCGGAGAGGTGTCTCGGTCATGTCTACATAGTTCACAAACCCATAGGGTCCGCACGCTTAACGTTCATTGGTGATATAGTGTTACATGAGTTATATGTTTTGGTGGCCAAATGTTGTTTGGAGTCCCGGATGAGATCATGGACATGACTGGGAATCTCGAAATGGTCGAGAGGTAAAGATTGATATATCGGACGATGGTATTTGGACACCGGAAGTGATTTGGGACATGTCAGGAAGGAATCGGGTCACCGGAAGGGGTTCCGGGCACCCCACCCCCCCCCCCCCTCGGCAAAATATGGGCCTTATGGGCCACATGAGGGGACAGACCAGCCCACAAGGGCGCTGGCACGCCCCTGCTACTTCTCGAGCTTGTGTTGTATTCCCTCGAAGAGGAAAGGGTGATGCAGCATAGTAGCGTAAGTATTTCCCTCAGTTTTTGAGAACCAAGGTATCAATCCAGTAGGAGACCACGCGCGAGTCCCTCGCACCTGCACAAACAAGTAAGAACTTTGCAGCCAACGCAATAAGGGGTTGTCAATCCATTTACGGTCACTTACGAAAGTGAGATCTGATAGAGATGATAGTTTGATATTTTTGTATTTTTGATTATTAGAACAGAAAGTAAAAATGGAAAAGTAAAGTAGATTGTAGATTGATATGTTGAGAATAGACTCGGGAGCCATAGTTTTCTTAAGTGGCTTCTCTCATGATAGCGATATTCTACGGCGGGAAAACAAATTACTGTCGAGCAATTGATAGAAAAGCGAATAATTATGAGACTATCTAGGCATGATCATTATATATAGGCATCACGTCCAAGACAAGTAGACCAAAACGATTCTGCATCTACTACTATTACTCCACACATCGACCGCTATCCAACATGCATCTAGTGTATTGAGTTCATAAGAACAGAGTAACGCCTTAAGCAAGATGACATGATGTAGAGGGATAAACTCAAACATAGTGATATAAACCCCATATTTTTATCCATGATGGCAACAATACAATATGTGCCTTGCTGCCCCTACTGTCACTGGGAAAGGACACTGCAAGATTGAACCCAAAGCCAAGCACTTCTCCCATCGCAAGAACTATAGATCTAGTAGGCCAAACCAAACCAATAATTCGAAGAGACTTGCAAGGATATTATAATCATACATAAAGAGTTCAAAAAAGAACCAAATATTTCTCATAGATAATATTGATCATAAACCCACAATTCATCGGATCTCGACAAACACACCGCAAAAAGAGATTACATCGAATAGATCTCCTCGAAGACCGAGGAGAACTTGGTATTGAGATCCAAAGAGAGAAAAGAAGCCATCTAGATACTAGCTATGGACCCGAAGGTCTGTGGTAAACTACTCACAACTCATGGTGAGGCGATGATGATGATGTATAAGCACTCCGTGGTAGATCCCCCCTCCGGTGGAGCTCCGGAACAGGCCCCAAGATGGGATCTCACGGGAACAGAAGGTTGCGGCGGTGGAACTAGGGTTTTCTCTGTTGTTCTGATAGTTTCGGGGTACGTAGGTATATATAGGAGGAAGGAGGGCACCGGGGGCCACACATGAGGTCCACGAGGCAGGGGGTGTGCCCTATAGGGGGTGCGCACGCCCCACCCTCATGGGCGCCACGTGTGCCCTACTCCGTGGTTCTCAAGTCTCCCGTGCGTATTTTGCTCCAAAAATATCTCTCACGAAGGTTTCATTCCGTTTGGACTCCGTTTGATATTCCTTTTCTGTAAAACCTGAAACAGGCAAAAAAAACAGCAATCTGGAGTGGGCCTTTGGGTTAGTAGGTTAGTCCCAAAAATAATATAGAAGTGTATAACAAAGCCCATTAAACATCCAAAACATCATAAATAATAGCATGTGACAATCAAAAATTATAAATACGTTGGAGACGTATCAAGCATCCCCAAGCTTAATTCCTGCTCGTCCTCGAGTAGGTAAATGATAAAAACGGAATTTTTGATGTGGAATGCTAACCAACATAGTTTTTCAATGTAATTCCCTTAATTGTGGCATGAATGTTCAGATCTGAAAGATTCAAGACAAAAGTCTATATTGACATAAGAAATAATAATACTTCAAGCATACTAACAAAGCAATCATGTCTTCTCAAAATACTATGGCTAAAGAAAGTTATCCCTACAAAATCATATAGTCTTGCTATGCTCCCTCTTCATCACACAAAATATTCATATCATGCACAACCCCGATTTCAGCCAAGCACTTGTTTTCATACTCTATTCTTTCAAACCTTTCAACTTTCACGCAATACATGAGCGTGAGCCATAGACATAACACTATGTGGAATAGAGAGGTGGTTGTGGAGAAGGAAAAAAGGAGGGAGATAGCCTCACATCAACTAGGTGTATCAACGGGCTATGGATATGCCCATCAATACATATCAATGTGAGTGAGTAGGGATTTCCATGCAACAGGTGCACTAGAGCTAAATATGTATGAAAGCTCAACAAAAGAAACTAGTGGGTGTGCATCCAACTTGCTTGCTCACGAAGACCTAGGGCATTTGAGGAAGCCCATCGTTGGAATATACAAGCCAAGTTCTATAATGAAAATTCCCACTAGTATATGAAAGTGACTAAACATGAGACTCTCTATCATGAAGAACATGGTGCTACTTTGAAGCACAAGTGTGGAAAAAGATAGTAGCAATTGTCCATTTTTCTTTTCTTTTTTTTCCTTTTTTTGGGCCTTTCTTTTTTTTTGGCCTTTCTTTTTCTTTTTCTTTTTTTTGGAGGGGCTTTATTGATTTAGACTGTCCTCACATGGGACAATGCTCTAATAATGATGATCATCAAACTTCCATTGAATTACAACTCGATATTACAACTCGATACTATAACAAAGTATGACTCTATATGAATGCCTCCGGCGGTGTACCGGGATGTGCAATGAATCAAGAGTGACATGTATGAAAAATTATGCATGGTGGCTTTGCCACAAATACGATTTCAACTACATGGTCATGCATGGCAATATGACAATATGAAGCATGTCATATAAATGGAACGGTGGAAAGTTGCATGGCAATATATCTCGGAATGGCTATGGAAATGCCATGATAGGTAGGTATGGTGGCTGTTTTGAGGAATATCTATGGTGGATATATAGTGGTTGTATGGTACCGGCGAAAGTTGCGCGGTACAAGAGAGGCTAGCAATGGTGTAAGGGTGAGAGTGCGTAATATCCATGGACTCAACATTAGTCATAAAGAACTCATATACTTATTGCAAAAATTTACGAGTCATCAAAACAAAGAAATCAATGCATGCTCCTAGGGGGGAGGTTGGTAGGAGTTAACCATCGCGTGCCCCCAACATCCACACAAAGGTTGACACTTTACAAATACCTCATGCTCTAACTTCGTCACATAGCGGTTCACCATACGTGCATGCTACGGGAATCACTAACCTTAACACAAGCATTTCTCAATTTCATAATAACTCCACTAGCATGACTCTAATATCATTATCCTCATATCTCAAAACAATTATCAAGCATCCAACTTCTCATCATATTCAATGCACTTAGTGTGAAATTTTTTACTACATTGATATTGGATGTCTATCATGTGAAGGCTAGTTTTATAGCCAAAGCACATTACCATGCTGTTTTAATAGACTCTCAAAAGGATATAAGTGAAGCATGAGAGATCAACAATTTCTACAAAATATAATCACCACCGTGCTCTAAAAGATATAAGTGAAGCACTAGAGCAAAACTATTCAACTCAAAGGATATAAGTGAAGCACATAGAGTGTTCTATCAATTCCTAGGCCATATTTAACTCTCTCAAATAGGTGTGTCCAGCAAGGATAATTGTGGCAAACTGATACATCTCCAACGTATCTATAATGTCTGATTGTTCCATGCTATTATTTATGAAGTCTTGGATGTTTAATGGGCTTTATCATTCACTTTTATATCATTTTTGGGACTAACCTACTAACCCAAAGGCCCAGTCCAGATTGTTGTTTTTTGCTTGTTTCAGGTTTTGCAGAAAAAGAATATCAAACGGAGTCCAAACGGAATGAAACCTTCGCGAGAGATATTTTTGGAGAAAATCACGCACACGGAGCTTGAGAACCACGTCAGGGGACAGAGGGCTCGCACTCGAGGGTGGGGGCGCACCCCCCTTCCCAGGGCGCGCCCCCCTGCCTCGAGGCCCCCTCGAGCGTCCCCCGGTGCTCTCCTTCTTCCTATATAAGTCCACATACCCCAGAAACTCCGTGATAAGAGAGAAAACCCTAATTCCACCGCCGTACCTTCTGTTCCCGTGGAGATCCCATCTTGGAACCTGTTCCGGAGCTCCACCAGAGGGCGATCCATCACGGATGCCTTCATCATCATCATCATCGCCCTCACCATGAGTTGTGAGTAGTTTACCACAGACCTTCGGGTCCATAGCTAGTATCTAGATGGCTTATTCTCTCTCTTTGGATCTCAATACAAAGTTCTCCTCCGTCTTTGAGGAGATCTATTCGATGTAATCTCTTTTTGCGGTGTGTTTGTCGAGATCCGATGAATTGTGAGTTTATGATCAAGGTTATCTATGAAAGATATTTGGTTCTTCTTTGAACTTTTTATGTGTGCTCATAATATCCTTGCAAGTATCTTCGAATTATAAGTTTGGTTTGGCCTACTAGATCTACAGTTCTTTCAATGGGAGAAGTGCTTGGCTTTGGGTTCAATCTTGTGGTGTCCTTTCCTAGTGACAGTAGGGGCAGCAAGGCACGTATTGTATTGTTGCCATCGAGGATAAAAAGATGGGGTTTATATCATATTGCTTGAGTTTATCCCTCTACATCATGTCATCTTGCTTAAGGCGTTACTCTGTTCTTATGAACTCAATACACTAGATGCATGCTGGATAGCGGTCGATGTGTGGAGTAATAGTAGTAGATGCAGAATCATTCCGGTCTACTTGTCTCGGACGTGATGCCTATATACAATGATCATGCCTAGATAGTCTCATAATTATTCGCTTTTCTATCAATTGCTCGACAGTAATTTGTTTACCCGCCGTAGAATATCGCTATCATGAGAGAAGCCACTAGAGAAAACTATGGCCCCCGGGTCTATTCTCAACATATCAATCTACATCTACCTGCCGTAGAATATCGCTATCATGAGAGAAGCCACTAGAGAAAACTATGGCCCCCGGGTCTATTCTCAACATATCAATCTACATCTACTTTACTTTTCTTGCTTTTATTTGTTGTTTTTATAAACCAAAAATACCAAAAATATAAACTATCATCTCTATCAGATCTCACTTTCGTAAGTTACCGTAAAGGGATTGACAACCCCTTATCGCGTTGGCTGCAAAGTTCTTATTTGTTTGTGCAGGTGCGAGGGACTCGCGCGTGGTCTCCTACTGGATTGATACCTTGGTTCTCAAAAAATGAGGGAAATACTTAGGCTACTGTGCTGCATCTCCCTTTCCTCTTCGAGGGAATACAACGCAAGCTCAAGAGGTAGCAAGAAGAATTTCTGGCGCCGTTGCCGGGGAGGCTTACACAAAAGTCATATACCAAGTACCTATCACAAACCATTATCTTCTCCCCCACTTCACCCTTGCCGTTTTATTTGCCCTTCTTCCGCCGTGTGTTTATCGTTCGCTTGCTTCTTGTTTGCTTGTGTGTGTTGGATTGCTTGCTTATCGCTATGGCTCTCCGTGTTAGTGTTGACCCTCACCTCAAGAGGCTGGAGGAGATTGAAAACAATGTTAGACATTTTATGACTACACTATTTGAGCATAATGATTTTTTTCAGAAGTGAGCTTAAAGAACAGAAAAAGTTTATGGAGTATATGAATAAAGACCTTGATGATATGTCTAAGGAATTTTATGGCTTGAAATCTCAGTTTGCTCATCTTGAGAACTTAATTGCCCAAATTTCGGATAAACAGTCCACCTTGATTAATAAGATGGCTGCTAAACCGGGAGAGCATGAAAATAAAGATGAAGATCTGAAAGTTATTGATGTGTCTCCTATTAGATCCTTGTTTTCTAGTATTAATCTTGATGAAGATAGGGTTGGAGATAATTCTGCTTTAAGGTGTCCCAATGATTCGGAGTTTTAGATCTTGATGATAAAATTGCTAAAAGCGGGAGTGAAGAGATTAAAACTTTGCTTAGCGATGAACCCACTATTTTGGATTTCAAGGGATTAAATTATGAAAATTGCTCTTTGATTGATTGTATTTCCTTGTTGCAATCTGTGCTAAATTCTCCGCATGCTTATAGTCAAAATAAAGCTTTCACTAAACACATAGTTGATGCTTTGATGCAATCTTACGAAGAAAAACTTGAGTTGGAAGTTTCTATCCCTAGAAAGCTTTATGATGAGTGGGAACCTACTATTAAAATAAAAATAAAAGATCATGAATGCTATGCTTTGTGTGATTTGGGTATTAGTGTCTCCACTATCCCAAAAACTTTGTGTGATTTGCTAGGGTTCCATGAGCTTAATGATTGTTCTTTAAATTTGCATCTTGCGGATTCCACTATTAAGAAACATATGGGAAGGATTAATGATGTTCTTATTGTTGCCAATAGGAATTATGTGCCTGTAGATTTCATTGTTCTTGATATAGATTGCAACCATTCATGTCCTATTATTCTTGGTAGACCTTTCCTTAGAACGATTGGTGCAATTATTGATATGAAGGAAGGAAATATTAGATTCCAATTTCCGTTAAGGAAAGGCATGGAACACTTTCCTAGAAATAAAATAAAATTACCATATGAAACTATCATGAGAGCCACTTATGGATTGCCTTCCAAAGATGGCAATACCTAGATTTATCTTGTATCATGCCTAGCTAGGGGCGTAAAACGATAGCGCTTGTTGGGAGGCAACCCAATTTTATGTTTTTTTGTTTTTGTTGCTGTTAGGGAATAAATATTGCATCTAGCCTCTGATTAGATGTGGTTTCATGTTTTGTTTAGTGTTTGTGCCAAGTAGAACCTTTGGGAAGACTTGTGTGAAGTTTATATGATCTTGCTGTGAAAAACAGAATCGTTAGCGCTGGCTAAAGTAGTCTTCAGATTTTACTGGAGCGTGTTTTTTAGTTGATTCTTTTTGAAGATGATTGGTAGACAAATCCCACAAATTTGCCAATTTTGTTTGAATTTTTTGGAGTTCCAGAAGTAGGCGAAAACTGCAGATTACTACAGACTATTCTGTTTTTGACAAATTCTATTTTTCGTGTGTTGTTTGCTTATTCCGATGCATCTATGAGTAGTATTGGAGGATATGAACCATAGAGAAGTTGGAATAAAGTAGGTTTAACACCTATATAAACAAAGAATGAATTCATTGTTGCACCTTTGAGTAGTGGTTTGCTTTCTTATACTAACGGAGCTCACGAGAATTTTTGTCTAAGTTTTGTGTTGTGAAGATTTCAAGTTTTGAGTTTGATGGACTATGGAACAAGGAGTAGCAAAGGCCTAAGCTTGGGGATGCCCATGGCACCCCAAGTAAATTCAAGATAATCAAAAGCCTAAGCTTGGGGATGCCCCGGGAAGGCATCCCCTCTTTCGTCTTCATCCATCCGTAACTATACTTGGAGCTATATTTTATTCGCAACATGTTATGTGTTTTGCTTGGAGCGTCTTGTATAATTTGAGTATGTGCTTGTTAGTTTGCCACAATCATCCTTGCTGGACACACCTATTTGAGAGAGTTAAATATGGCCTAGAAATTGTTAGAACACTCTATGTGCTTCACTTATATCTTTTGAGTTGAATCGTTTTTGCTCTAGTGCTTCACTTATATCTTTTAGAGCACGGTGGTGGTAATATTTTGTAGAAATTTTTGAACTCTAATGCTTCACTTATATCCATTTGAGAGTCTATTAAAACAGCATGGCAATGTGTTTAGGCTAAAGAAACTAGTCTTCACATGATAGACATCCAATGTCAATGTAGTAAAAAAAATCACACTAAGTGCATTGAATAGAATGAGATGTTGGATGCTTGATAATTGTTTTGAGATATGAGGATAGTGATATTAGATTCATGCTAGTGGAGCTATTATGAAATTGACAAATACTTGTATTAAGGTTAGTGATTCCCGTATCATGCACGTATGGTGAACCAATATGTGGCGGAGTTAGAGCATGAGGTATTTGTAGAGTGCCAACCTTTGTGTGGAGGTTGGGGGCGCGCGATGGTTGACTCCTACCAACCTCCCCCCTAGGAGCATGCGTTGATTGCTTTGTTTTGATGACTCGTAGATTTTTCCAATAAGTATATGAGTTCTTATGGCTAATGTTGAGTCCATGGATTATACGCACTCTCACCCTTGCACCATTGCTAGCCTCTCTTGTACCGCGCAACTTTCACCGGTGCCATAAACCCATTATATATCCTTCCTCAAAACAGCCACCATATTGTTCCTCAAAACAGCCACCATACCTACCTATCATGGCATTTCCATGGCCATTCCGAGATATATTGCCATGCAACTTTCCACCGTTCCGATCATATGACACGCATCATATTGTCATATTGCCATTGCATGATCATGTAGTTGACATCGTATTTGTGGCAAAGCCACCATGCATAATTTTTATACATGTCACTCTTGTTTCATTGCACATACCGGTACACCGCCGGAGGCATTCATATAGAGTCATACTTTGTTGTTGTAGTATCGAGTTGTAATATCGAATTGTAATGAAAGTGTGATGATCATCATTATTAGAGCATTGCCCCATGGGAGGAAAGGCTAAATCTATAAAGCCCCTCCGCAAAAAAAAAGAAAAAAAAAGAAAGGCCAAAGAAAAAAAGAAAGGCCCAAAAAAAGGGGGGAAAGAGAAAAGAAAAAAAGGGACAATTGCTACTATCTTTTTGCACACTTGTGCTTCAAAGTAGAACCATGTTCTTCATTGTAGAGAGTCTCATGTTTAGTCACTTTCATATACTAGTGGGAATTTTCATTATAGAACCTGGCTTGTATATTCCAACGATGGGCTTCCTCAAATGCCCTAGGTCTTCGAGAGCAAGCAAGTTGGATGCACACCCACTAGTTTCTTTTGTCGAGCTTTCATTCATATTTAACTCTAGTGCATTCGTTGCATGGCAATCCCTACTCACTCACATTGATATCTATTGATGGGCATCTCCATAGGCCGTTGATACGCCTAGTCGATGTGAGACTATCTCCCTCCTTTTTGTCTTCTCCGCAACAACCTCTATTCCACCCATAGTGTTATATCCATGTCTCACGCTCATGTATTGCGTGAAAGTTGAAAGTTTTGAAAAGATAGAGTATGAAAACAAATGCTTGGCTTAAATCGGGGTTGTGCATGATATGAATATTTTTGTGTGATAACGAGGGAGCATAGCCAACACTATATGATTTTGTAGGGATAACTTTCTTTAGCCATCGTATTTTGAGAAGACATGATTGCTTTGTTAGTATTGCTTGAAATATTATTATTTCTTATGTCAATATTGACTTTTATCTTGAATAATTCAGATCTGAACATTCATGCCACAATTAAGGGAATTACTTTGAAAAACTATATTGGTTAGCATTCCACATCAATAATACTTTATTTATCATTTACCTACTCGAGGACGAGCAGGAATTAAGCTTGGGCATGCTTGATACGTCTCCAACGTATCTATAATTTTTTTATTGTTCCATGCTATTATTTATGAAGTCTTGGATGTTTAATGGGCTTTATCATTCACTTTTATATCATTTTTGGGACTAACCTACTAACCCAAAGGCCCAGTCCAGATTGCTGTTTTTTGCCTGTTTCAGGGTTTTGCAGAAAAATAATATCAAACGGAGTCCAAACGGAATGAAACCTTCGCGAGAGATATTTTTGGAGAAAATCACGCACGCGGAGCTTGAGAACCACGTAAGGGGACAGAGGGCTGGCACTCGAGGGTGGGGGGCGCGCCCCCCTTCCCAGGGCGCGCCCCCTGCCTCGAGGCCCCCTCGAGCGTCCCCCGGTGCTCTCCTTCTTCCTATATAAGTCTACATACCCCAGAAACTCCGTGATAAGAGAGGAAACCCTAATTCCACCGCCGTACCTTCTGTTCCCGTGGAGATCCCATCTTGGAGCCTGTTACGGAGCTCCACCGGAGGGGGATCCATCACGGATGCCTTCATCATCATCATCATCGCCCTCACCATGAGTTGTGAGTAGTTTACCACAGACCTTCGGGTCCATAGCTAGTATCTAGATGGCTTCTTCTCTCTCTTTGGATCTCAATACAAAGTTCTCCTCGGTCTTCGAGGAGATCTATTCGATGTAATCTCTTTTTGCGGTGTGTTTGTCGAGATCCGATGAATTGTGAGTTTGTGATCAAGGTTATCTATGAAAGATATTTGGTTCTTCTTTGAACTTTTTATGTGTGCTCATAATATCCTTGCAAGTCTCTTCGAATTATAAGTTTGGTTTGGTCTACTAGATCTACAGTTCTTTCAATGGGAGAATTGCTTGGCTTTGGGTTCAATCTTGTGGTGTCCTTTCCCAGTGACAGTAGGGGCAGCAAGGCACGTATTGTATTGTTGCCATCGAGGATAAAAAGATGGGGTTTATATCATATTGCTTGAGTTTATCCCTCTACATCATGTCATCTTGCTTAAGGCATTACTCTGTTCTTATGAACTCAATACACTAGATGCATGCTGGATAGCGGTTGATGTGTGGAGTAATAGTAGTAGATGCAGAATCGTTCCGGTCTACTTGTCTCGGACGTGATGCCTATATACAATGATCATGCCTAGATAGTCTCATAATTATTCGCTTTTCTATCAATTGCTCGACAGTAATTTGTTTACCCACCGTAGAATATCGCTATCTGAGAGAAGCCACTAGAGAAAACTATGGCCCCCGGGTCTATTCTCAACATATCAATCTACATCTACTTTATTTTTCTTTCTTTCATTTGTTGTTTTTTAAAAACCAAAATTACCAAAAATATAAACTATCATCTCTATCAGATCTCACTTTCGTAAGTGACCGTAAAGGGATTGACAACCCCTTATCGCGTTGGCTGCGAAGTTCTTATTTGTTTGTGCAGGTGCGAGGGACTCGCCCGTGGTCTCCTACTGGATTGATACCTTGGTTCTCAAAAACTGAGGGAAATACTTACGCTACTGTGCTGCATCTCCCCTTCCTCTTCGAGGGAATACAACTCAAGCTCAAGAGGTAGCACAAACTAACAAGCAAAGACTCAAATTATACAAGACGGTCCAAGTAAAACACATATCATGTGGTGAATAAAAATATAACTCCGAGTATTGTTGCTGATGGATGAAGACGAAAGAGGGGATGCCTTCCCGGGGCATCCCCAAGATTAGGCTTTGGGTTGTCCTTGAATTTTACCTTGGGGTTCCTTGGGCATCCCCATGCTTAGGCTCTTGCCACTCTTTGTTCCATAGTCCATCAAAGCAATACTCAAAACTTGAAAACTTCACAACACAAAACTTAGACAAAAATCTCATGAGCTCCGTTAGTATAAGAAAGCAAACCACTACTCAAAGGTACTGCAATGAATTCATTCCTTGTTTATATTGGTGTTAAACCTACTGTATTCCAACTTCTCTATGGTTCATACTTCCCAATACTACTCATAGATGTATTGAAATAAGCAAACAACACACGAAAAACAGAATCTATCAAAAACAGAATAGTCTGTAGTAATCTGCAGTTTTCGCATACTTCTGTAACTCCAAAAAAAATCAAACTAAATTGGTAAACGTGAGGAATTTGTCTATTAATCATCTTCAACAAGAATCAACTAAATAGCATACTCCAGTAAAATCTGGTGACCATTCTAGCGAGCGCTAACGATTCTGTTTTTCACAGCAAGATCATATAAACTTCACACAAGTCTTCCTAAAGGTTCTACTTGGCACAAACACTAATTAAAACACAAAACCACATCTAAACAGAAGTTCGATGCAATATTTATTCCTAAAAATAAGCAAAAATAAAAAATTGGGTTGCCTCCCAACAAGCGCTATCGTTTTACACCCCTAGCTAGGCACGATACATGGATAGTTTTAGGTATTGCCATCTTTGGAA
Source organism: Secale cereale (assembly GCA_902687465.1). NCBI lineage: Eukaryota > Viridiplantae > Streptophyta > Magnoliopsida > Poales > Poaceae > Secale > Secale cereale. Next base: position 547,824,059 of record LR738712.1, read on the forward strand.
GGCAATCTATAAGTGGCTCTCATAATAGATTCATATGGTAATTTGATTTTCTTTCTAGGAAAGTGTTCCATGCCTTTCCTTAACGGAAATTGGAATCTAATATTTCCTTCCTTCATATCAATAATTGCACCAATCGTTCTAAGGAAAGGTCTACCAAGAATAATAGGACATGAAGGATTGCAATCTATATCAAGAACAATGAAATCTGCGGGCACATAATTCCTATTGGCAACAATAAGAACATCATTAATCCTTCCCATAGGTTTCTTAATAGTGGAATCTGTAAGATGCAAATTTGAAGAACAATCATCAAGCTCATGGAATCCTAGCAAATCGCACAAAGTTTTTGGGATAGTGGAGACACTTGCACCCAAATCACACAAAGCATAGCATTCATGATCTTTAATTTTTATTTTAATAGTAGGTTCCCACTCATCATAAAGCTTTCTAGGTATAGAAACTTCTAACTCAAGTTTTTCTTCATAACATTGCATAAAAGCATCAACTATATGTTTGGTTTCTTTTGACTATAAGCATGCGGAGAGTTTAGTACGGATTGCAACAAGGAAATACAATCAATAAAAGAGAAATTATCATAATTGAATCCCTTGAAATCCAAAGTAGTGGGTTCATCACTATGCAAAGTTTTAATCTCTTCACTCCCACTTTTAACAATTTCAGCATCAAGATCTAAAAACTCCGAATCATTGGGACACCTTAAAGTAGAATCATCTACAATCCTATCTTCATCAAGATATATACTAGAAAACAAGGATCTAATAGGAGACACATCAATAACTTTCATATCTTCATCTTTATTTTCATCATAACTAGAAGAACACGCTTGTATATAATGCTCTCTTTTAGCACGCATCCTAGCGGTTCTTTCTTTGCATTCATCAATTGAAATTCTCATGGCTTTGAGAGACTCATTGATATCATGCTTAGGTGGGATAGATCTAAGTTTTAAAGAATCAACATCAAGAGTAATTCTATCCACACTTCTAGCCAATTCATCAATCTTAAGCAATTTTTCTTCAAGCATAGCATTGAAATTCTTTTGCGAAATCATAAAGTCCTTAACACTAGTTTCAAATTTAGAAGGCATCTTTCCATAAGAGTTGTTGTAGGAATTACCGTAATTATTAGAGGAATTACTAGGAAAATGCCTAGAATTAAAGTTCCCTCTATAAGCATTGTTACCAAAATTATTCCTACCAACAAAGTTCACATCCAAAGATTCATTATTATTTTCAATCAAAGTGGACAAATGCATATCATTAGGATCAGAAGAAGCACTCTTAGCAGCAAATAATTTCATAAGTTCATCCATCTTTCCACTCAAAACACTAATTTCTTCAATAGCATGCACTTTTTTACTAGTAGATCTTTCGGTGTGCCATTGAGAATAATTAACCATAATATTATCTAGGAGTTTGGTAGCTTCTCCTAAGGTAGTTTTCATGAAACTGCCTCCTGCGGCCGAATCTAAAAGATTTCTAGAAGCAAAATTCAAGCCAGCATGAAAGTTTTGTAATAATCATCCATAAGTTCAAACCATGTGTAGGGAAATTACGTATCATTAATTTCATTCTCTCCCAAGCTTGTGCAACATGCTCATGATCTAGTTGCTTAAAATTCATAATATCGTTTCTAAGAGAGATGATCTTAGCAGGAGGGAAATACTTAGAGATAAAAGCATCTTTGCACTTATTCCACGGATCAATACTATTTTTAGGCAAAGAGGAAAACCAAGTTTTAGCACGATCTCTAAGTGAAAACGTAAATAACTTTAATTTAAAAATATCGTTATCCATATCCCTTTTCTTTTGCATATCACGCAAATCAACAAAGTTGTTTAGATGGGTAGAGGCATCTTCACTAGGAAGGCCCGAAAATTGATCTTTCATAAAAAGATTCAGCAGAGCAGCATTGATCTCACAAGATTCAGCATCGGTAATAGGAGAAATCGGAGTGCTAATAAAATCATTATTGTTGATATTGGAGAAGTCACACAATTTGGTATTATTCTGAGCCATAGTGACAAGCAGGCAATCCAACACACAAAAGCAAACAAGAAGCAAGCGAACGATAAACACGCAGCAGAAGAAGGGGAAATAAAACAGCAAGGGTGAAGTGGGGGAGAGGAAAACGAGAGGCAAATAAGTGTAATGCGAAGGATAAGGGTTTGTGATCGGTACTTGGTATATGACTTTTGCGTAAGCCTCTCCGGCAACGGTGCCAGAAATTCTTCTTGCTACTTCTCGAGCTTGCGTTGTATTCCCTCGAAGAGGAAAGGGTGATGCAGCACAGTAGCGTAAGTATTTCCCTCAGTTTTTTAGAACCAAGGTATCAATCCAGTAGGAGACCACGCGCGAGTCCCTGCACAAACAAATAAGAACTTCGCAGCCAACGCGATAAGGGGTTGTCAATCCCTTTACGGTCACGTACGAAAGTGAGATCTGATAGAGATGATAGTTTGATATTTTTGGTATTTTTTATTATAAGAACAGAAAGTAAAAACGGAAAAGTAAAGTAGATTGTAGATTGATATGTTGAGAATAGACCCGGGGGCCATAGTTTTCTCTAGTGGCTTCTCTCATGATAGCGATATTCTACGGCGGGAAAACAAATTACTATCGAGCAATTGATAGAAAAGTGAATAATTATGAGACTATCTAGGCATGATCATTATATATAGGCATCACGTCCGTGACAAGTAGACCGAAACGATTCTGCATCTACTACTATTACTCCACACATCGACCGCTATCCAGCATGCATCTAGTGTATTGAGTTCATAAGAACAGAGTAATGCCTTAAGCAAGATGACATGATGTAGAGGGATAAACTCAAACTTAGTGATATAAACCCCATCTTTTTATCCTCAATGGAAACAATACAATACGTGCCTTGCTGCCCTACTATCACTGGGAAAGGACACCGCAAGATTGAACCCAAAGCCAAGCACTTCTCCCATTGCAAGAACTATAGATCTAGTAGGCCAAACCAAACCAATAATTCGAAGACACTTGCAAGGATATTATAATCATACATAAAGAGTTCAGAAAAGAACCAAATATTTCTCATAGATAATCTTGATCATAAACCCACAATTCATCGGATTTCGACAAACACACCGCAAAAAGAGATTACATCGAATAGATCTCCTCGAAGACCAAGGAGAACTTGGTATTGAGATCCAAAGAGAGAGAAGAAGCCATCTAGATACTAGCTATGGACCCGAAGGTCTGTGGTAAACTACTCACAACTCATGGTGAGGCGATGATGATGATGTAGAAGCACTCCGTGGTAGATCCCCCCTCCGGCGGAGCTCCGGAACAGGCCCCAAGATGGGATCTCACAGGAACAAAAGGTTGTGGCGGTGGAACTAGGGTTTTCTCTGTTGTTCTGATAGTTTCGGGGTACGTGGGTATATATAGGAGGAAGGAGGGCACCGGGGGCTAGACGTGGGGTCCACGAGGCAGGGGGCGCGCCCTATAGGGGGGCGCACCCCCCACCCTCGTGGGCACCACGTGTGCCCTACTCCGTGGTTCTTAAGTCACCCGTGTGTATTTTGCTCCAAAAATATCTCTCCCGAAGGTTTCATTCCATTTGGACTTCGTTTGATATTGATTTTCTGTAAAACCCTAAAACAGGCAAAAAACACCAATCTGGACTGGGCCTTTGGGTTAGTAGGTTAGTCCCAAAAATAATAATAAAGTGTATAAAAAGCCCATTAAACATCCAAAACATCATAAATAATAGCATGGAGCAATCAAAAATTATAGATACGTCGGAGACGTATCACCCCCTCACTTGTTTGTCCAGCCCTAGGGATGGAAAAGTGGGAAGGCTAGCCCCTCCTGCCTTTCCCTCTCATGGGGGAAAGGAAAGGGGGTGCCACCCTCCCCTGCCTTTCCCCACACTCCAAATAAGGAAAAGGGTGCGGCTTGGGAGGGACCCCAAGTAGGATTCCTCCTACTTGGGTGCCTCTTTTGGATGCTCCTCCCTCACTCCCACCTATATATATGTGGGAAGGGGAGCGCCTAGCACACAACAGATCAATTGTTAGCCGTGTGCGGCGCCCCCCTCCACCGTTTACATCCCGATCATATTTTCGTAGTGCTTAGGCGAAGCCCTGCGGAGATCAGTTCACCAACACTGTCACCACACCATCGTGCTGACGGAACTCATCTACTACATCGATGTCTTGCTGGATAAAGAAGCCGGGGGACGTCACCGAGTTGAACGTGTGCAGAACGCGGAGGTGCCATGCGTTTGGTACTTGATCTGTTGAAGCATGAAGAAGTTCGACTACATCAACCGCGTTGTCAAACGCTTCTGCTTTCGGTCTACGAGCGTACGTAGACACACTCTCCCCCTCGTTGCTTTGCATCTCCATGGATAGATCATTACATGTGCGCAGAATTTTTTTGTTTTCCATGCAACATTTCCCAAGAGTGATGTCACGTTACAATCGGAAACACAAGTATTATTGAAACCGTGGGCGTTTTACTTACCATTTAAGTGCCACCATGCATCCCCTTTTTTATTGGCTAGGAAGGTGTCGTGCGGGTAGCTATTTGAGTACTGGAGGTGTGCGACCACACCCCTGTGCGTGCTTATCGGGAGGAGAGCCCTTTGTCCTCCATCCGCCGCCCACCTCTCTCCCAATGTCTACATTAATGGCGCTCAAGCCCCTGTTTAATGGCGTGGCTATGTCTCACTCGGCTGAGATTTAAGAGAGAAAAAGAAAATCTGAAAAGAAAGTTTTGCACAGATCTTGATGTAAGATCTGATGGACCTGTATAGCATCGACTGCGACTTATAGCAATACTGATGAATATAAAGGACGATGACATTGGATAATAATTGTCTTACATATTTAGGAAGATCATCAAAAATCCACATGCGGAAACGCCCGTAATACACAAGGAAAAAAGAAGAAGGAAGACGCAGACAATGATCTGGCTCGATGATCTCTACTTTCTTAATGTGTTGCTGCAGGCCGCGGAGACTAGTTCTCACGAGCAGCGATGAGCTCTTTCGTGTCCTCACTACGCTGCTTGAGAGCATCCACGGATTCCTCCACTAGCATTTCGCGCTCGATGCGAAGCATGGCATTCTTGTCCATAAGTTTCTTGACGATGACGTCCGTCCTCTTCAACAAGGCAGTGGTCTCCTCGTGCTGCTTCGTCATTTCGGCGATCTTCGCCCTCAGCAGGTCACGCTCGGTGCGGAGCTTCGCCTTGTGTGTTGGAGATATGCCTTAGAGGCAATAATAAAAGCATTATTATTATATCTCCTTGTTCATGATAATTGTCTGTTATTCATGCTTGAATTGTATTGTACGGAAACAGCAATACATGTGTGAGTACATAGACCAAAATGAGTCCCTGGTAGGCCTCTAGTAGCCAGCTCGTTGATCAACAGATGGTCATGGTTTCCTGACCATGGACATGAGATGTCGGTGATAACGGGATCACATCATTAGGAGAATGATGTGATGGATAAGACCCAAACTTGAGCATAACACGAGATCGTATAGTTCGTAATGCATAAGCTTTTCGGTGTCAAGTATTTATTCCTTAGACCATGAGGTTGTACAACTCCCGGATACCGTAGGAGTGATTTGGGTGTGCCAACCGTCACAACGTAACTGGGTGGCTATAAAGGTACGCATAGGGTATCTCCGAAAGTGTCTGTTGAGTTGGTACGAACCGAGACTGGGATGTTGTCACTCCGTATGACGGAGAGGTATCTCTGGGCCCACTCGGTAAGACATCATCATAATGAGCTCAATGTGACTAAGTAGTTAGTCACGGGATGATGGATTACGGATCGAGTAAAGAGACTTGCCATAACGAGATTGAACAAGGTATTGGGAATACCGACGATCGAATCTCGGGCAAGTACCGTACCGATGGACAAAGGGAATAACATACGGGATTGAGTGAATCCTTGACACGGTGGTTCATCTGATGAAGATCATCGAGGAACATGTGGGAACCAACATGGGTATCCAGATCCCGCTGTTGGTTATTGACCGGAGAGTGGTCTCGGTCATGTCTACGTGTCTCCCGAACCCGTAGGGTCTACACACTTAAGGTTCGGTAACGCTAGGGTCGTAGAGATTAATGCACGTGGAAACCCGAAAGTTGTTCGGAGTCCCGGATGAGATCCCGGACGTCACGAGGAGTTCCGGAATAGTCCGGAGGTAAAGATTGATATATGGGAAGTCCAGTTTCGGCCAACGGGTGATCTCCGGGGGTCACCGGGAGCGTCCCGGGACCACCGGAGGGGCCCCGGGGGTCCACCGGGTGCGGCCACCCCTCCCGGTGGGGCCCCCAGGCCGCAAGGGGATGTGTGCAGCCCCCTGGGCTGGTGCACCACCAAGGGAGGCCCACCTCCCCTGCGCCTAGGGATAAACCCTAAGGGGAGGGGGGGGCCACCACTTGCCTTGGGGGAGGGGGACTCCTCCCTGGCCGCCGCCCCCCCTTGCAGATTGGATCTGCAAGGGGCTGGCGCCCCCCCTGGCCCCCTATATATATGTGGGGGGGAGAGGGCAGCCGCACCTCAGCCCTGGCGCCTCTTCCCCTCCCGTCACACCTCCCAACTCCTTTGCAGGGCAGCCCGGCGAAGCCCTGCTGCGATCTCCACTGCATCCGTCATCACGCCGTCGTGCTGCCGGATCTCTGACGACTTCTCCTCCCCCCTTGCTGGATCAAGAAGGAGGTGACGTTGCTGCACCGTACGTGTGTTGAACGCGGAGGTGCCGTCCGTTCGGCGCTAGATCATCGGTGACGAAGAACGTGAAGAGTACGACTACTTCATCCTTGCTTCGTTGAAAGCTTCCGCACGCAATCTTCATAACGGTATGTAGATGCACTCTCAGTTGCTCGTTGCTAGATGTCTCCATAGATGGATCTTGGTGAAGACGTAGAAAATTTTTGATTTATGCTACGTTCCCCAAACAGTGGCATCTGAGCCTAGGTTTTATGCGTAGCTTCTTGGCACGAGTAGAACACAAAGCAGTTGTGGGCGTATGATCTTGTTCAACTTTCTTACCGTTACTAGTCAATCTTGATTCGGCGGTATTGTGGGATGAAGCGGCCCGGACCGACCTTACACGTACGCTTACGTGAGACTGGTTCCACCGACAGACATGCACTAGATGCATAAGGTGGCTGGCGGGTGTCTGTCTCTCCTACTTTAGTCGGATCGGATTCGATGAAAAGGGTCCTTATGAAGGGTAAATAGAAGTTGACAAATCACGTTGTGGTTTTGGCGTAGGTAAGAAACGTTCTTGCTAGAAATCCTATAGAAGCCACGTAAAACTTGCAACAACAATTAGAGGACGTCTAACTTGTTTTTGCAGCATGTGTTTTGTGACGTGGTATGGCCAAGAACGAAGATGTGATGAATGATATATGTGATGTATGAGATTGATCATGTTTTTTTAATAGGGAATCACGACTTGCATGTCGATGAACTTGACAACCGGCAGGAGCCATAGGAGTTGTCTTTATTATTGTATGACCTGCGTGTCACTGAATAACGCCATGTAATTACTTTACTTCATTGCTAAACGTTAGCTATAGTAGTAGAAGTAATAGTTGGCGTGACGACTTCTTCAAGACACGATGATGGAGTTCATGATGATGAAGATCATGGTGTTGAGCCGGTGACAAGATGATCATGGTGCCCCGAAGATGGAGATCCAAGGAGCAAGATGATATTGGCCATATCATGTCACTTAATTGATTGCATGTGATGTTTATCATGTTTTTGCATCTTGTTTACTTAGAACGACGGTAGTAAATAAGATGATCTCTCACTAAAATTTCAAGTAATGTGTTTCCCCTGACTGTGCACCGTTGCTAAAGCTCGTTGCTCCGAAGCACCACGTGATGATCGGGTGTGATAGGTTCTAACGTTCGCATACAACGGGTGTAAGACAGATTTACACACGCGATACACTTAGGGTTCACTTGACGAGCCTAGCATGTACAGACATGGCCTCGGAACACGGAAGACCGAAAGGTCGAACACGAGTCGTATAGAAGATACGATCAACATGAAGATGTTCACCGTTTTTGACTAGTCCGTCTCACGTGATGATCGGACACGGACTACTCGATTCGGATCGTGTATCACTTAGATGACTAGAGAGATGTCATTCTGAGTGGGAGTTCATTAAAATTTGATTAAGATGAACTTAATTATCATGAACTTAGTATAAATTCTTTACAATATCTCTTGTAGATCAAATGGCCCACGCTCCAGTTTCCCTCAACTTCAACACGTTCCTAGAGAAAACCAAGCTGAAAGACGATGGTAGCAACTATACGGATTGGGTCCGTAACCTGAGGATCATCCTCATAGCTGCCAAGAGATCATATGTCCTAGAAGCACTGCTAGGTGATGCACCTGCTCCCGATGCTGACCAAGACGTTTTGAACGTCTGGCAGTCGCGTAGTGATGATTACTCCCTGGTTCAGTGCGGCATGCTTTACAGTTTAGAATCGGGGCTCCAAAAGCGTTTTGAGCACCATGGAGCATATGAGATGTTCGAAGAGCTGAAAATGGTTTTCCAAGCTCATGCCCGAGTCGAGAGATATGATGTCTCCGACGCATTCTACAGCTGTAAGATGGAGGAGAACAGTTCTGTCAGTGAGCACATCCTCAAGATTTCAGGATTGCACAACCGCTTGTCTCAGCTGGGAATGAATCTCCCAGATGAAGCGGTCGTTGACAGAATCCTCCAGTCGCTCCCACCAAGCTTCAAGAGCTTTGTGTTGAACTTCAATATGCAGGGGATGGAGAAGTCCATTCCCGAGGTGTATTCGATGCTGAAATCAGCGGAGGTAGACATCAAGAAAGAACATCAAGTGTTGATGGTCAATAAAACCACTAAGTTCAAGAAAGGCAAGGGTAAGAAGAACTTCAAGAAGGACGGCAAGCAAGTTGTCGCGCCTGGCAAGCCTGTTGCCGGGAAGAAGCCAAAGTATGGACCCAAGCCAGAGACTGAGTGTTTTTATTGCAAGGGAACGGGTCACTGGAAGCGGAACTGCCCCAAATACTTAGCAGACAAGAAGGCCGGCAACGTCAAAGGTATATATGATATACATGTCATTGATGTGTACCTTACCAGCACTCGTAGTAGCTCCTGGGTATTCGATACCGGTGCAGTTGCTCACATTTGTAACTCAAAACAGGAGCTGCGGAATAAACGGAGACTGGCAAAGGATGAGGTGACGATGCGCGTCGGGAATGGTTCCAAGGTCGATGTGATCGCCGTCGGCACACTGCCTCTACATCTACCCTCAGGATTAGTTTTGAACCTGAATAATTGTTATTTAGTACCAGCTTTGAGCATGAACATTGTTTTTGGATCTCGTCTTATGCGAGATGGATATTCTTTCAAATCGTTGAATAATGGTTGTTCTATTTATTTGAGAGATATGTTTTATGGTCATGCCCCGCTGGTCAATGGTTTATTTTTGATGAATCTCGAACGTAGTGATACACATATTCATAATGTAGATGCCAAAAGATGTAAAGTTGATAACGATAGTCCCACATACTTGTGGCATTGCCGCCTTGGTCATATTGGTGTCAAACGTATGAAGAAGCTCCATTCAGATGGACTTCTAGAGTCTCTTGATTATGAATCATTTGACACGTGCGAACCATGCCTCTTGGGCAAGATGACCAAGACTCCGTTCTCTGGAACAATGGAGCGAGCAACCAACTTGCTGGAAATCATACATACCGATGTGTGCGGTCCAATGAGTGTTGAGGCTCGCGGAGGCTACCGTTATGTTCTCACCCTCACGGATGACTTGAGTAGATACGGGTATATCTATTTGATGAAACACAAGTCTGAGACCTTTGAAAAGTTCAAGGAATTTCAGAATGAGGTTGAGAATCAACGTGACAGAAAAATAAAGTTCTTGCGATCGGATCGTGGGGGTGAATATTTGAGTCATGAATTTGGCACACACCTTAGAAGCTGTGGAATTGTTTCACAATTGACACCGCACGGAACACCTCAACGTAACGGTGTGTCCGAACGTCGAAATCGTACTCTGTTGGACATGGTGCGATCTATGATGTCCCTCACCGATTTACCGCTATCTTTTTGGGGTCATGCTTTAGAGACTGCCGCATTCACTTTAAATAGGGCTCCGTCAAAATCCGTTGAGACGACTCCATATGAACTTTGGTTTGGCAAGAAACCGAAGCTGTCGTTTCTGAAAGTTTGGGGTTGCGATGCTTATATCAAGAAACTTCAACCTGAAAAGCTCGAACCCAAATCGGAGAAATGCGTCTTCATAGGATACCCAAAGGAAACTATTGGGTACACCTTCTACCACAAATCCGAAGGCAAAGTCTTTGTTGCCAAGAATGGATGCTTTCTGGAGAAAGAGTTTCTCTCGAAAGAAGTGAGTGGGAGGAAAGTAGAACTTGATGAGGTGATAGTCACCACTCCTGTACCGGAAAGTAGTGCAACGCAGGAAACTGTTCCTGAGGTGCCTGCACCGACAAGGGAGGAAGATAATGATAATGATCATGAAGAAACAGATCAAGTTACTACTGAACTTCGAAGGTCCACAAGGGCACGTTCCGCACCAGAGTGGTACGGCAACCCTGTACTGGAAATCATGTTGTTAAACAACGGTGAACCTTCGAACTATGAAGAAGCGATGGCGGGCCCAGATTCCAATAAATGGCTAGGAGCCATGAAATCCGAGATAGAATCCATGTATGAAAACAAAGTATGGACTTTGGTGGACTTGCCTGATGATAGGCACGCCATAGAAAACAAATGGATATTTAAGAAGAAGACAGACGCGGATGGTAATGTGACCATCTATAAGGCTCGGCTTGTCGCTAAGGGTTATCGACAAGTTCAAGGGATTGACTACGACGAGACTTTCTCTCCCGTAGCGATGCTGAAGTCAGTCAGAATCATGTTAGCTATTGCCGCATTCTATGATTATGAGATATGGCAAATGGACGTCAAAACAGCATTCCTTAATGGCTTCCTCAAGGAAGAGTTGTATATGATGCAACCGGAAGGTTTTGTCGATCCAGAGAACGCTAACAAGGTATGCAAGCTCCAGCGCTCGATTTACGGGCTGGTGCAAGCATCTCGGAGTTGGAATATTCGCTTTGATGAGGTGATCAAAGCGTTTGGCTTTATACAGACTTATGGAGAAGCCTGTATTTACAAGAAAGTGAGTGGGAGCTCTGTAGCATTTCTCATATTATATGTGGATGACATATTGCTGATGGGAAATGATATAGAATTCTTGAAAAATGTAAAGGCCTATTTGAACAAAAGTTTTTCAATGAAGGACCTTGGAGAAGCTGCTTACATATTAGGCATCAAAATCTATAGAGATAGATCGATACGCCTCATTGGTCTTTCACAAAGTACATACCTTGACAAAATATTGAAGAAGTTCAATATGGATCAGTCAAAGAAAGGATTCTTGCCTGTTTTGCAAGGTATGAGATTGAGTAAGACTCAGTCGCCGACCACGGCAGAAGATAGAGAAAAGATGAGTGTCATTCCCTATGCCTCGGCAATAGGTTCTATCATGTATGCCATGCTGTGTACCAGACCTGATGTGAACCTTGCCATAAGTTTGGTAGGGAGGTACCAAAGTGATCCCGGTACGGAACACTGGACAGCGGTCAAGAACATCCTGAAGTACCTGAAAAGGACTAAGGATATGTTTCTCGTTTATGGAGATGACGAAGAGCTCGTCGTAAAGGGTTACGTCGATGCTAGCTTCGACACAGATCTGGATGACTCTAAGTCACAAACCGGATACGTGTATATTTTGAATGGAGGGGCAGTCAGCTGGTGCAGTTGCAAGCAAAGCGTGGTGGCAGCATCTACATGTGAAGCGGAGTACATAGCTGCTTCTGAAGCAGCGCAGGAAGGAGTCTGGATGAAGGAGTTCATCACCGACCTAGGAGTCATTCCAAGCGCGTCAAGCCCGATGACTCTCTTCTGTGACAACACTGGTGCTATTGCTATTACCAAGGAGCCCAGGTTTCACAAGAAGACCAAGCACATCAAGCGCCGTTTCAACTCCATCCGGAATTATGTTCAGGATGGAGACATAGATATTTGTAAAGTGCATACGGATCTGAATGTAGCAGACCCGTTGACTAAACCTCTTTCACAAGCAAAACATGATCAACACCAGAACTCTATGGGTGTTCGATTCATCACAATGTAACTAGATTATTGACTCTAGTGCAAGTGGGAGACTGTTGGAGATATGCCCTAGAGGCAATAATAAAAGCATTATTATTATATCTCCTTGTTCATGATAATTGTCTGTTATTCATGCTTGAATTGTATTGTACGGAAACAGCAATACATGTGTGAGTACATAGACCAAAATGAGTCCCTGGTAGGCCTCTAGTAGCTAGCTCGTTGATCAACAGATGGTCATGGTTTCCTGACCATGGACATGAGATGTCGGTGATAACGGGATCACATCATTAGGAGAATGATGTGATGGATAAGACCCAAACTTGAGCATAACACGAGATCGTATAGTTCGTAATGCATAAGCTTTTCGGTGTCAAGTATTTATTCCTTAGACCATGAGGTTGTACAACTCCCGGATACCGTAGGAGTGCTTTGGGTGTGCCAACCGTCACAACGTAACTGGGTGGCTATAAAGGTACGCATCGGGTATCTCCGAAAGTGTCTGTTGAGTTGGTACGAACCGAGACTGGGATGTTGTCACTCCGTATGACGGATTGGTATCTCTGGGCCCACTCGGTAAGACATCATCATAATGAGCTCAATGTGACTAAGTAGTTAGTCACGGGATGATGGATTACGGATCGAGTAAAGAGACTTGCCATAACGAGATTGAACAAGGTATTGGGAATACCGACGATCAAATCTCGGGCAAGTACCGTACCGATGGACAAAGGGAATAACATACGGGATTGAGTGAATCCTTGACACGGTGGTTCATCCGATGAAGATCATCGAGGAACACGTGGGAACCAACATGGGTATCCAGATCCTGCTGTTGGTTATTGACCGGAGAGTGGTCTCGGTCATGTCTACGTGTCTCCCGAACCCGTAGGGTCTACACACTTAAGGTTCGGTAACGCTAGGGTCGTAGAGATTAATGCACGTGGAAACCCGAAAGTTGTTCGGAGTCCCGGATGAGATCCCGGACGTCACGAGGAGTTCCGGAATAGTCCGGAGGTAAAGATTGATATATGGGAAGTCCAGTTTCGGCCAACGGGTGATCTCCGGGGGTCACCGGGAGCGTCCCGGGACCACCGGAGGGGCCCCGGGGGTCCACCGGGTGGGGCCACCCCTCCCGGTGGGGCCCCCAGGCCGCAAGGGGATGTGTGCAACCCCCTGGGCTGGCGCACCACCAAGGGAGGCCCACCTCCCCTGCGCCTAGGGATAAACCCTAAGGGGAGGGGGGCCACCTCTTGCCTTGGGGGAGGGGGACTCCTCCCTGGCCGCCGCCCCCCCTTGCAGATTGGATCTGCAAGGGGCTGCCCCCCCCCCCTGGCCCCCTATATATATGTGGGGGGGAGAGGGCAGCCGCACCTCAGCCCTGGCGCCTCTCCCCCTCCCGTCACACCTCCCAACTCCTTTGCAGGGCAGCCCGGCGAAGCCCTGCTGCGATCTCCACTGCATCCGTCATCACGCCGTCGTGCTGCCGGATCTCTGACGACTTCTCCTCCCCCCTTGCTGGATCAAGAAGGAGGTGACGTTGCTGCACCGTACGTGTGTTGAACGCGGAGGTGCCGTCCGTTCGGCGCTAGATCATCGGTGACGAAGAACGTGAAGAGTACGACTACTTCATCCTTGCTTCGTTGAAAGCTTCCGCACGCAATCTTCATAACGGTATGTAGATGCACTCTCAGTTGCTCGTTGCTAGATGTCTCCATAGATGGATCTTGGTGAAGACGTAGAAAAATTTTGATTTATGCTACGTTCCCCAACATTGTGTGCCCCTAGTCCCCGAATGACGCTGGTAGTATTTTCAAATGAGGCATTCATCTCGTCCTGCAGCTTCATCCAGTCGGAGATCCGACCCATCAGGTCATCGAGCATAGCGCGCATGCACCTGTGAGAGTCCTCGAATGTCCGCGAGACATTTTCCCAGGCCACCACGGCGCGGGTGGACATCTCTGTTGCATTCGCGGTGCGGCGGGACATCTCTGCTGCTTCCACGACGCGGACGGACCAGTCTACTGCATCGACGGCATGGTGGGACCTCTGTGATGCTTCGGTGGTGCGGCGGGACCTTTGTGTTGCTACGGCAGCGCGGCGAGACATGTCGACTGCTTTCGCAACGAGGCGAGACATCTCTCATGCTTCCACTTCCATGCTCACCTCTCCCTGGCAGTAATATCTTGGCCCAGAACTCATGTGGGCCATGGCAGACTCAAGGGGACGACGATGAATGGCTTGTTTGTTTTTGTGGACAAGGAGTTGAGGAGGAATGTGCAGTTATCTTGGAGTAGGTAGTATTTATAACCGAGTACTAATACACTCCTACGTGGGAAACTGTTTAGGTTTTGATCGGTGTGAACAGGTTTGTAGTTAAATATAGTGTGGTAGTAATTTGGAATGTGACGGGACGCAAGATCAAAATTTATTGATGGTTCTATAATTTCTAAGTGCGGCACTATTCCTGGATGGCATAACGTGGGCACGTGTTCTCAGTCGTGTACGTGGCTTTTGCACCATAGGGTGCACCGCAATAGGCGATGTCAGCACATGTCTTGTTCCATCAACCGTGCGCGCTCATTATTACCATCGCGCATGCTTCTTTTAATTAGAATGTGTGCCCGTCCAGCGCATACACATTGATCTATCTAACTGTTTATGTTTGTTGTGGCTAATCGCAAATAGTTCATCCATGTGAAGTGTATGGCGTTAATCACAGACACCTTGATCTGGCTGACCGTTTCTGTTGTGTTGCCTAATCGCAAACAATTCATCCGTCTGAAGTGTATGCCATCAATCGCAGACACCTTGATCTGGCTGACCATTTCTAATGTGTTGCATAATCACAAACAGTTAATCTGAGTGGACTGTATGTCGTATATCCCACACACCTTCATCTGGTTGCCCGTTTCTGTTCTTCTGCCTCATCGCAAACAGTTCATTGAACTGAACCGTATGCCCCGCATCGCACACGCAACTAAAATCTGAACCGGGTTCGATGTATCCGACATCGCAAACGTTTTGCATCTCTTTTCACGGGTTTTTTTACATCACCGTTTGCGATTAATGCATCGCACACAGTTCGGTCGCAGGGTCTCTGATTTTAGTGTCGTGTTAGCAACATCCTGCAGCAGTGCTAGTGAAGTTCTTGAAGATCGTTTGTACGTGTGATTTGTCATCGATAAAGAACACCCACATAAATCTAGAAAAATCATCAACAATGACCAAACCAAAGGAGTTACCACCAAGGCCTTGTAAGCATTGGGACCGAAGAGGTCCATATGAAGTAGATCAAGTGGTGTTCTCGTGGTCTTGATGTTCTTCACGGGATGACTTCCTCCTACTTGTTTTCCTGCTTGGCACGAATATGATCTCCCTTAACAAGTTTATCAAGATTTGGCATGCCAACATGTCCTAGCCTGCTACGCCATAACCAACCTTTAGAAGATTTTGCAATAAGACGTGTACGAGGTTGGGATCTTTTAGTGAAGTCAACAATGATCGGGTCCAACCCGTTAAGGTTTTTTTGTTTTAAGTGACATGCATCATCATTGATATGTTTCCTAATTTACTTGCATGTAATATATATATATATATATATATATATATATATATATATCACCTCTACGCAATGCCAGTAAAGACCATATTATGATTATCTCGACGTAACACTTGGTAATCTACTTCAGTAAGTAGAACATTGAAACCAAAGTCGGCTAGTCTAGATACGGAAAGAAGATTGTAACCAATAGATTCAACAAGCATATCATTTTGAATGGAGCTATCATTGTCTATGGCCACCTTACCAAGGCCAATAACCTTACCCTTGGAGTTATCTCCGAAACTCACATACTTGCGTGGACCATCATTTTTAGCAAGCTCACGAAACATGTCTCTATCTCTGGTCATGTGATCAGTGAATCCACTATCAATAATCCACTCTTTTCCACCGGCCATGCAATCTCGAACAAATTCCACGAGACTAAGATTTCTCATAGTCTTCTCATATTCGATGTCAACTCTTCATCATCATAATAATAGCCCTGCTCAACATTATCATCATCAACATGTATATGATCATCACCTAGGGCAATGAATTCATTAGTTCCATGACTATTACAATGTTCAAGATTATAAATTCTAATGGCTTACATAATGATATTTATAATGTTTCTAACATCACCTTTAGCACACATAAGATCACAAAGCTCAAAGAGACATTCATCAAATTTAAGACGCTAGGCTTCATCCTATGAAAGGCAATGGTTTTATGAAGGATCTCATCAAGATTCTTTGAAGAATAATCGAGAATGCGCATTTCTAAATCCTTCCACAAAGTATAGGCACACTCAAAGTTTTGCATATGAACACGCACATTATTAGGTAATCCTCTAATGATAAGATTGACGGTTCTAAGATTGCGAAGCATGTCAATTTTCTCTTCATGAGTTGGGTGCAAGGGATCAATAGGAGACACATAAGGACTATGTATATACTTGCTCAAGTTAAATTCATCAAAGATAGCAAGCATCTCATTTTTTTCAAGAGTTATTCTCCATCAAGAATAGGCACTCTACGTCTAAAACTCCCCAAAGTAGACATGGCCATCTTCCTCCCATGGTGATTAAACCAAAGCAATGGAGACCAAAGCTCTAATACCAACTGTAGAATTGAGAAGATAGGTCTAGAGGAGGGTGAATAGACTCTTAACCGACCAAAGGTGCAGTTTTTAGTTTTCTTGAAATTTAGGCAGATTTTAGCTCTAGTTAAGATACACCCAAAACTTTCTACGCATGCATATCTAGAGATAGAGCATCGGAATAATACAACATACAATTTGTGCAGAAAGTAAAAGGGTAGAAATGGAAGATCAAACGCAATGAAGACACAGTAATTTTTGGCGTGGTTTTGATAGGTGGTGCTATTATACGTCCACGTTGATGGAGACTTCAACCCACGAAGGGTAATAACTATGTGAGTCCATGGAGGGATCCACCCACGAAGGGTCCACGAAGAAGCAACCTTGTCTATTCCACCACGGCTTACGTCCACGAAGGACTAGCCACACTCGGGGTAGATCTTCAAAAGTAGGCGATCTCCTTGCCCTTACAAACTCCTTGGGTCAACTCCACAAGATCTTGCAGGCTCCCAAGTCACACCTAACCAATCTAGGATACACCACTCTCCAATAGGTAATAGACTGGGTGTTGATGATGAACTCCTTGCTCTTGTGCTTCAAATGATAGCCTCCTCAACACTCAATCACTCTCTCACAAATTTGACTTGCGTAGGAGAAGGATTGGAGTGGGAAGCAACTTGAAGAGGCTAGAAATCAAGGTTCTAATGGTTGGATTGGAATGCCTTGATCTCAGCACATGTGTAGGTGGTTCTCTTCTCAGAAAATGAATGGTGGAAGTATAGTTTCGTTCTGGTAGCTCTCTTAGAGAGTGGGTGGGAGTAGAGGGGTATAAATAGCCTTCACCCAAAATCCAACAGTTACACAGTTTTGACTCGAGTCGGTGACACCGATCCAAAATCTCGGTGAGACCGACCTGTGTAAAAGATATGAACGTTGGCCTTTTCGGTGGGACCGAAGATAGAATCTCGATGGCGCCGATACGTGATGACCTAAGAGAAACATCATTTTGGTAATTTTGATTGTTTCAACTCGGTGATTCCAAAGTGATCCAATAAGATTATAGAAATTTGGTCAGTGCAAATCGATGGGACCGATCATCATCTCGGTGAGACCGAAACTCGAATTGATAGCTCTGGTATTCGGTAGGGCCGAGTTGACTTTTTTGGGTTTGGACAGATATGAATTGGAGAAAGTGGTTGAGGGTTTTTGGACCAATATCATCAAGCACTTGAGCAATTGAGTCATGATCAAAACCTCATCCCCTTTTAATAATATTGGCTTTCCTATGGACTCAATGTGATCGGATCACTTGACCACAAATGTAGTGTCTTGAAGCTTTGCCAATCCATGTCCTTTGCATTTCGAAGGGGTTCATATCCTCATGTCCTTGCCATGCCAATGTTGAAATCTTTTGAAATGTATTAAATAAAAGTGGTAGTCTAACAATATGTATATTGACATGAATTACCGAAACCACCAAGGGAGAAAATTTGCTTTCAATTGGTTTGATCCATAGATCTAAGAGCATCTCTAGTCGATCCCCTAAAAAACAGAGCAGTAAACTGCTGACTAAACCTTAGTGGAGTATTTTTACTCCAGTAAGTTTGGTCGGTTCTAGCCTATCCCCTAAATATAGCGGAGTAAAATTTTGTTTTTGCCAACTTATTTCAGTTCTAGTTACATTGCGACCACATATTAACACACATATAAAAATCAAACATAATAATTAAGGTTCACGCAAATCACGGATATAGTTTACAAACCAAATGCATAGTTTGCAAACCAAATTATTCAAATTTAAACACACGGAATTGTTCAAATGAAGGAAATAACATGATAAAAGCACAACTACGAAGTGCTATGGAGATGCCACTGATGCTCAACAAGATCATTTTGGAGCTGAGTGTGAAATTCTCGATTCTCGATCCTATGTGCGCTTCGAGGAATACCTAGATCCTATTTGCATCATGTTCTGGCTCAACGGGATTCCCATTGGTGATGTATCGTAAGTTTTCAGGCATGTCTCTCTCATATTCAATGATCATTGTATGCAAAATGATGCAATAAATCATAATTTTCCATATAGCCTTGGAGTTCCAGTACTCGACGGGGCCATACACTATAGCCTTGGAGTTTCCGGTTTATGGATAATTCTTCCATAGTGTTTGTTTATGTATAAATCATAATTTGCCATACATAAACAAACACTATGTTCCTAGTGAGCCTCTATTAGACTAGCTCATTGATTAAAGATGGTTAAGGTTTCCTAACCATATACATGAGTTTCCATTCAGTAACCGGATCATATCATTAGGAGAATGGTATGATGGACAGACCCAATCATAAGCTTAGCATCTGATCATGTCACTTAGTTTAATTTGCTACAACTTTCCTAATGTCAAGTATATGTTCCTTAGACCATGATATTGTGCCAATCCCTAATACCAGAAGATTTCTTTGGGGTATCAAACATCACTTCGTAACTGGATGATCATAAAGGTCCTCTTCAGGTATCTCAAAAGGTACTAGTTGGGTTGCATGAATTTAGATTAGGATTTGTCACTCCATGTGACAGATAGATATCTCTGGGCCCTCTCGATAATACAACATCCTAATTAGCTTGCAAGTGTGTGAATAATGTATTTAGTCACGGGGATATTGTATCATGGTACGAGTAAAGAGAACTTTCGGGTAACAAGATTGAACTAGGTATGGCGATACCGACGATCGAATCTCGGGCAAGTAAAATATCGTGAGACAAAGGGAATTGTATACGGGATTATCTGAATCCTTGACATTGTGGTTAAATCTATAAAGATCTTCGTTGAATATGTGGGAGTCATTATGGGCATCCAGGTTTGGATATTGATTATTGTTCGGAGGGGTGTCTCGATCATGTGTGCATATTCTCGAACCCGCAGGGTCACACACTTAACGTTTAGTAACGCTAGGGTAGTATTGGGATATTCATAATGGTGAGTCCGAAGATAATTTGAAGTCTCGGATGGGATACAGGACATCACGAGGAGCTTCAAAGTAGCCCGGAGGTAAAGTTCCATATAAGGAAAGTGGGTTTCGGGGTTTCGAAGAAGGTTCAGTTTTTCCGGTATTTGTATCGGGGAGTTCCAAAAGGTTCCAGGGGTCCAACAGTGGGTCGCACCTATCACGGAGGCCTACATGGGCTAAGGGGTGGTGCCATGGCCTACATGGGCTAGGTGCACCAACCCCCCAAGGGCCGATGCGGCTAGGGAGGGGAAACCCTAAGGGGACGCCCCAAGCCTTGGACAGAAGTCCCCCCCCCCAAGCCATCGCCCCCCTTGGCTTGGAGGGGGCCAAGGCTGGAAGCACCCATCACCCCCTATATAAAGAGAGGGGAGGGGCTAGGCGCAACCATCGCTCGTCTTGGATGTCGCCCTCCCTCTCTTCCTCCACTTCCTCCTCGCTCCGCAACCGCTTGGCGAAGCCCCCTACCAGAGTTTCACCATATACTCCACCACCACGCCGTCGTGCTACCGTCCTATATATCCCATCTACCTCTCCCTCTCGCTTGTTGGATCAAGGAAGGAGACGTCACCGAGCCATACATGTGCATATCTTGGAGATGTCGTTCGTGGGACGCTCGATCGGATTGGATCAAGAAGGGTACAACTACATCAACCACGTTCGTTAGAATGCTTCCGCTTTTGATCTACGAGTGTATGTAGACTCACTCCCACTCGTTGCTAGCATCTAGTAGATTAGATCTTGAGTGAATTCGTAGGATTTTTTTTTCCATGCAACGATTCCCAACAATCCTAGCATCCTAGGCCATCCACTTTCTTCACTCGCAGTTATAAGTCTCTTGGTGTCTTCCTTGTTGAGGGCCCTCAAGTACTCAGGCCTAAAGACATTATCATTGCTTTTGTGAACCTGTAAACGACATCCAAGGTTGTGTCTTATCAAATGCGAACATAGTCATTAATTGCATCGGCCGAACACGCATATGCCAAAACTCGAACAGTCACAATGCACTTCATCAAAGGGTTTGCACTTATCTCTCCTCTTGCATTCCTCTAATCTTAAACCAATCATCATACTTCTCCACGACTTTTTGCAATAGTGAGAAAGAGACTTGTATGCATCAGAAAGTGCCAACGAAAGTACTTCTCCGGATAGGTCAGATTTGGGTCAAAATAATCTCTCATAATTTTGGCATGGACCTCCGCTCTATCACGGTTGAGTTGTATGCAGCCAAACTACGATCCTCTCCTCAGCCGCCGAATATCATCATTGGAAATCATGCCAAGAACAATTTCAAAGTCATTGGTGTCTTCTTCCTCTTCAGATGCTCTCTCAACCTCTTCATCCTCAATTTAAACGACCCAGTTTAATTCAACTGTACAAAACAAAATGAGACAAATAAATCAAAAAAACTCACCTAGGCAAACCGATGAATACTTGCAAGGCAGTGATGGTGTACCGGCCGGCCGGCGATGTTGAGGCCAAACTAGCAGGCGGTAGCGAGTGGGAATGACTTGCAAGGGCGCGTAAGCACGCTTAGATGTGGCGGCAGGCAATGCGGAAAAAGATCTGAGGCGATATCCGATGAATCGGTCGAGTCGGCGACGGCGGCGTTTCACTTCAAATCAGGCGACGGCGACGACAGGAGGACGGCTGGAATCAGACAGAAGGGCGGCGAGGGGCAAGAGAGATGACGAGGTAGCGGCGGATGCGGTGGATAGTCGTCGGGAGGTGCACCAGTGACGAGGCAGTGGGGTGGGAAGGTGGTAAAGTGGCCGCAAAGTTTACTCGACCAGGTCGAGACCGGGTACTTTTAGGCGCCCGCGGGGCCGAGGAGTAAATTTTTTACTCCACTACACGATTTAGGAGTTCCGCTAGGTACAGGTTAGAGGAGTAAAATGAGAGTAAAGTTGTACTCCTCTATAGTATTTTAGGGGATCATTAGAGAAAAGAGGAAGAATGTGACATTCCATTCAATTTGATCACCTGTTCCTCGAGCTATAATAACACCATTATTGTCCCGTCTGAATCAACTCAACACAGTCGCAGCAGCCAGCAAAAACGATCCAGACACCATCATGTCCTTCCCACGGAGCCGTGGCTGGCCTTCATCATTCTGCGTGAATGCGGTTTTAACCGCAGGGGTCACATCCGGGGTTGATGGTGAGAGGGGGGGTGCTCCACTTTAACCCGTCATTCCGAGTCCAAATTGCAGCGCACCATCCATGGCCTGATTTGGCAAGTACCATGGGCCTCGAGCTCGTCCGGACCGTGGAAATTTGGGGCCTCCGAAAGGTAATTTCCGTGGATGGAATGTATGAGCTCACTTCTGCGTTGCTCTGCTCCGGCAAGCCGTGGTGCCGGTGCCCTACCGTAGAGCAAAAAATAACAATTTAGATCATGGGTGCCGGTACTGTTTGAGATTTGGATAGGCGTGATTATTAATCTGTGGGAGGAGATCGTGCCTGGGTGCTGGATCGGAAGGTGGCACTTTCTGCCTCCCCTAGATCGGTGACCCCCGTGCCTGGGAAAGTGGGAATGGCTGGTCGTGCATGGGGCCAGGAATATGATGCCTTTTGTTGTTCCTTCGATGCTCAAGACTAATTTTTCAATCAAACCTAGACAATGTTCTTTGCACGACAAGTTATTTGAGTACTCCCTCTGTCCCCTATAGTATAAGAGCATTTTTTTACGAAGGGAGTAGTATATAGGAGTACATAAGAAGACCCAGAAGAACCCTGTTTCATCAGAAAAAGAAAAATAAGTTTTGCCTTAAACCATCCAGGGGACTAAAACCCTCACAAACATGACAGCTTCTCGGACAACCTTTCTTTACTACTCCCGACTTGAACTAAAACCGTGTTCTACTAGGCTTTCGTCTATCCGCTTATAATATAGGGCGTGCTACGCGTCGGTCGGCGGATTTCTTTTAAAGATCCATCGCCTCACGAGCCATCCAATCTAGATTGATTAACGTACGACATTTTTCGCAACAAGAATATTGTTTCAGAAACAATGATGACTATTGTAACAAGAGCATTGTTTCAGAAACACATCAGTGACTATTGCAACAAGAGCTTTGTTTCCCAAAGATTGATGGTGTTGCAAAGAGCACATTTGCGTATGATCCTTCTTTGCAATAAAAGCTTTGTTTCAGAAACACCTGTTGACTATTGCAACAAGATCTTTGTTTCAAAAACATGGCACGCAGGACCGGGACGAATCCAGCAGGGAGAGCTCTCCCCCGACAACAGCGCCGACAGAGCGGGTGTGCACTGCGCTGCTCGCCGCTGCAACAATGCCCGAGCAACGTTGATCTCATGGCAGATGTGAGCCGCGGGGCGATCGCTGCCCAGCCGACGGCAAACAAAGCGCGGAGAAAAATAGGAGGGAAGGAAGTAGGGCGGCATGGGCCTCCCTCACCGGCGAATGATGGCCGCTGGAGCGGGTTGGCGGCGAGCACCGGCACGAACATGATGCGAGCGAGTGTCTCCATTGCGGCGCTGATTCGGGACAAAGGGACCGAGGGAGATGAGGATAAGGTAGGAGATCTAGCCACAAAGACGTGTTGTTGTAGAAGACATGTGGTGATGGGTCCACTGGGGACGCATGGCATGAGCAATGCTACATCAACGGGGAGATTTCATACGGAGTTCACGGAATAGTTGAGGTGAACCAATAGAACTACAGTTTAGAAGAGGATGGGCCCACACCCCCTGAAAATCAGAGGGGGGGGGGGAGATTTGTTAGAAGAAAGCCCCGTAAAACGCCTGTGGTACTTTGTGAGTCTAGCATTTTCGCGCGTGGCACATAACTGAGGCGACGGACGCGCGCGTGACTATGGGCCGGTTGATGAGAAGTGTTTTCCTTAAAATATACCTCGTCTATAAACAAATATAAGACATATATATTTATCTAAAGAGGAAGTATTTTTCAGCGTCATTAAAAGAAAAATGGAAGAAAAAAACTATACGGCAATTAGATAACGCCTTGTAGTATCTTTTTTTCTTGATAAAGGGAATTTATTACTATCACGAAGATACCAATTACACCCGGCCTCGCAACAACACAATGCTCTAATGGTATTATAGATGCACACAAACAAAAAAGAAGAAGAAGATAAAAAAGAAAAGCCCCGTTATAGAGGTCCAGTCCATGCAACAACAAAACAATCACCACCAAATCAACACCAGAAGTCCAAGTTCTTCAAAAGTGACGACTCAAAGAAGGAAATAGTGTACAAGCACCTTCGTCACCCGATCGTAGATCTTGGATTTTCACCCCGAAGATAGTCCCCGCTCTCAATACAATGCCTTCAACAAGACCATTGCGAGGCACAACCAATTAAGGCCACACCTTGGATTTTCACCCTGAGAGGTAAGACTTTGAACTGCACCTGTGATGCCGCCCCCACTTACATACCGCCGCCACAAAATTCGAAACTCCAAGCAAGTTCCTCATCGCCACAAAGGCTCCAATCATCATTACTAGTACTTCGATCTCGGCTTCCATGACATTCTCCGCCTCTGACTTTAGCATGATACTAAATATATCCCATGATGGCAACAAACAGAGCTTCGCACCGCTCCCTCCTTAATGGAGAACTAGTGGGCGCGACCGAATCCCAATCAATCCAGCAATCTCCAGGCATAATGCGCCCATGGGAGTTCGCCGACGGAGCCTTCCGAAACCCAACACTCCGACCAGGTCAAGAAGGACATGCGTCAAGCAGATCTTCGTCTTGTCACTTGAGGAACCCTAGGACCGCCCCCTTAAATCAGGCCGAGCCTGCAGCCCCCCACGCCGCCGCGGCACCCCGGATCAGATCGGGGATCAGTGTGCGGATCTGGCGCCGCATCGAGAACAACAAGGGCGCCTCGCCGGTAGCCAACTGCACGCCATCGCGCATGGAGGAGCAGGCCACGCAAACGCCATGGCCGGGCGCCATCTCGGCCTTGAATCTGAGGGGAAAACGCCACACCGCGCGAGAGAGAGCTCGCCTCGCCACCGCCGTCCGCTGCACGGGCTTGGCCATGTCGCCTCCTTTGGAGGCGGTGAGGGGGGATGGAGGAGAGGGTCTTGCGGCGGCCAGCGGCTGGATCTCCTCCCGTATCGCCAGTGAGAGCGGCGCGGCGGTCAGTTTGGCAGCTGTTCATAGCGAACCACCGAACCCTAGGGCTAGTCATAGCGACGAAATACAGGGCTTCACCCATGGATTATTACGTGCCCCATCAGCGATTCAGCGCGGCAAAGTTTTCGCTGATGACTGTTCGCTGGTGGCATCACTGTAGCGACTTGTAAAGGCAGCCGGGCACAGTGACTTCCGTTTCTTCTACCACCCAGTTGCTCTCCAGAAACAGAAACACACTATATATATAGCCAGCCGCGGTGAACACATTAGCACACGAAGAGAAAGAAACTAGAGGAGCACGCGCAGCCATGTCCCTGCTGCTCATGATCTTCTTGCTTTCCTCGACGGCGGCGCAGGCCGATGCGAATCCAGGCAAGATCGCGAGGAGTCAGTTCCCCAGGGACTTCCTCTTCGGCACGGCCTCTTCAGCATACCAGGTAAGTTCTAGCACAATCTGGAGATGCTGGACGAGAAGTTACGGGAACGAAGAAGTTAGAAGCTCTGATGTGCCTTGTGTGATGATGATGCAGTACGAAGGTGCTGTGAGGGAAGGCGGCAGAGGACCTAGCATCTGGGACGCCTTCACTCACAATCACCCAGGTCCTTGTTTCTGCTCATGCACAAGACCACACACACATTTCGTCTTTGTTTTTTAACTGTCCTTGATTTGTCATAAACAAGCTACTGCATTCCCTTCTACTTCCTCCGGCCCAAAATTCTTGTCTTAGATTTGTCTAAATATGGATGTATCAAGTCACATTTTAGTATTAGATACTCCCTCCGTCCCAAAATAAGTGACTCAAAAATGACTCAACTTTGTACTAACTTTAGTACAAAGTTAGTACAAAGTTGAGTCATTTTTGAGTCACTTATTTTGAGACGGAGGGAGTACATCCGTATCTAGACAAATCTAAGATAAGAATTTTGGGACGGAGGGAGTATTATTTTCTGTATCGTTGCGACTACTTACCAAGTTACCACGGTACATGGCATGAGATGCCTGGTAATTTACGAAAGTAAACGTCACAGCTTGCCTTCTGGACGTAGCCTCCTTCCCAGGAGGGCTAGCACACAAAATGAAGAGTACTAAAGAGAAGTATGAACAACTGAACAATAATAACTAAACATAAAACTGAGAGAGGTTCACTTGAAATTTCTCAAAAGGAGAAGCAAAAAAAGTACTTGCCACTCAAATTCCTAACAAGCAGGCGAAAATGATAATTTTCGAATGAACAAGCACGTATAATCTACCACCAATGCACCAAAATATAAGACGTTTTTGTAGGCCAGACCAGTCTATGAAAACGTCTTGTATTTTGATACTGAGGGAGTAGTGATTTCTACTAGCATAGTACTGCCACTTTTTTAGCTGGCTCAGTTCACTACATTAAAGAATACTAGTTCAGTGTTCTTCTACCATAACATGTGAATAACCTTAAATGGAAAAAACATTGATATAACATGTGGACCTGATTTATATAGAATTGAAAGTACTCTTCATACAACAAGCACGTCTAATTAGGACTTAAAAGTGGTCTTCACCCACCTGGTCAACTGATTTGTGAGGAACCAAAGGTTATTCATTATTCAGAAAGGTCATGGGCTCATAGCTGGTAAAGGGCCAACAGTGCTCATACGCACCTACCAACAAGCACAGCAAAATACAAAAGCAAGTGCAAAGGAAAAAAAACTATTTGAACGTCTAATAGTTTAAACAATCACTCTTCTTACGCCATACTTCAGTTACGGCTTGTGAAAATAGCAGGAAACAAAAAAACTTTATTTTTTGGCTTTGGCTCACTGCTGTGTCCCTAAGAGAGCATCCGCACCCTTAGCAACCATACTTTGGACATAAGATAGACGCATCAGTTTTCTATCTCCAATTACATCTTTAAGCTTCATTTGCCATATCTCCTAGCACCACCTGTAGGTGTTAAGGACCTAAAAGAATCATTTACACTAAAAACGATATACATTAACTGATTTAAATAACTTTTTAGCTTTGCACTGAATGCTAAGCTTAGCGCTGCCGGCAAGCATTTTGATCTTAGTGCCTATCCTCATATCCCTTAGCATTGATACCAGCCAGTGTCTCGCCTTTGGCATCTGCCCCATAACTCAAGACGGTTTACCTATGCATGAAAGAAGTGCTTCCGTAATCTCAATGTCAATTCATTCATGTTCAGAGTTTCAGACTAGTTATGATGATTTGTAATCAAAGTTCCTCTAATTTCTAAATTCAGAAAAGATAGCAAATGGAAGCAATGGAGATGTAGCAATAGACTCCTACCACCGGTACAAGGTAGTGCTTATACTGATTATGCTAATTAGTGACCACTAATATATATTAACCTCAATGCCTAATACTATCAGGTGTCATCCACCTTGTTTGTGTAGGACGATGTCAACATCATGAAGGATTTGGGCTTTAATGCCTATAGATTTTCTCTTTCTTGGTCACGAATTCTGCCTAGTAAGTATTCTCATAACCTTTATTCTGCCTAGTAAGTAGTATTCTCATAACCTTTTACAGTTTTCTTATACATGTAGGGCTTATATTCTCAGCTAGTGGTAAAAGAATCTTGATGACCTTATAGTTAAATACACTCCAGATGTGAAGTGCGCAACTAATCCCATACGTTTTGAACAAAGCCAGCTAACCATTTGTTACTACAGCTAAAACTTGCAAACCTTTCCCACTGACATGCACCGAAACCCTGACACACTTCTAACTGAGAATCGATCTAGATTAACAGGAAATAGATATTGATCACAAACAACTAGCTCATGCAATGGTACCATGGGTACAGGTGGGAAATTGAGTGGAGGGGTCAACATGGAAGGAATCAATTACTACAACAATCTCATCGATAAACTCATTTCGGAAGGTAAAAGTTGGTTTTTGGTATTACTATGTGTTTGCATCCTATAATGTCTAACCAACAATGCAGGTATTGAACCATTCGTGACCCTTTTTCACTGGGACTCCCCGCAAGTATTAGAACAGCAGTACGGTGGCTTCTTAAGCCAGCTTATTGTGTAAGTAAAACATGACCTATCGGCTCATGAATATTTGTCCATGGATCCAAACTCATTACTCTGATCAACAACAAGAAACAAGATGATATTGTAAGAAAAAGAAAACAAAACTGAACTTATTCAAGCTGTGCCAACATTATCAGGGAAGATTTCAAGGACTATGCCAGCATCTGCTTCAGGGAGTTTGGTGACAGGGTAAAGTACTGGATAACATTCAACGAGCCTTGGAGTTTCAGTATTGGTGGCTATTCTAGTGGTACATACGCACCTGGTAGATGCACGTCTTCGGCAAAGCCAGGTTGCAGCATGGGAGACTCGGGAAGGGAACCTTATATAGTAGCTCATAATCAACTTCTGGCTCATGCAGCAGCAGTTCAAGTGTACAGAGACAAATACCAGGTACGAGTTGGATTTCTTCACTGTGGTTATTTTCAGTAACAAAATACAGGTGAAGAACTATGGTAAATAGATAAAACACATTCTAGCATGTGAACAATCTATAGTCTTAGCATAAATCTTCTAACTTATGGCCATATGATTATGAGGTTCCTCGCAGTAGAACCAAGACACCAGAAACATTGCCTACACAATCTACTCTCAGAAGTAAGGACTGGCAACTTTCGATGTATACAAAACTGTCAGTTGCCACAGATCTTCTAGTTAAATATGGATCATACAAAATACAATGGTATCTCCTAACAGGAATAAGGAGTCTAAATAGTTTTTATTACCAAACATCCATACATTTTGCCAGCTTGTTATTATTTTACAGTGATAAATCAATAAGTCATTAATCACACAGATAGAGCAAAAAGGGAAGATCAGCATTACAATAGTTAGTAATTGGATAATTCCCTACTCAAATTCCAAAGAAGACAAGGATGCTTCCAAGCGTGCATTGGACTTCATGTATGGATGGTGAGTTCAGTAAATCCAACATGTGTTCAGGTTTATCCATGAAGTTTCAAGCCACTGCAATTGGCAAATTATTGTAACTTTCTTATTCACATAACTCATTCATAAATTGAACAGGTTCATGGATCCCTTAACCAAGGGACATTATCCACTCAGCATGAAAACACTTGTTGGTAATAGATTACCAAAATTCACAAAAGAGCAGGCAAGGGCTGTAAAAGGATCATTTGATTTCATTGGCCTCAATTACTATTCAGCAAGATATGCTCGGAATACTAAACACAATAGCAATAGTAAAGAAAGCTACAGTACTGATTCACAAACTGATCAAAGAGGTATGTGAGCTATCTGATCTTTATTCAGATTTCGAATAGATCAGCTGAGCTAATAGTTTCTCCACATGCAACAGTGGAAAGAAATGGAACGTATATTGGCCCAAAGGTATGACTTGCTCACAGACATATCATCTTTATTCATGTTGGACATTCGTAAACCGGTCTAGTTTTATAGGTGTATTATTTAACGGAAATATATTTGTCTCCAGGCTGGCTCTTCTTGGCTCTATATCTACCCAAGAGGAATAGAAGAACTATTGCTATATACCAAGAAGACATATAACAACCCTACTATCTACATCACAGAAAATGGTAGAGAAGCATAACTGCAAACAATGCCAATTTGCTCCACTGCTTACTTAAAGAACCACTCATATTGCAGGTGTTGATGAAATTAACAATGAAAAGTTACCTCTTCAAGAAGCCTTACTTGACAATACCAGAATAGAATTCTACCAGCAACACATATACTATGTTCAAAGAGCCCTAAAGTAAGTTTGAAGATTGACTACATGTAGATAATTAGATTTGTTAATAACTAATATCACAATGCTTTAACTCGATTTATGCCAAAACAATGAAGTATCTGCATGACATGTCAGGCAAGGTGTTGACGTGCGAGGATACTTTGCATGGTCGCTATTTGACAATTTCGAGTGGGTGGATGGTTATAGTGTTCGGTTTGGTCTTAACTACATCAACTACAAGGATGGTCTGAAACGATATCCAAAGCGATCAAGCCAATGGTTTCAGAAGTTTCTTCATCACTAATATTTGTATTGTATAAGCCTAACTTTTCTATGTCGTAACACTCTCAGCATAATGGATACATCTTATTGTGATAGCTAGCATTCATTAGTATAATACACTCTGCGTAGCTCACTTGTACCTAATATAGTATGGGTAACTTCATTGTAATTCCGGAACATGCTACTGTTTCCAATGTAATAACATAAGTAAGGGATAACAGATGTAGTTCGCCTTGATCGCATACCAATTTAAAAGCGTATTGGAATGAATAAATGGCATTTGTAAGCACTAAACAAGCAATAGATGTTACAGTTGCATCCAGTAAATCACAGCATAGGAATAATTTAGCACTGAAATAAGACCTTATCATTTGCTACTTAGGTCATGTAATTACTTATGTTGGGTTAGCGATCAAATACTAGCTAGCATTTTTCAGGAACTTGATTGAAATGATCGATAAAATTGAACCTTTTGAAACCACATGACATTATTCACCGGCCAATTTAACTGCATTCTATACTGCACTCATGTTGTGTTTCTAGTGCCCTATTATGTAGACTGCAGAGCATATTCATAAGACTGAGTCCGATAAAATTGCAGGAACTTGATTGAAATGATCGATAAAATTGAACCTTTTAAAACCACATGACACTATTCACCGGCCAATTTAACTGCATTCTATACTGCACTCATGTTGTGTTTCTAGTGCCCTATTATGCAGACTGCAGAGCATATTCATAAGACCGAGTCCGATATTCAAAATACAATTAAAGCCATACATAGTTTAAGAAGATTTATGGCAGCAAAATCATCGCAAGAACAAGGACTATACGTTGCAAAAGTATATACCATAAGATATTCAACCTGCTTTACATATCATTTATTTTGGTTCAGGGATGAAAGTACAATCAATCAAATCACTCAGCTAACTGACTAACACTTGAACTCAGTAAATTATTAATCTCTCCAATTATATGCACTGGCCTGCTATCGAACATAGATGAAAGTGTTGCCTCACAGAGCTTCTTTAGTTCCCTTGTTTTTGTAATTGCTGCCTCCTAACATTAGAAAAGTAAAATTGTTAACATACAGGTTGAGTACAGAAAGCACAAGGAAAGTAATAGTGTTTGGATTCATTAGCCCACGATGGACCAAAAACTAGTCCTTCAGCAAATTTAAATTAGAAGTAAGAATGCAGTTGTTCACAAGACCACTTTGGATGGAAAGCTTTTAGGGTAAGTGACGTAAGTGCAGACCACTGAGAACAATAATATACATGTAATAAACGGTATGATAGAAAAAAAAATATCACGTACTTGCTTCGGCCAGGATGATGATAGTGCATTTTGCAGCTCCATGCGCTTAACTGATAAATCACCTAAGCCTTCTCGCAGTTTCACCTCATGATGTTTCTTTTCCTCTAAGGTTGACACCAATCTGTCCAAAAACCTTGGAACAGCAAAGGAAGCAATGTCAGTTAAGGAAACGTTAGAAGGAATATATATTGTTAGGGAAAACTGTGTTAATTTGAGCCTTCGGGACAATGTTACAAGGAATAATAAGTGCACTACTGTAGCAACAATGGAAGACACAAGTCAGTATCATTTGTTTAGGTATATAGGATAAGCATGAACTTTCAGGGTTAACCTTCTTACCTTTTAGAGTTGAGGATCATTATAAGGTCAAGAGTTTTCTGGTTGGTGAGCAGAGAGATTGCTGAGGAAACTTCTACAAGCATATTCTCCAAACATTCAGGAGCATACTGTTGGAGAACGAAAGGTGAGACTGCTTGCACCTGATGCTGTAGAGATGATGTATCAGCATTTCTCATCTCCGCTGAGCGCAGGATCAAAAATGATTTTACCTGTTTCAAGTGTCAGAAATCATGAGCTAACCTCGGACAAAAAGAGAAGATAAAATATTGGTTATTTTGCTTATTACTAAAAAAAGGGGGGGACAGGTTCGCAAAGCAGCTTTGTACAAGTGCAATAACAATACTATCATCGTGATTACTTAAAAGAGACCTTTGATATACAAAACATAAGACCTTAGAATGGATAAATGTTGCAATTATACGACATGCCTCTAAAGCATTTACACTTATAAGGTCTAGAAGGGGGCATTAAAAATGTCAAATACCTCAAGTAAATCATCCAGGATATTGTTTCTGTACTCCTTCTCCAGCAACTGACTTCTTTCCTCAGTTAAACATTCATATTGCCCTGATTCAGTTGGGGTGTTCTCGACAGTAGCACTTTCTTCAGGATTATCAGTTGAGATGTCCCAGCAAATCTGATTCTCGGATGTATCGCACGTAAGGCCTTCTTTGTCTGCAGATGGATAAGCTGAAGCCCCAACACCGTAATTTTCAGAGCCTGCCAACTCTATATTGGCATCAATAATTTCATAAGACCCGAAACCATTGCCAGATTCTTCCACAGGTTGTTCCACCGCACCAATGTCCCAGTCAATACCATTATTATCCACTGAAATGTCCCAATCAATATCATCTGAAGGAACATTAGAGTCGATGGGTTCTCCTCCATCCATTGCTGTTCCAAGTGAATTCTGCACCTCTTTACATACTGAGACATGCAGGGAAGGAGGATTAGCTTGCAACTGTTTCAGATCGTGTACCACAGACTTGTAGTTCTCCTAAATCAATAAACACGGGGTTAAAATTCACAGGAGTTGTATAGCAATTTCCAGAATCAATATCTGTTATGTTCCTCATAAAACTGGCTATACCTTATCCTCTGTATGGCAGTCCCTAACAAAAGTTGTATAGTACTCCATGGCCTGTGAGACAGTATCACTGTTCAGGACTTCCAAGATTTTGCTAAATGTTGATGGAAGTGTTTTTGCAGATTCTATCAGTTCTTGCCGCACATCTATCCCCTACAGATAAAAGTCAAAGCAGGCAGCACATGAATACAACACAGTAAGCAACAATACCAACACCCATAAACTCAAAAGGCCAAGAGAGTTTCTCTCAGATAGAGAAGCTAACCTGCAGACCAAGCTCCTGGCAAGCTTCCACATACCTAGTTGCTGAAAGAGAAGCAAGTCGCTTAATGTCAGCCTCCCTGCGGTCCAGTTCTGCTAGCTGCTGCTGAGTCTTCTGCATCTGTTTCCTCTGATATGGTCTTGAGGTAGCCAAGGAACGGATTAAAATTAAATATGAAGATGCTAGGTTAGGCACAAGAATAAAAACGAGAGATCAAGGAAAGGCTTAGTACATGTCATAGTTCACATTCTGGACCATGATCTGAGCTGCCTCTCCAAGGAAAACATGGTCCTTCTCATAAGCTTTAACGATTGACTCCCATTCGCCCTAAACATCACATTTGCATCAAAACATTGTCAGTTCCCACACTCGCAGATACAATTATATCAAAACAACAAACTAGTAAATCGTACCGCGGAGCCTGTCAGGCGGCCAAAAATGTTCCTGCTATCCGTGTTGGATTCCAGGAGTATGCTGTATATCTTCTTAGCCTCAAGGTACCCAATTTCTACCGGACGAAAGGAGAGCACAAGTATAGAATTAGATTCCACATATACAGAAAATAGTGGACTACACATTCAGAAAATAGTGGACTGCGGAACTAAGGACGCTCGTAAAAGTGACTAGGCGAGGGTTTTGCCGTGGGGATTTCGCCAAACTTATACAGACGCTGCGCAACCGAACCGAGAGCTAGGCCTGAGAGGGAGGAGGAGTTACCTTCGAGCTCGAGGGTTTGGAGGTAGGGGTGGAGGTCCCGCGGGAGGGAGGAGAAGGCGGCGGCGAGGCGGGCGCGAATGGCGGCCAGGCGCTTCCGCCAGTCCTGCGGCACCCGCTTGCGGTCGACCAGCCACTCCTGCAGGCGGGCGAAGGCGATGTCGATGGGGAGGCTGCGGATCTCCGCCGGGTCGCGCATGACGGCCACCGGGTCGGCGGATCGACGGCGGGGGCAAGGGGGGGAACGCCGGCCGGAGCTTTTCGGGACGATGGGGGACGAAAGTATGGACTGCGAGTCTGATTTTTTTTTAGTGGAGCGAGTCTGATTTGCAGCCTTGCAGAATTTTGCTTACGGGAACCTAGCGGGCCAGATTAATGGTCTCGGCCTCTTGGGTTTCTTCTGCTTATGTTGATGGGCTGCTACTGGGCCGGCCGGAGGACAAGATTCCGGTTCGCGTAGACGGCACGCGGGGCGAGGGGTGGGTCCCACCCGTCAGTGAGACGGAGGCAGAGGAGAATCCGAAGAAATAAATATTCAGGGCACGCCATCCCGTAGAGCGCGGTAATAAAGAGTCGGCCGTCTTCTTTCCTCGGTCTCCCCAGCAATCCCCATCTTCCCCTCCAAGCTTCCAATCTTCCTTGTCGCCTGTCGCCGCTGAGATGACGGTGGAGAAGGTCGACACGATGGTCGCCGACTTCGACGGCCACTTCGAGAGGCTCTTCGCCGGCGACGATGGCGGCAAGCTGAAGCTGCTGCTCTTCCTCGCCGACCGCGAGCCCTCCTCCTCCCTCACCTGGTGCCCCGGTAACCCATCTGCCACTTCCCTAAGTACTGTACTATCGAATTATTAGACCCAACCCCTGCTGGCTGATCCAAAAGCGGATTCGGGCGGCGTGCGTGCAGACTGCAACGTGGCGGAGCCGGTGATCTACGAGAAGCTGGAGTCGCTGGGCAAGGACGTGGTGCTCCTGCGCGCGTTCGTCGGCGACAAGCCCACGTGGAGGGACCCGGCCCACCCGTGGAGGGTGGACCCGCGGTTCGCGCTCAAGGGCGTGCCGACGCTGCTGCGGTGGGAGAAGGGCGCCGCCGCGGGGCGCCTCGAGGACGACGAGGCCAACGTCGGGGACAAGATCGACGCCCTGCTCAATTGAGTAGTTGAATTATGTGCTGACCGCAATCTCGTCTGCTTAATCCAAGTGTCTAGAGAATGCTTTGGCGGCAGGATGCTAGCTATCTGAAAAATCGTGATGTTCTTGTAACCAGTCAGTGTCAGTCATCATGAACCAAATAAAACAGGGGAACGCTTCAACTCAATGTCTGCTAGTACTACCTGATTAATGATAATCAACGTTAGTGAATGTTATTACTGCTTTCATGTTTTCGTTTTTTAGCTTGGAAATTCTCATTCCATTAACAAGGTACCGAGCACATCTTGGGGTTCATGAACCATTGTCGATCCCACCTAAATACAA
The DNA here is from genome assembly GCA_902687465.1 of Secale cereale. Taxonomy (NCBI): domain Eukaryota; kingdom Viridiplantae; phylum Streptophyta; class Magnoliopsida; order Poales; family Poaceae; genus Secale; species Secale cereale. The sequence goes on from LR738712.1 coordinate 547,859,306, forward strand.
GCCCGGTGGAAGGGGAAATATGAATGAAAAGACCTAAAGTTCAGAAAAAACAAAAGCTTTTTGTCTCTCGAAACAGCGCACCATTTGGGGCAGAGTCCAAGTTGTTGATTGCAGTATCCAATTGTGCAGCCTCGGTTTCCACATTTGATCATGGACGCGTCAGTTTCCACAATGATCATGGATGCATGCCTCTGCTTCAGTCTGTAGGCATCTTGTGCATGGTCAATACGACCAGCTCCACCACATCTCCTTCGCACCCGGTGCTGGTTTTTCCCACACATGATCAGCCTTCTTCGCACCGAAGAATTTCTTGTATTCCCACGCTGTCCGCTTGATCTGCCATATAACGGAATTGCCTTACATACCATTTTTTCTAATCCGATTCTATACGACAAGAGAGGCTAGATTCAATCTGATGTGGCCCACAAGCCCAGATCAGTCCTATCGTACACAACTTCGGATGAATTTGGTCGTACGTGTAGCAACGTTCGCCATATAATTTGTTCACTGTTCATTGGTCGTTTCTCCATGCGAAGCTTGTTTCTTGCAGTCCACAGGGTAGCGATGCTCAAGCTTCTTCTCTGAACATCCCCTTTCAAAATCTCCTCCCATGGCTTCCTTTGGATCATGCAAAGGTGCGCAGGTAGGTTGGTTAAGTTTCTTAGCTGCAATGCAAAGACGGTTGCAGCTATGCTCCGCGATGTACACCATGACCTGTGAATTTGGGGCTAGGAGTTGTCTGGGATTAACTAATTCTCTATTGATTTTACGAACAAAAAAATGGCGTTGCTTTTTGTGGCAGCCTCATTTGCATTGGCCAATCAAACGGAACTTTGCTTCGGTTTACTCAAAAATCAAGTGGAGAATTGACAGAGGTTACAGTTAGAAATTGATAAAGCAATTACATTTTTGAGGGAACTAAAAGGAAATCATTTTGATAATGAGGGTCATGATCTTCAATATATTTTTCTGGCCCCTACAAGTTTTAAGAAAGTAGGATACAACACTCTTCGGTTTTACTTCTTCTCGCATCGGAGTATGCTTCAAGTCCATGGTGCTGATCAATGGATTTTGACATCATCAAGCGAGGGGGTCCATGCCCACCATGGACGATCATCGATCCCGGCTTACTCGCATAATCGTCCTCGCTGCCCGCTGTGGTGGAGCGTGAACCAAATATAAGAGGGGGCCGATTGAGTACCGAAGAACAACCATGGGGGATGACCAGATAAGAGAGATGGGGAATCAAGAAAAGGTCGAGGCTCGTGAGCCGCTCGAGATCGACTCGTGTTTTGGCTCGACTCGTGATCGACTCGAAAAGAAATGAACCGAGTATGAGCACTTTATGTAGCCCGATAGAGAAACGAGATAATCTTGAGCCAACACTAGCTCGCTCGACTTTAGCTCGATAGCTCGATGTCATATAATTATATTAAATAATCTTGATGTATATTAAAAGAAACAGGTTTGCTATTTCACATCTTGATGTGAGATATTATCTCATATCTAACTCTCTCACCTTTAATTTTTTTTAAGTTTTTCATGGATTTTAAGGATGAGGGAGTCTAGATGTGATATAGACAGACCCTAAAAGAAAATATTGGCGAATCTCAAGATGATATGCCGGCTCAGTCTCTCGGAGGTGCTCATAGGGATAGGGTGTGCGTGTGTGCGTTCATAAGGGTGAGTGTATGCGCGTGTATATGAGCGCTTGCGTCTGTACTGATGCTCAAAAAAAATATTGATCAAAAATATATTAAAAGAAAATAGGATAATTTATTGCCATATATGTTATGTACAATTTTTCTCAATTTTACCTCGTAGGAAACATGGAGGCCTAATTAAGCATGAGAAATTTAGCCTCAATGTGGTGCGTGGTCAGTCATGTGTCAAATATCCTAGTATTATACTCAGCCAAAGTTTAAGAGCAGACGCGCCTTCGTTTTTCTATCTTTCTAGTTCATTGATCCCTACTTATCAAATGCTAGTCTTCAGTTGGGAGAGAATAAGTCAAATTTTATAGTGGTTTTCTATGTTGCTTTGTTGGCTATAATGTTTGAAAAATTGCCTTAGATTATTCGTAAAATCGTCTTATTATTTAGCTGAAAACTAGCTCGAGGTCGATACAAGCTGAGCACGAGCCACTTTTACGGCTCGACCTTGAGCTTCACTCAGTGTGAGCTCGCTCGAATTTTGAGAGCAACTCTAGCAGACCCTGCATCCTGCCCCGACCCGGAAAATAACCGTCAAAATGCGGGTCAGGGCAGAAAAACCTGCTCGATCAGGCCCCGCATCCCGCTCCGGCCCGCAAAAAAAATTAAGGGGCGCGGCAAAATCTCGGCCCAACCGGCGTATTCGCGGGTTTCCCCCTCGCCGCTATGGTGCCCTGCATATAAGCGGAAGCGGTTGGTGGGGGGACATTTCAGCCCGCGCTTTCCCCCACCAACCACCTTCCCTCTCCACCCTTGCGCCGCCGCCACCCCGCCGCCCAAGATTCTGGCGAAAGCAGCCGGCAGGAGCTCGCCGAAAGGCCGCCACACGCACGAGGCCTCCCTTCTCCCTCCCTGCGCCGGCGGGCCGCCGGATTTGCGGATCTGCGGACCTTCATCGCGGGGCCACCGGATTTGGCTTTGCCGGCCGCTGGTGGTTGCGCCAAGCGATGGAGTGGTCGGGGAGCATCTCCCGCAGCCCCGGCAAGGGCGCATCACCGCATGCAGGGACGGGTTCGTCCTCCCGGCGCCGCCGATGATTTGCGGGCATGGATTCGTCCCGTCGTCCACTAGGCTCAGCGCTCGCGCAACGGCTTTGTGGCTCGCCGTTGCCGCTCATACAATGCGACTAGAGGGGAAGCAACGTCTACTTTTTTCAAACCAAAGACGAAGAATGAAGAATGTAAGATCAAGAATCCACGGATCAACAATGAGTGCATGAAGAAGATATTGCCTCAACTAGTGGGAGCAGTTATGAAAGTTGGAAATCTTCTAAAATGCATACTTGTGGTTTTTGTTTTCTTTGGTCTTGCTATTTTAGCAAAGATTTGGTGATGTCTTATGTGTCCAATGTTGTTGAAAAAGCAGAAAAATGCATTATGTTGGATCATATTAAGGTGCAAATTTAGGTTTTCCGGGCCAGAAGGAGCTGCGCCAGATCAGACCCCGCAAAGCCGACCCATAAATAAACATATTCCGCGAATATCCTTTTTTTATGGATCCGTTATGCGGGGTCTACATCCGCGACCGTGCGCGCCGGCCCGCAAAGGCGTTTTTCCGCGAACTCAAACACGTTTTGCGGGCCGAACGAATGCGGGGTCTGCTAGAGTTGCTCTAATGTAATCTGAGCTGAGCCTAGTCCAACTCGCTTGAACTCGACTCATTTGCAGCCCTACATGACAGACACAAAGATCTAGTTTGAGCCACAGTACAGAAGGGTAGGCAAACACACTGAGTCAGATCAAAGAGAAAAATTCATTCGCAAAAACAAAACAAAAAAGATCAAAAATAAATAAACAAATCCTGGCCATAAACGTGGGTGCAAAATAGGAAATGATAACTTTTAAGTAAATAAGAGACAAAGGAAATCACATTGATAATGCGCCTTAATATTCATTTTCATTTATCCGTATAACACATCCAAAGTTTTGGAGAAGATCGGCTACAACACTTCTTCAATCCTGGCCTCTTCTTCTTGCATCGGAGTATGCTTCAAATCCATGATGATACATTGCGAGCGCAAGACCCATGATCGCCCGAAGGGTATGCAAATGCACCGAGTCAAATCAAGAGAATAAACAAATACTAGATCCTAGCCTAAAACGTGTTACATAATAACCAAGGATTGATGGTAATAAAAATTAACTAATTTTCAAATTCAAGAATAACAATTGCAAGTAATTTTTTTTTAAATTCAATACTGAATCAGCTCGCACTAGCCTATTTTTAGTCACCTCAATCCTCGGTAATTTTAATACATCATTATACCCATTATGTATATTTACTCTCTTAATTGGATTTATAGCAGGTATGTCTGGCCAACGGAAATTGCCTGCATGTATTGTGATGAATGATACAATATTTTTGTAATGCATTAACGATTCACTTAATTACTAGTTTTGCATATAAATACACGATTGTACCCGGCCGTCATCTTCCACACAACAGAAGAAAGTTTAGCAACCATGGCATACCATATTGAAAGGACCTGCAGCTCCCCTATCACTGGCCAATGCCGTAAGAGTTCTTGTGTTCATGCTTCAACTTTCGCATAACTCCATCACTTTATCTTCTTTAGTCTTATATAACCGTACTGATTTTGTTCAGAGGTTAAACCACATTAATAATTCATTGTTTCTGTGCATGCACAACAGCGGGCAAGTTGATCTGGCCAGAGTTGTTGGGCAGGAAGGGCAAGGAGGCAAAAGATGTGATTGAGAAAGAGAGGCCTTCCACCGATGCGGTTTACGTTCCCCAAGATGCCATTGTTACCGGTGACTACTGTTGCAATCGCGTTAGGATCTTCGTGGCTGCCAATCCCAATGGTGACTATGCAAACGCCAAGGTGATTGTGGTTCCAAGAGTTGGGTGATTCACATGCCATATGATCAGAGGATGCATCAACTGATGGCATGAAATATATCTTAGTAGTTTCATGTTATGAGAAATAAAAGTAATGGCCTTATATTAATAAAGCATTCTCTATTTGGCCAGGATCTTGTAAGCAGATGTTTTTCTTTTTCTGTTATGCTCTAATTAATTATAAAATGCCCCCTATAAGTTTTATATAAGATAATAAAGGCGATACAATAGAACAACCAAAATCTCATACCCAAAATCTCACATCGTGTACATAGTAGTATAAAATTAGAGATCAATTCACGACGGTAAGAAAAGGCAATCAAATGAATGAAGAGTGAAAAAATTCCATTTATGAAATGAATGGATCAATCAACATATGGTCAAGTAATCCAGTTTCAAACCAAAAAAATCAAAGGTACATGTATCACAAAAACGAAAACCAACGAACATTGAATTAACGAAATACAGGAAGCACCAGCAGCATTTGTCCTCTTCATCCTCCTCCAGGGGCACGTATCTTCCTTCGCTTATTGCATGTAGTAAGCAAAGAAGGAGAGTACGGAGGCGCCGAGCACCGCGCCCACAGCCGGGAAGGCGCCGGTTGCTGCGGAGGCTCCCGCCGTCGGGGCAAGGGCCGGACCATCGGCAGCGAGGGCAACGGTCGCCGATGCGGCGATGAGGACGGCGCAGGCAATCTTCTTCATCTCCATGACCTGAGAAAGTCGAAACAGGGAGATGAGGAAGAACAAGGGCTTATTAGCAAAGCTGGGATTGCTTATTTGTGCCCTTGATGCTTGCGTGGGGAAGAAGGGGAGAATGGAGGGGGAGTCTTATAGCCCGGATTAGCAGGCTAGCTAATCTTGGGGATCAGAGGTTGAAGATGAGTTAGTGGTGGGCGACATGTCGAGGCCTCTCTCTACGTGCGTGCATGTACGTGATAGGAGTGGGCGGCAAGGTTGTTGGAGATGAACGAGTCTCTTGGCTAACTTTGAACACACCGTTTAATCGATGGCCTTATTTTTAGGGAGATTCTAGTTTAGCAATTGCTGGTGTTTTGAACGGTTCAGAAGATAGCTATTTTCATTGGTGAACTATACTATACTTGTCTGGAAACCAAAATTAGTTTAATATAAATGAAAATTCTACTCTTCGAATGTTCGCTCCTTGGTCTTTCGGATAGAATGTGGACTATATTCTTTTTGATAATTAGAGAATGTGGTCACATGGGCGACCGGCCACCTTCGGGGGCTCATCATAACCATGGTAAAACCAACGGAGCCAAGGGCTTGGAATAATACGAGTTATTTACCTAAAACCACTGCATTATGGGTTAGGGTAACAGACCAGTACCATATTTGAGGCAGGGCACAAAAAACCACTAACAATGGGGCTAATCTGTAACGCGGAGCACTGACGCTGCGTTTTAGCCCAGAAAACAGTGAATCCGACAGGTGGGTCCCGCCTGTCGGGCTGACGTGGTGCGTGTTGACGGATGCCGTTAGACGGCGAGAGACGGCCGTTTCCGCAGGCCCGTGTACTCATCCGGCGCCGCGGATAGGCCCGGCGGCGACGAGGGGCTGAAGGGGTCGAAGGCGACGGCGGCGAACTCGAACGGGATGCCCAGCTCGGCGGCGAAGCGCGCCAGGCTCTCCTGCGTGAGGTGGAGCTCCAGCGGGTGCCTCGACCCCGGCGACACCAATGCCGTCACCTTCAGGGTCGGCGGCGGCGTCGACGGCGCGGCCGTGCGGCGCTAGTGGTGCGCGAGCTCCTGCATGAGCGGCGCCCAGTGGCCGCCGAAGCCGACGCCCAAGTCCACAACATGCACGCGGCGCGTCCCGGCGCCCAGCGCGTCCAGGAAGGCCTGCGTGGACGTGAACCCCGCGAACTGGACGGTGGGGGACGCGTCTGCCAGCGCCTTGTGTGCAGCGAGCTTGAGCGCGACGTCGAGCGGCGAGAGGATGGAGCTTCCCGGGACGCCTGCGGGTGGGAGGAGGCGCTGCAGCAGCGCGTCCCGGAGGAGCGCGGCAGCGCGGAGCAGGGGAGGGTGCCCCGGTAGGGCGGGCGGCGAGGGTAGCCGGTGATTGAGCCGCGCCAATATCTCATGCGCGCCAGCGGAGTCCCCGGCGTCGACGCGCCGCGCCGCCTCGAGGAGCTCGTCCACCGCCGCCTGGGGCTCGAGATCTCCGTCTCCTTCCCCGGCGGCGCCTGCTGCGGAGGCCAGGACAGGGAAATGGACCTCCTGCTGCTGCGGCTGCGGCGGGACGGAGAGCGGCGGCGGGAGCTGTGGGAGCGAGAAAGGCTGCTCCTCCGCCTCCTCCGGGCGCTGCGCCGGGAGCGGCTCAGACGAGTGCGCGGAGGAGGTCGTCGAGCTCGGGCTCCGGTTGTACGGTGGTGCTGCTGCTCACCGGCGTCGAGCGTCGGCACGGTGGTGCTGCCCGATGCACATAACGTGCTTGTTGAAATAGCAAACAGAGAAAGAGGGGAAGAAGAAGGAAGTTGAACGTGACGTGTGGCCCCGTCTGTCATAACGGTCAACTTTAAACAGACACCACTCGCCGTCTAACGGCGTCCGTTAACACGCGCCACGTCAGCCCGACAGGCGGGACCCACCTGTCAGATTCGCTATTTTCTGAGCTAAAACGCAGCATCAGTGCTCCGCGTTACAGATTAGCCCCATTGTTGGTGGTTTTTTTGCCCTGCCTCAAATGTGGTACTGATCTGTTACCCTAGCCCATAATGTGGTGGTTTTGGGTAAATAACTTGAATAATACCTTATCGTGATGTTGGCATCAAAGCGACAACAAATATGGAAGAGAGAATCCATTCTTTGTGCTTTATTTATAATAAGCGGGGGGAGAGCTTGTTTCATCAATAGAATGAGGAAGAAGGCACGGCAAGAGGTCTCGGGTCACGAGACGGCTGAGTAGGATGAATGAGGAAGATGGCAAGACGATGGAACATGATGTGTTTTGGGGGGG
>LR738712.1:547866930-547943470 GCA_902687465.1 Secale cereale
AACAAAAGATGATCTCAATAATAAGGATAACTAGTAGTCTCTTTGAAAGTACATTTCTTATAATTTTACGAACAAGAGAGATAATATAGTATACTTCCTAGAGATGCATCAGTAACTTATTCATCTTTGGATAACTCGAGATGCTGACTTTGCATGTTGTCAATTTCCTAGAGATGCATCGACAACTATGAACAGACGCACTTCAAATAATATTTATGTTTGAACTATGTTTTTTAATTAAAAAAACTATTTATCTTTGAATTGTCTTGTGTTATTTTCATTATTGTGTGATACTTGTATGATTGAATGATCCACGATGCTTCCGTTTGCACGGGTTTAAGGTTTTGAAAACGAAAGTGTGGTTGCTCGGGTGGACAAATGAGGGCTCGTCGGCTCCTTACCGCGGAGGTGTTAAATTAGGCAAGTGTGGTTGAAGATGATTGTAGGGATATATTTTTCTTGCGGGAATCAATCAGTTTTAGTTTGCTCCCAAACCAAACACATATGTCTCGGGAGCAGGACCATAATATCTCATCCCATGCCGCAAACCAAACACATCTCTAAGAGCATCTCTAGCGGACCCCTTAATACTGCGACCCATATAAGTGTTTTACGGGCTAAGAAAAACGCATTATAAGGGCCGATTTTGTTGGGGAACGTAGTATTTTAAAATTTTCCTACGATCACGCAAGATCTATCTACCAGATGCATAGCAACGAGAGGGGAGAGTGTGTCTACGTACCCTCGTGGACCGGGAGCGGAAGCGTCAAGTGACGCGGTTGATGTAGTCGAACTTCTTCGCGATCCAACCGATCAAGCACCGAACGTACGGCACCTCCGCGTTCAACACACGTTCAGCTTGATGACGTCCCACGAGCTCTTGATCCAGTTGAGCTTCACGGGAGAGTTTCGTCAGCACGACGGCGTGGTGACGGATATGGTGAAGTTACCGGCGCAGGGCTTCGCCTAAGCAATGCGACAGTATGACCGATGTGTGTTTCTGTGGAGGGGGGCACCGCACACGGCTAAAACAATTCAACTTGTGTGTCTTTGGGTGCCCCGTATATAAAGGAGCAAGGGGGGAGGCCGGCCGGCCCCTTGTGGCGCGCCTAGGAGGAGCAATCCTACTAGGAATAGGATTGCAATCCTATTCCTAGTAGGAACTACCAAAAGGGAGAAGGGGGAAAGGGAGGAGAGGGAGAAGGAGAAGGAAAGGGGCGCCGCCCCCCCCCCTCCTTCCTTGTCCAATTCGGACCAAGGGGTGGGGGGCGCGCGGCCCAGCCCTGGCCCTTCTTCCCTCTTTCTCCTACGGCCCATTAAGGCCCATAGCTTCCCCAGGGGGTTCCGGTAACCCCCCCGGTACTCCGGTAAATTCCGAAACTTTACGGAACACTTCCGGTGTCCGAATATAGTCGTTCAATATATCAATCTTTACATCTCGGACATTCCGAGACTCCTCGTCATGTCCGTGATCTCATCCGGGACTCCGAACTACCTTCGGTACATCAAAACTCATAAACTCATAATACCGATCGTCATCAAACGTTAAGCGTGCGGACCCTACGGGTTCGAGAACTATGTAGACATGACCGAGACTCATCTCTGGTCAATAACCAATAGCGGAACCTGGATGCTCATATTGGCTCCCACATATTCTACGAAGATCTTTATCGGTCAAACCGCATAACAACATACGTTGTTCCTTTTGTCATCGGTATGTTACTTGCCCGAGATTCGATCATCGGTATCTCTATACCTAGTTCAATCTCGTTACTGGCAAGTCTCTTTACTCATTCCGTAATACATCATCTCGTGACTAACTCAGTAGTCATTTGCTTGCAAGGCTTATTATGATGTGCATTACCAGAGATACCTCTCCGACACTTGGAGTGACAAATCCTATTCTTGATCTATGCCAACACCACGAACACCTTCGAAGACACCTGTAGAGCATCTTTATAATCACCCAGTTACATTGTGACGTTTGATAGCACACAAGGTGTTCCTCCGGTATTCGGGAGTTGCATAATCTCATAGTCATAGGAACATGTATAAGTCATGAAGAAAGCAATAGCAGTAAAACTAAACGATCATAGTGCTAAGCTAAGGGATGGGTCTTGTCCATCACATCATTCTCCTAATGATGTGATCCCGTTGATCAAATGACAACTCATGTCTATGGCTAGGAAACATAACCATCTTTGATCAATGAGCTAGTCTAGTAGAGGCATACTAGGGACACTCTATTTTGTCTACGTATTCACACATGTACTAAGTTTCCGGTTAATAGAATTCTAGCATGAATACAAAACATTTATCATGATATAAGAAAATAAATAATAACTTTATTATTGCCTCTGGGGCATATTTCCTTCAGTCTCCCACTTGCACTAGAGTCAATAATCTAGTTCACATCTCCATGTGATTTAATACCGATAGTTCAAATCGTTATGTGAATAACACCCATAGTTCACATCGCCATGTGACCAATACCCAAAGGGTTTACTAGAGTCAATAATCTAGTTCACGTCGCTATGTGATTAACACCCAAGAGTAGTAAGGTGTGATCATGTTTTGCTTGTGAGAGAAGTTTAGTCGACGGGTCTGACACATTCAGATCCGTATGTATTTCGCAAATTTCTATGTCTACAACACTCTGCATGGAGCTACTCTAGCTAATTGCTCCCACTTCCAATATGCATCCAGATTGATACTTAGAGTCATCTGGATTAGTGTAAAGTTTGCATCGGTGTAACTCTTTACGATGAACTCTTTATTACCTCCATAATCGAGAAAACATTTCCTTAGTTATCCAGTAACTAAGGATAATTTTGACCGTTGTCCAGTGATCTACTCCTGGATCACTTTTGTACCTCCTTGCCAAACTCATGGTAAGGTACACAACAGGTTTGGTACACAGCATGGCATACTTTATAGAACCTATGGCTGAGGCATAGGGAATGACTTTCATTCTTTCTCTATCTTCTGCCGAGGTCGGGCTTTGAGTCTTACTCAACTTCATACCTTACGACTCAGGGAAGAACTCCTTCTCTGACTGATCCATTTTGAACTACTTCAAAAACTTGTCAAGGTATGTACTCATTGAAAAAACTTATCAAGCGTCTTGATCTATCTATAGATCGTGATGCTCAATATGTAAGCAGCTTCACCGAGGTCTTTCTTTGAAAAACTCCTTTCAAACACTCCTTCATGCTTTCCAGAAAATTCTATATCATTTCCGATCGACAATATGTCATTCACATATACTTATCAGAAAGGTTGTAGTGCTCCCACTCACTTTCTTGTAAATACAGGCTTCACCGCAAGTCTGTATAAAACTATATGCTTTGATAAACTTATCAAAGCGTATATTCCAACTCCGAGATGCTTGCACCAGTCCATAGATGGATCGCTGGAGCCTGCACAATTTGCTAGCACCTTTAGGATTGACAAAACCTTCTGGTTGCATCATATACAACTCTTCTTTAATAAATCCATTAAAAACGCAGTTTCATTATCCATTTGCCAAATTTTATAAAATGTGGCAATTGCTAACATGATTCAGACAGATTTAGGCATCACTACGGGTGAGAAAATCTCATCGTAGTCAACACCTTGAACTTGTTGAAAACCTTTCGCAACAACTCGAGCTTTGTAGACAGTAACATTACCATCGGCGTCAGTCTTCCTCTTAAAGATTCATTTATTTTCAATGGCTTGCCGATCATCGGGCAAGTCAACCAAAGTCCACACTTTGTTCTCATACATGGATCTCATCTCAGATTTCATGGCATCAAGCCATTTTGCGGAATTTGGGCTCATCATTGATACGTCCAAAACATATCTATAATTTTTGCTTGCTCCATGCCACTTTTGGGTGATATTGCTATGATATTCATACACTTCCATACACTTTTGATCATATTTGGACTAACCTACTAATCCAGTGCACTCCGGTGCCAGTTTCTGTTTTCGGCTGTTTTTGTATTTCAGGTTTTCACGTTACGAGAACTGCCAGGAAAAATCCAGAAAAATTATATAAAAAATCAGCGTTCCAGAACCTACCTTGCGCCCGAAGGACAGCCGGGGGGGCCACCAGGGCTCCAGGCGCCCTGGCGGCGCGCCCCCCCTGGGCCGCGCCGGGGGGGCGCCTGGGCCCCCCGAGCCCCATCTGGTGCCCCCCTTCGGCATATATTTAGAGCGTCCTTCGAAACCCTCGGGACGGGAACTCTTTTTCGCGATCTCATCTCTGTTCCGCCGCCGCCGCCGCTTCCAAGATCGGGAGCACTAGGAGAACTCTTCTCGGCACCCTGCCGGAGGGGAGGATCACCATCGGGAGCCTCTCCACCACCATGGACGCCTCCCGGATGAGTTGTGAGTAGTCTCCCTTGGACCATGAGTCCATGACCAGTAGCTATGTGATGTTCTCCTTCCGTTCTTGTGCTTCACTAATTAGTCCTCGTGAGCTGCCCTACATGATCAAGGCACATATGTAATCCTTATGCTGTTGCTATGATGAGTTTGCTGGGATCCGATGGATTATGAGATTATGTTCAGATTGTTCTTGAGTAATATATTTGATCTACCTCTTTTATATTTATGTTCATAAGTAATTCTTGCATGTTCTCCGTTGTTATTTATTGCTTTGGCCAAGTAATACGTAGTGACTCCAAGAGGGAACGTTATGCTCGATTGTGGGTTCATGCCCCTCGATGACTAGCTTGAGTGACAGAAACATGAGTCTAGGGGATGTGTTGTTGCCACAAGGGGGAAAACAATGGTGCTTGTGCCCGCGGGTGCAAGGATTGTTTACTTTACGCAAAGTTCTTTTAATGCAGTTGTCTGTTGTATTGAGTTTACACTATGGGTGGGACTCGCAACTTAATACCAGCGAGATGTTCTGGATAGATATCTCAAGGTGGATGATTAGTAGTAGATATTGATGGATTTCGGTCTACTTAATTTGGCGTACCTCCCATGCTTTGAACCTCAACCTTTCTTGCAATGTAGTCAGCATTGGTTTGCGTTCGTGGTCCTGTCAATTGCCCAGCTGTAATTCGTTTACCTCACATAGCTGTTTTATCGTCTTTTGGGAGAGAGACATCACTAGTGAACATCATGAGACTCCGGTCCATATTACCATCATTGATCACATCCGCTATTTACTTTTCGCTTTTACTTACTATTGCAAACATTATCTATCACTACTATCATTTGCGTTTAATCCTTTGTGAACTACAAGGCCGGAGGGATTGACAACCTCTCTGTACTCGTTGGGAGCAAAGTTATTTGTATCTGTGTGCAGGTCCACGTTGATTGCTAATCCGCGCCGTTAGCAGTTGACACCTACTTGTTGAACCTAGGAGTCTCTGGGGATTCGATCCTTGGCATCTTTGCTAAGGGAAAAAACTTCCACAACACTGCATCTTACACCTTCCACTTGGGGTAACCAACGAGGGGTTAGAGGCCTATCAAGGAGTATTTTCTGGCGCCGTTGCCGGGGACTCCACTCTTCAGGATAGGGGAGTTGCACGCTATCTTTTACCTTTGCTTTTTAGTCTTGTTAGTTTACCTTTCAGTTTTCTTTATGTCTTTTCACCAGTTATGCTTATGGACAACCTTGCTATTGGATCGTTGCTTGCGGGAAGACGCCCCACACCTGTGGTGGTTGCTCCTCCCCCTACTGAAATTGTGCCCTATAAAATACCAGCTGGTATTATCAATTATATCTTGGCTAATCGTTATGCAGGAGACAGACATCCCGGTGAACACTTGCTATATCTGTCACAATTATGTTCATTATTTAAGCTTGCAGGTGTATCAAGGGACTTTGTCATGAGGAAATTGATCGCCGTATCACTTATAGATAAGGCTTCAGATTGGTATAAGCTTCTCGATAACTCGCACTTGCTTGATTGGCAAGAGCTTATGTCTCTCTTTTATACTAAGTTTTATCCTCTTCATGATGCTTATGTGGAGAGTAAGAGTACCTTTTTGCATATGGATCATGGTAACAATGCTTTATGTGATGCTTATATTGTTGAGTTTATTCGTGATCCCACTAAAAATTATTATGAGAAGGGAACATATGCTTATAGATATTTCAATAATATTAAGTTCCCTCTCTTTATGTTGAAGGTTTTGAAGCTGCACTTGTTTTGTCTTCCTATGCTTATTGATTTGTGCTTCAATGAATTATTCTATTGCAATATTCCTATGCATAGGAAGCATGTTAGGCTTAAATGTGTTTGGTATTTGCTTCTTGATGCTCTCTTTTGTTCTTCTTCCTATGAGAGCATCATTAAAGTCTTAAGCCCATCTTTATGGCTATAAAGAAAGAGCTCTAGGGAGACAACCCTTGTTATCTTTACTTTCAGTTTGTTCTTTCAGTTTTTAGTGGTCTTGATGTTATTACTACAGTAGCATCATCATTGTATCTTTGCTTTTCATATTTGTGCCAAGTATAGCCTCTGATTGCTAGAAAGTTCAAAAGTTGTGAGGTGCTGTCCAGGAAACAGATTCTGTCCTTGGATAGAAAAATTCGTATAAAATCACCAGATCATCTTTTTGGTCTGAATTTTTTCTACAGCGTTCTCTATATAATTGTCTTTCGTGCGTCTGTTCTGAGTTTTTTGATTTGAGTTGCAGAAGTGCCCCGAACAAATCAATTACTACCTGCTGTTCTGTTTTTCACAGATTCTGTCATGTTTTGCCTTTCCTTCATTTTGCAAACCAAGAGCTTGCTTTTTCTTTGCAAAAACCTTTTGGCAATCTTGAGAAACAGTAGAACTTCAAGAATATCTTTATTTCCAGCAAGGTGCAATTATTTTATTAAGGGTACTAACCTCACTAATCAGATTATAATGAGTTATGTATGAAGGGAGTTTTCAAGTGTGCGAGGGAAGATGATAAAAAGATTCAGGAGTGTCAAGCGCTCAAGCTTGGGGATGCCCCCATGCACCCCCAAGAAATATTCAAGGAGACTGAAGCGTCTAAGCTTGGGGATGCCCCCGTGCATCCCCTTCTCCATCAACATTATCAGTTCGTCTTTCGTTCCGCTATATTTTTATCACTTCATGTGTTATGTGCTATGCTTGGAGCGTCTTGCTTTTAGTTTTCTTTTTAGTTTTTCATAACGAGTCGGAACTCAGCTTTCTTTATGTGGGAGAGAAACACGCTCCACTTCTACCTAGAACATAACATAGAATTTTCATGTATATCTTTGCTGTGTGTGTTCTTTGTCTTTTAATAGCTACTATCATGCTCTGCTCTTAGTATTCATGCTTATCTTTTCAAAGAGCTTTTGACTAGTTGGTTGCTTGAACTCTCTTTAATTATCATGCTTATCTTATTAAGAGAGTTTGCTTCCGTTGCATTGGTTAATATGTCTATGATAAATATGCTACGTGCATAATGGTGCTTAGTAGTTCAGGTTTCTTATGGTTAGTCTCAAATAGCTGGGGGATTCCCAATGTGTTATTGGAGTACCAACTTGATTTTTTTGCCATTGATGTGGTATGGTTTAGTAATATCTTCCTTCGAGAATTTATTTTGATTGACTTGGCGTATGCTCACGTATATTTAAGACTGTAAAGAAAGTCTGTCAAGCCTTGATGATCTTTTATTTCTGAGTAGCGATATAACTTCCATGCCTGATTCAATATTGCTTTGTCGCTCTGCATGATTATGACCGTCATTGCTCTCTTAGTTGGTCGCTCCCAGTCTTTTGCTAACCTCCACCTATACTAAGCAGGCTAACTTTGCAATACATAGCTCATGGGAAAGTAGCTTAAAAACTATTGTGGTAAAGAATATGTAGCCTATGTATCTTATTTCTTATAAGTTGCTTGTTGAGCGGTAACCATGTTTCTGGGGACGCCATCAACTGTCACACTTTTGTTGAATATCATGTGAGTTGCTATGCATGTTCGTCTTGTCTGAAGTAAGGGTGATTTGCCATGGGTTGATTGAGTATGCATATTGTTAGAGAAGAACATTGGGCCGCCAACCAAAGCCATGTATCATGGTGGAAGTTTTAGCTTGGACATTAATCCTCAATCTCTTATGAGAATATGCTTATGCGTTAAAGAGGAGTCCATCATCTATTTTCTATGTTGTCCCGGTATGGATGTCCTCAAGTTGAGATCTATCAAAAACGAGAAATCAAATGTGATTTATCTCCTTGGACCTTTGTACAGGTGGCATTTGTGACACTTGGTTGAAACATATGTAACGCAATGATAACCCATGGAAATCCGAGCTAATTAGGACAAGGTGCGAGCACTATTGGTATTAGATGCATGAGGCTTGCAACTTATAGGATGTCTTATGCATGACACATATGAAGTACTACTACCGTTGACAAAATTGCTTCTATGTTTTTAAAATAAAAAGCTCTAGCACATAACCATTCTTTTACTTTTATGTTGAGTCTCCACCTTCTTTTAAAAGCACCAACTACTGAGAGCATGATTGTCATTCTGAGTGTAATGTGCATTGTCCCAAAGTAGCATTGTCTTTTGCATGACTGTGATATCGTTTATTTTGAAATCGTTGTATCTAGTCATCACTTAAACCTTGAAGGTGCCCCTGCATTTATGTTTTGCTTCACTAAAGGGGGCAAGCTAGATATCACTTTATCATATTTGCACATCATGTTCATTGCAAATCTATTTGATGCTTCAATGTCATGTTGTAAAACTTTCAGTCATTTGTGATTTTCTCATGAGGCAACTTAATTACTATAGAATCATTGTCTCAGTAAGCTTTTGTCATATGACTATGAATAAGTCCTATATGGTTAATAGCATGTCACCACAGAAATTATTCTTGTTATCATTTACCTACTCGAGGACGAGCAGGAATTAAGCTTGGGGATGTTGATACGTCCAAAACGTATCTATAATTTCTGCTTGCTCCATGCCACTTTTGGGTGATATTGCTATGATATTCATACACTTCCATACACTTTTGATCATATTTGGACTAACCTACTAATCCAGTGCACCCCGGTGCCAGTTTCTGTTTTCGGCTATTTTTGTATTTCAGGTATTCACGTTACGAGAACTGCCAGGAAAAATCCAGAAAAATTATATAAAAAATCAGCGTTCCAGAACCTACCTTGCGCCCGAAGGACAGCCGGGGGGGCCACCAGGGCTCCAGGCGCCCTGGCGGCGCGCCCCCCCCTGGGCCGGGCCGGGGGGGCGCCTGGGCCCCCCGAGCCCCGTCTGGTGCCCCCCTTCGGCATATATTTAGAGCGTCCTTCGAAACCCTCGGGACGGGAACTCTTTTTCGCGATCTCATCTCTATTCCGCCGCCGCCGCCGCTTCCAAGATCGGGAGCACCAGGAGAACTCTTCCCGGCACCCTGCCGGAGGGGAGGATCACCATCGGGAGCCTCTCCACCACCATGGACGCCTCCCGGATGAGTTGTGAGTAGTCTCCCTTGGACCATGAGTCCATGACCAGTAGCTATGTGATGTTCTCCTCCCGTTCTTGTGCTTCACTAATTAGTCCTCGTGAGCTGCCCTACATGATCGAGGCACATATGTAATCCTTATGCTGTTGCTATGATGAGTTTGCTGGGATCCGATGGATTATGAGATTATGTTCATATTGTTCTTGAGTAATATATTTGATCTACCTCTTTTATATTTATGTTCATAAGTAATTCTTGCATGTTCTCCGTTGTTATTTATTGCTTTGGCCAAGTAATACGTAGTGACTCCAAGAGGGAACGTTATGCTCGATTGTGGGTTCATGCCCCTCGATGACTAGCTTGAGTGACAGAAACATGAGTCTAGGGGATGTGATGTTGCCACAAGGGGGAAAACAACGGTGCTTGTGCCCGCGGGTGCAAGGATTGTTTACTTTACGCAAAGTTCTTTTAATGCAGTTGTCTGTTGTATTGAGTTTACACTATGGGTGGGACTCACAACTTAATACCAGCGAGATGTTCTGGATAGATATCTCAAGGTGGATGATTAGTAGTAGATATTGATGGATTTCGGTCTACTTAATTTGGCGTACCGCCCATGCTTTGAACCTCAACCTTTCTTGCAATGTAGTCAGCATTGGTTTGCGTTCGTGGTCCTGTCAATTGCCCAGCTGTAATTTGTTTACCTCACATAGCCGTTTTATCGTCTTTTGGGAGAGAGACATCACTAGTGAACATCATGAGACTCCGGTCCATATTACCATCATTGATCACATCCGCTATTTATTTTTTGCTTTTACTTACTATTGCAAACATTATCTATCACTACTATCATTTTCGTTTAATCCTTTGTGAACTACAAGGCCGGAGGGATTGACAACCTCTCTGTACTCGTTGGGAGCAAAATTATTTGTATCTGTGTGCAGGTCCACGTTGATTGCTAATCCGCGCCGTTAGCAGTTGACACCTACTTGTTGAACCTAGGAGTCTCTGGGGATTCGATCCTTGGCATCTTTGCTAAGGGAAAAAACTTCCACAACACTGCATCTTACACCTTCCACTTGGGGTAACCAACGAGGGGTTAGAGGCCTATCAATCATCGCTTCCTCATAGTTCGTAGGTTCATCATGGTCTAGTAACATGACTTTCAGAATAGGGTTACCATACCACTCTAGTGCGGAACGTACTCTGGTTGACCTACGAGCTTCAACAGTAACTTGATCTGAAGTTTCATGATCATCATCATTAGCTTCCTCACTAATTGGTGTAGGAATCACTAGAACTAGTTTCTGTGATGTACTACTATCCAATTCGGGAGAAGGTACAATTACCTCATCAAGTTCCACTTTCCTCCCACTCACTTCTTTCGAGAGAAACTCCTTCTCTAGAAAGGATCCATTCTTAGCAACGAATATCTTGCCTTCGGATCTGTGATAGAAGGTGTACCCAACAGTCTCTTTTGGGTATCCTATGAAGACACATTTCTCTGACTTGGGTTCGAGCTTATCAGGTTGAAGCTTTTTCACATAAGCATCGCAGCCCCAAACTTTAAGAAACGACAACTTTGGTTTCTTGCCAAACCATAGTTCATAAGGTGTCGTCTCAACGGATTTAGATGGTGCCCTATTTAACGTGAATGCAGCTGTCTCTAAAGCATAACCCCAAAATGATAGTGGTAAATCGGTAAGAGACATCATAGATCGCACCATATCCAATAAAGTACGGTTACGATGTTCGGACACTCCATTACGCTGTGGTATTCCGGGTGGCGTGAGTTGTGAAACTATTCCACATTGTTTCAAATGAAGACCAAACTCGTAACTCAAATATTCACCTTCATGATCAGATCGCAGAAACTTTATTTTCTTGTTACGATGATTCTCTACTTCACTCTGAATTTTTTTGAACTTTTCAAATGTTTCAGACTTGTGTTTCATTAAGCAGATATACCCATATCTGCTTAAATCTTCAGTGAAGGAAAGAAAATAACGATACCCGCCGCGAGCTTCTACACTCATTGGTCCGCATACATCAGTATGTATGATTTCCAACAAATCTGTTGCTCGCTCCATAGTTCCGGAGAACGGAGTTTTAGTCATCTTGCCCATGAGGCATGGCTCGCAAGCACCAAGTGATTCATAAGCAAGTGATTCAAAAAGTCCATCACTATGGAGTTTCTTCATGTGCTTTACACCAATATGACCTAAACGGCAGTGCCACAAATAAGTTGCACTATCAATATTAACCTTGCATCTTTTGGCTTCAATATTATGAATATGTGTATCACTACGATCGAGATCCAACAAACTATTTTCATTGGGTGTATGACCATCGAAGGCTTTATTCATGTAAACAGAATAACAATTATTCTATGACTTTAAATGAATAACCGTATTGCAACAAACATGATCAAATCATATTCATGCTTAACGCAAATGCCAAATAACATTAATTTAGGTTCTACACTAATCCCGAAAGTATAGGGAGTGTGCGATGATGATCATATCAATCTTGGAACCACTTCCAACACACATCGTCACTTTACCTTTAACTAGTCTCTGTTCATTCTGCAACTCTTGTTTCGAGTTACTAATTTTACCAACTGAACTAGTATCAAATACCGAGGGGTTGCTATGAACACTAGTAAAGTACACATCAATAATCTGTATATCAAATATACCTTTGTTCACTTTGCCATCCTTCTTATCCACCAAGTATCTAGGGCAGTTCCACTTCCAGTGACCATTTCCTTTGCAGTAGAAGCACTTAGTTTCAGGCTTGAGTTTAGCTTTGGGTTTCTTCACGGGAGTGACAACTTGCTTGTCATTATTCTTGAAGTTCCCCTTCTATCCCTTTGCCCTTTACTTGAAACAAGTGGTCTTGTTAACCATCAACACTTGATGCTCTTTCTTGATTTCTACCTTCGCCGATTTCAGTATCGTGAAGAGCTCGGGAATTACTTTTGTCATCCCTTGCATATTATAGTTCATCACGAAGTTCTACTAACTTGGTGATAGTGTCTAGAGAACTTTGTCAATTACTATCTTATCTGGAAGATTAACTCCCACTTGATTCAAGCCATTGTAGTACCCAGACAATCTGAGCACATGCTCACTGGTTGAGCTATTGTCCTCCATCTTGTAGGCAAAGTACTGTCAGAGGTCTTATACCTTCTCGACACGGGCATGAGTATGAAATACTAATTTCAACTCTTGGAACATCTCATATGCTCTGTGGCGTTTCAAAACGTTTTTGAAGTCCTGGTTCTAAGTCGTAAAGCATGGTGCACTTAAACTATCAAGTAGTCATCATACCGAGCTTTTGTCAAAACGTTCATAACGTCTACATCTGCTCCTGCAATAGGTCTGACACCTAGCGGTGCATCAAGGACATAATTCTTCTGTGCAGCAATGAGGATAATCCTCAGATCACGGAACGATTCCGCATCATTGCTACTAACATCTTTCAACTTAGTTTTCTCTAGGAACATATAAAAAATAAACGGGGAGCAACATCATGAGCTATTGATCTACAACATAGATATGCTAATACTACCAGGACTAAGTTCATGATAAATTAAAGTTTAATTAATCATATTACTTAAAGAACTCCCACTTAGATAGACATCCCTCCGGTCATCTAAATGATCACGTGATCCAAATCAACTAAACCATGTCCGATCATCACGTGAGATGGAGTAGTTTCAATGGTGAACATCTTATGTTGATCATATCTACTATATGATTCACGCTCGACCTTTCGGTCTCCAGTGTTCCGAGGCCATATCTGCATATGCTAGGCTCGTCAAGTTTAACCCGAGTATTCTGCGTGTGCAAAACTGGCTTACACCTGTTGTATTTGAACGTAGAGCTTATCACACCCGATCATCACGTGGTGTCTCGGCACGACGAACTTTCGTAACGGTGCATACTCAGGGAGAACACTTATACCTTGAAATTTAGTAAGGGATCATCTTATAATGCTACCGTTGTTCTAAGCAAAATAAGAAGCATAATAAGATAAACATCACATGAAATGAAAATATGTGACATGATATGGCCATCATCATCTTGTGCTTTTGATCTCCATCTCCAAAGCACCGTCATGATCACCTTCGTCATCGGCGCGACACCTTGATCTCCATCGTAGCATCATTGTCGTCTCGCCAACTATTTCTTCTACGACTATCGCTACCGCTTAGTGATAAAGTAAAGCAATTACATGGCGATTGCATTTCATACAATAAAGCGACAACCATATGGCTCCTGCCAGTTGCCGATAACTTTACAAAACATGATCATCTCATACAAAACCGTATAACTCATCATGTCTTGACCATATCACATCACAACATGCCCTGCAAAAAAAGTTAGACATCCTCTACTTTGTTGTTGCAAATTTTACGTGGCTGCTACGGGCTCAGCAAGAACCGTTCTTACCTACGCATACAACAAACCACAATGATGTTTCGTCAAGTATGTGTTGTTTTAACCTTCACAAGGACCGGGCGTAGCCACACTTGATTCAGCTAAAGTGAGAGAGACAGACACCCGCCAGTCACCTTTAAGCAATGAGTGCTCATAACGGTGAAACCAGTCTCGCGTAAGCGTACGCGTAATGTTGGTCCGGGCCGCTTCATCTCACAATACCGCAGAAGCAAAGTATGACATGCTGGTAAGCAGTATGACTAGTATCGCCCACAACTCATTGTGTTCTACTCGTGCATATCATCTACGCATAGACCTGGCTCTGATACCACTGTTGGGGAACGTAGTATTTTAAAATTTTCCTACGATCACGGAAGATCTATCTACTAGATGCATAGCAACGAGAGGGGAGAGTGTGTCTATGTACCCTCGTAGACCGGGAGCGGAAGCGACAAGTGACGCGGTTGATGTAGTCGAACTTCTTCGTGATCCAACCGATCAAGCACCGAACGTACGGCACCTCCGTGTTCAGCACACGTTCAGCTTGATGACGTCCCACGAGCTCTTGATCCAGTTGAGCTTCACAGGAGAGTTTCGCCAGCACGATGGCGTGGTGACGGATATGATGAAGTTACCGGCGCAGGGCTTCGCCTAAGCAATGCGACACTATGATCGAGGTGTGTTTCTGTGGAGGGGGGCACCGCACACGGCTAAAACAATTCAACTTGTGTGTCTTTGGGTGCCCCCTGCCCCCGTATATAAAGGAGCAAGGGGGAGGCCGGCCGACCCCTTGTGGTGCGCCTAGGAGGAGCAATCCTACTAGGAATAGGATTGCAATCCTATTCCTAGTAAGAACTACCAAAAGGGAGAAGGGGGAAAGAAGGAGAGGGAGAAGGAGAAGGAAAGGGGCGCCGGCCCCCCTCCTTCCTTGTCCAATTCAGACCAAGGGGTGGGGGGTGCGCGGCCCAGCCCTGGCCCTTCTTCCCTCTTTCTCCTACGGCCCATTAAGGCCCATAGCTTCCCGAGGGGGTTCCGGTAACCCCCCCCCCCGGTACTCCGGTAAATTCCGAAACTTTACGGAACACTTCCGGTGTCCGAATATAGTCGTCCAATATATCAATCTTTACGTCTCGGACATTCTGAGACTCCTCATCATGTCCGTGATCTCATCCGGGACTCCGAACTACCTTCGGTACATCAAAACTCATAAACTCATAATACTGATCGTCATCAAACGTTAAGCGTGCGGACCCTACGGGTTCGAGAACTATGTAGACATGACCGAGACTCATCTTCGGTCAATAACCAATAGCAGAACCTGGATGCTCATATTGTCTCCCACATATTCTACGAAGATCTTTATCGGTCAAACCGCATAACAACATACATTGTTCCTTTTGTCATCGGTATGTTACTTGCCCGAGATTCAATCGTTGGTATCTCTATACCTAGTTCAATCTCGTTACTGGCAAGTCTCTTTACTCGTTCCGTAATACATCATCTCGTCACTAACTCATTAGTCATTTGCTTGCAAGGCTTATTATGATGTGCATTACCGAGAGGGCCCACAGATACCTCTCCGACACTCGGAGTGACAAATCCTATTCTTGATCTATGCCAACACCACAAACACCTTCGGAGACACCTGTAGAGCATCTTTATAATCACCCAGTTACATTGTGACGTTTGATAGCACACAAGGTGTTCCTCCGGTATTCGGGAGTTGCATAATCTCATAGTCATAGGAACATGTATAAGTCATGAAGAAAGCAATAGCAGTAAAACTAAACGATCATAGTGCTAAGCTAATGGATGGGTCGTGTCCATCACGTCATTCTCCTAATGATGTGATCCCGTTGATCAAATGACAACTCATCTCTATGGCTAGGAAACATAACCATCTTTGATCAATGAGCTAGTCTAGTAGAGGCATACTAGGGACACTCTGTTTTGTCTATGTATTCACACATGTACTAAGTTTCCGATTAATACAACTCTAGCATGAATAATAAACATTTATCATGATATAAGGAGATAAATAATAACTTTATTATTGCCTCTAGGGCATATTTCCTTCAGATTTTAGTTGCGACCGAACAAAGCCCCTATAATCAACCCGTAAAAAGGAATATTCTCTGAATATACCCACAACTAGCTTTTTTTGTCGTCATCCTCCAACCAATCTGAAAATCGACCAGCGTAGTCATCGGCGGACAAGCGGATGAGGAAGACACGGGGCGGCCGCGGCGCGCGGATGGAGGCTAGGGCGGCCGCAGCGGCATCGGGACTCTGGGACCAGCGGCTGGCGGGCGCGGCCGCCATCGGGAGACACGCATTGAGCTAGCTAGCTAGCCGTGCTCCATGCGAATCGATTGAGCTAGCAGCTAGCTAGCTCCATTCGAGGGCCGGGTGAGCGCAGCGACCGGGGTGGAGGGCCGGCGGTCGGCGTCCAGGGACCAGCGGCTGCCGGGGCGAGCGGCCGGCGTTAGAGACGAGCGGACGAGAGCGACCATAAAGACTCCGATGGCAGTTGAACTACTGCCAACGGTCGTTCGTGTATACATGGCTCCTTCGGTTTGGCTCAGAAATCCTTATATTCACAATTTCGGCAGGGATTTCCGCGCCCCTTAAAAAATTGCTGAGTCAAAGCCGTATGGTTTCTATTCGGGTCGTTTTTTCGCCGAAAACTGAAAACTGAGGGTTATTTTACAGTTTCGTGCATTATACGGGGTCTGCTAGAGATGCTCTAAGGACTCAAGTTGGAAACCTTTCACTCTGCAGGAACTTTTTTTAGTTCGACTTTGAAAAGCTTAAGAAATTTCTTGCCAAAGGTAATGCATAGGAAAAAGACTTACATGATAGGTGGATTAATTGGATTAGATTCTTAGAGAAGGGGCGGAAAGTGGCAAACTATGTGTGAATATGAATGGAGATTACAACTTTCTTGGATTTCTCCTCGAACAAACTCTGTCTGTGGGTTGTCTAGGGTTTGGTGGCCCTCCGACGATCACCCCGCCGCCGCCGCCGCCGATGCCATCTTCAACCTCGCCGGCCGCAAAGCAGGCTGGCTTCGTTTCCACATGCACCCTAGGTTTGCAGGGTGGACCTGTTGTGGCTCTGTCCGCCTGTATCTCGGAGGAACGTGCAAACGGGCCTCGCGAGGAAGCTGTCGCCAAGTTAACCTTGGTCCGATATGGGGAAGGAGGGAGTTGTATTGTTTCAGAAAGTCGAGTTCGTGGACGGCACAAGGCCGCCGTCAGGTGGAGCTGCTGGCTCACCATTGATGTGCAGTATGGACCCTAGGGTTCCTAAAATCTAACAGACTGATCTGCGTCATAGGAAGCCCCCAGATCGTAAGCTGTTGCATATCATACTAGGAGACCCTCCGACACAGTCAACGACGATGCCAATACTAGCAAACTCCTTGGACTTGCTGCCACTGGTTCCTGCGATGTACTCGGCGGCTGGTGGGGGTGATTATGGGACACCCGGTGAGGGAGTTGCCCACCCGAAGCCAGCTACCGTGGAATCCATGGACCTTGCAGTAGCAAGCCTGAACGTGGATGCATTGGCGATCGTCCAGAATGTATCCCGTGCCTCCATGATGCCAGTTCAGGTCTTCGGGATGTTGTTGAGGACTAAAACTCCATCTACTGTACTCGGGATAGAAGAGATGAGACTAGTGTTCCGTGGTCTGAGCTCCTTTGTGGCCTTTTTTAGTAGTATGGCTGAATGTATGGAGAACAATGATGTAATGTGTGGCAAGAGGTAGGATGATGGGATTGACGGCATGCTGGGTTTGGAGTCAGAAGCTAATGAGAGGAACACACTTGTTCCTTTTGCGGACACACCTGTAGGAGGGACACTGTCAAAAGGAAAGGTGGAGGTGCAACAACAGCGGGAAGTGGGTTTGCAGCAAACATATGTGGTAGAGGTGCATCTCGCGGAGGATGGTAGCAGCTTGTCGCGTGAGGTGGATTTGGAGGCAACCGGCCCAGGGGCCACCGGTAAACTGACGGGGCCAAATGTGGTGCCCCGTCGGGAGCAACGAATTTCTTAGCATGGAACTATCGGGGTGCGGCCAACAAACAGACAGTTCGTGATTTGGTGGGACTCGTGAAGACCACCAAGGCTCGTTTGGTCTTCTTGTGTGAAACTAGACAAAAATCTGAAAAAGTTCGCCGGCTTCGTGGTAGGTTGGGTTTGAGTGGTTTTGCTGGTTGTGATGGTGTTGGCCTGAGTGGTGGTTTAGCTCTCTTTTAGTGTGAGCAATTATGTGTGGATGTTAAAGAAGTTAATGAAAGGTTTATTCATGCTCATATTCGTGCGTCAACGACAGAACCTGAATGGAGACTCACATGTGTCTATGGAGAACCCCGTGTCGAGAACAGAAACCACATGTGGTCCTTGTTGCAAAACTTGAAGATGCAGTCAGATTTACCTTGGTGTGTTTTGGGTAACTTTAATGAAGTCATGTGGTCTTTTGAACATCTATCACTGACTCCCCGAGGTGAACAACAAATGCTTGCTTTCCGGGATACTCTAGAGGTATGTGGCCTCATGGATTTTGGTTTCTCGGGGCTGCCTTTCACTTATGATAACAAACGCGAGGGGAGGAGAAATGTCAAGGTCGGATTGGATAGGGTGGTCGCATATAATGAATGGTGTGATTTGTTTGCTGATGCGGCGGTCACTCATCTTGTTAGTGCTTGTTCGTACCACCTTCCTATCCTTTTATGTTGTGAAAAGGAACCTACCAAACATCGTAGACCAACACATAAGCAATATGAAATTGCTTGGGAGCGTGAGCCTAGCTTACATGAGAGAATTGAGTCAGCCTGTGGAGAAGCAGGGAATATGGTGCACCTTGGTGATGTCCGGCATGGCCTGCAGCAGCTTATGAACAAGTTGCAAGTATGGAGCAAGGAAAACTTTTGTAACGTCACTCGTGAACTCGAAAAATCTCGCTCCCAGTTAGAAGAATTATTGAGTATGAATGCGGACATGAGAGACATAAGAAGGGTAACAGATCATATGAATGAACTTCCGTATTGGGAGGAACTTATTTGGATGCAACATTCCAGAGTGGATTGGTTACTTGATGGTGACCAAAACAAAAAATTCTTTCATAGGAGGGCAGTTTGGCGTGCCCGTAAAAACAAGGTTAAAGCTTTAGTGGATGAACACGGGGTCACCCATAGTAATCAGGAAGCTATGCGTGGGATGGTTAACTCTTATTCTCAGGCACTTTTTGAGGAGGAGAAGAACCTGGTGCAGGAACCTTTGTTGAACTTGTTTGAATCAAAGGTGACTCAGGACATGAATACTAGCCTCTGTGCGGAGTTCTCTGAAAAAGAAATCTCAGATAGCTTGTTTCAAATTGGTCCTCTCAAGGCTCCTGGTAAGGATGGTTTCCCTGCGAGATTTTTTCAACGGAATTGGGCAGTCATGAAAAAAGATATCATACATGCTGTGAAGGATTTCTTCAATACTGGTGTGATGCCCCAGGGTGTCAATGAGACGGTCATAGTGCTAATCTCAAAGGTACCAACTCACACATGCCTCACAGATTTTCGTCCCATCAGTTTATGTAACGTGGTCTACAAAATTGTGGCAAAGTGCCTAGTCAATCGGCTGCGACCTATTCTTGATGATATCATCTCTGCATCTCAGAGTGCCTTTGTTCCAGGCCGTTTGATCACTGATAACACTCTATTGGCTTTCGAGTGTTTGCACTTTATTCATCAGGAGAAAATTCCAGATAATAGTTTTTGTGCGTATAAACTTGACCTTTCCAAGGCATATGATTGAGTGGATTGGGATTTCTTGAAGCGGGCGATGGAAAAGTTAGGCTTCTCTCACCGATGGGTACAGTGGATAATGTTGTGTGTTACCTCTGTGAGATACTTCGTGAAATTTAATGGAGCCATCTTGGATTCGTTTGCACCGTCGTGTGGCTACGGCAAGGTGATCCCCTATCCCCATTTTTATTCCTATTTGTTGTTGATGGTCTCTCTGACCTTCTCAGACAGGGTGTGGTGTCAAATAATTTCGATCCGGTTAAAGTGTGCAGAGGAGCCTCGGGTGTATCTCATTTGCTTTTTGTAGATGATACATTGTTATTCTTCAAGGCAAATCAGGAGCAAGCTACCTTTATTAAAGATGTGATACACAGATATGCACAAGCAACAGGACAACTCATCAATCCCCAAAAATGTTCTATACAGTTTGGGAATGCTTGTCCATGGGACAATCAACTTCAAGTGCGCCATATTTTGGAGGTACAACAACAAGATTTTGAGGGGAAGTATCTTGGGCTTCCAACCCCGGATGGTAGGATGCACCATGGTAAATTCCAGAAATTACAAGAGAGTCTGACACGGCGTATACTGGAGTGGGGAGATACTCTTTCACAAGCCGCCAAAGAAACAATGATCAAATCAGTGGCCCAGACGATACCCACATATATAATGGGGGTGTTCAAACTGCCAGCATCAGTCTGCGAGGATCTTTCTCAGCTAGTCAGAAACTTTTTGTGGGGAGCCAAGAATGGCAAGAGGAGAACACATTGGCGATGGTGGGAGAAAATTTGTGAAAAAAGGGTAGAGGAGGACTTGGTTTTCGTGACTTCTGTATGTTCAACCAAGCGCTCCTGGCCAAGCAAGCTTGGAGACTCCTAACACGACCAGAATCTCTTTGTGCACGTGTTCTCAAGGCGAAATACTACCCTAACGGTTCTCTTGAGGATACCCTTTTTGCAGGGAACACATCATCTACTTGGCAAGCCATTACATATGGCTTGGAACTACTCAAGAAGGGCATCATTTGGCGTGTTGGCAATGGCGAACAAATTCAGATTTGGAGGGATCCGTGGATTCCTCGCCCTCACTCTTATCGCCCTACCATAATGCGTGGTAATTGCCGCCCCCAACAGGTGGCGGAGCTCCTTGACGACCAAGGGCATTGGGATATGGCACTCCTTCGACAATACTTCACGCCTATGGACGTCTATGTTGGAAATATGCCCTAGAGGCAATAATAAAAGTATTATTATTATATTTCCTTGTTCATGATAATCGTCTGTTATTCATTCTTGAATTGTATTGTACGGAAACAGCGATACATGTGTGAATACATAGACCACAATGAGTCCCTGGTAAGCCTCTAGTTACCAGCTCGTTGATCAACAGATGGTCACGGTTTCCTGACCATGGACATAGGATGTCAGTGATAACGGGATCACATCATTAGGAGAATGATGTGATGGACAAGACCCAATCCTGAGCATAGCACGAGATCGTATAGTTTGTAATGCATAAGCTTTTGGGTGTCAAGTATTTATTCCTTAGACCATGAGGTTGTACAACTCCCGGATGCCGTAGGAATACTTTGGGTGTGCCAAACGTCACAACGTAACTGGGTGGCTATAAAGGTACGCATCGGGTATCACCGAAAGTGTCTGTTGGGTTGGTACGAACCGAGACTGGGATATTGTCACTCCGTATGACGGAGAGGTTCCTCTGGGCCCACTCGGTAAGACATCATCATAATGAGCTCAAGGTGACTAAGCAGTTAGTCATGGGATGATGGATTACGGATCGAGTAAAGAGACTTGCCATGACGAGATTGAACAAGGTATCGGGAATACCGACGATCGAATCTCGGGCAAGTACCGTACCGATGGACAAAGGGAATAACATACGGGATTGAGTGAATCCTTGACACAGTGGTTCATTCGATGAAGATCATCGAGGAACACGTGGGAACCAACATGGGTATCCAGATCCCACTGTTGGTTATTGACCGGAGAGTGGTCTCGGTCATGTCTACGTGTCTCCCGAACCCGTAGGGTCTACACACTTAAGGTTCGGTAACGCTAGGGTCATAGAGATACATGCACGTGGAAACCCGAAAGTTGTTCGGAGTCCCGGATGAGATCCCGGACGTGACGAGGAGTTCCGGAATGGTCCGGAGGTAAAGAATGATATATAGGAAGTCCAGTTTCGGCCATCGGGTGATCTCCGGGGGTCACCGGGAGTGTCCCGGGACCACCGGAGGGGTCCCGGGGGTCCATCGAGTGGGGCCACCCATCCCGGTGGGGCCCCTAGGCCGCAAAGGGGAAGTGGCCAGCCCTGATGGGCTGGCGCACCACATGGGCCCTCCTCCCCATGCGCCTAGGGTTGAAACCCTAGGGGGGAGGGGGCGCCACCTTGCCTTGGGGGGCAAGAATCCCCCCTGGCCGCCGCCCCACCCTGCAGATGGGATCTGCAGGGCCGACGCACCCCCCTGGCCCCCTATATATATGTGGGGGGGGGGAGAGGGCAGCCACACCTTTGCCCCTGGCGCCTCTCCCCCTCCCGTCACACCTCCATCTCCTTACGCAGGGCGCCGGCGAAGCCCTGCAGGATTCTCCACTGCATCCACCACCACGCCATCGTGCTGCTGGATCTCCGACGACCTCTCCTCCCCCCTTGCTGTATCAAGAAGGAGGTGACGTTGTTGTACCGGACGTGTGTTGAACGCGGAGGTGCCGTCCGTTCGACGCTAGATCATCGGTGACGAAGAACGCGAAGAGTACGACTACTTCATCCACGCTTCTTCGAAAGCTTCCGCTCGCGATCTACATAACGGTATGTAGATGCACTCTTATTTGCTCGTTGCTAGATGTCTCCTTAGTTGGATCTTGGTGAAAGCGTAGAATTTTTTTGAATTCTGCTACGTTCCCCAACAGTGGCATCTGAGCTAGGTCTTATGCGTAGCATCTTGCATGAGTAGAACACAAAGCAGTTGTGGGCGTTTGAGTTTGCTCAATTTTCTTGCCGTTACTAGTCTAGTCTTGATTCGGCGGTATTGTGGGATGAAGCGGCCCGGACCAACTTTACACGTACGCTTACGTGAGACTGGTTCCACCGACAGACATGCACTAGTTGCATAAGGTGGCTGGCGGGTGTCTGTCTCTCCTACTTTAGTCGGATCGGATTCGATGAACAGGGTCCTTATGAAGGGTAAATAGAAATTGACAAATCACGTTGTGGTTTTGGCGTAGGTAAGAAACGTTCTTCCTATAAAACCTATAGAAGCCACGTAAAAACTTGCAACAACAATTAGAGGACGTCTAACTTGTTTTTGCAGCATGTGCTATGTGACGTGGTATGGCCAAAAGAAAATGTGATGAATGATATATGTGATGTATGAGATTGATCATGTTCTTGTAATAGCGAATCACGACTTGCATGTCGATGAACTTGACAACCGGCTGGAGCCATAGGAGTTGTCTTAATTATTGTATGACATGCGTGTCACTGAATAAACGCTATGTAATTACTTTACTTTATTGCTAAACGTTAGCCATAGTAGTAGAAGTAATAGTTGGCGTGACGACTTCTTCAAGACACGATGATGGAGATCATGATGATGAAGATCATGGTGTCGAGCCGGTGACAAGATGATCATGGTGCCCCGAAGATGGAGATCCAAGGAGCAAGATGATATTGGCCATATCATGTCACTTTAATTGATTGCATGTGATGTTTATCATGTTTATGCATCTTGTTTACTTAGAACGACGGTAGTAAATAAGATGATCTCTCACTAAAATTTCAAGAATTGTGTTCCCCCTAACTGTGCACTGTTGCTAAAGTTCGTTGTTCCGAAGCACCACGTGATGATCGGGTGTGATAGGTTCTAACGTTCGCATACAACGGGTGTAAGCCAGATTTACACACGCAATACACTTAGGGTTCACTTGACGAGCCTAGCATGTACAGACATGGCCTCGGAACACGGAAGACCGAAAGGTCGAACACGAGTCGTATAGAAGATACGATCAACATGAAGATGTTCACCGTTGATGACTAGTCCGTCTCACGTGATGATCGGACACGGGCTAGTCGATTCGGATCGTGTATCACTTAGATGACTAGAGAGATGTCATTCTGAGTGGGAGTTCATTAAAATTTGATTAAGATGAACTTAATTATCATGAACTTAGTCTAAATTCTTTACAATATCTCTTGTAGATCAAATGGCCCACGCTCAAGTTTCCCTTAACTTCAACGCGTTCCTAGAGAAAACCAAGCTGAAAGACGATGGTAGCAACTATACGGATTGGGTCCGTAACCTGAGGATTATCCTCATAGCTGCCAAGAGATCATATGTCCTTGAAGCACCGCTAGGTGATGCACCTGGTCCCGATGCGACCCAAGACGTTTTGAACGTCTGGCAGTCGCGTAGTGATGATTACTCCCTGGTTCAGTGCGGCATGCTTTACAGCTTAGAGTCGGGGCTCCAAAAACGTTTTGAGAACCACGGAGCATATGAGATGTTCGAAGAGCTGAATATGGTTTTCCAAGCTCATGCCCGAGTCGAGAGATATGATGTCTCCGACGCATTCTACAGCTGTAAGATGGAGGAGAATAGTTCTGTCAGTGAGCACATCCTCAAGATTTCTGGATTGCACAACCGCTTGTCTCAGCTGGGAATGAATCTCCCAGATGAAGCGGTCGTTGACAAAATCCTCCAGTCGCTCCCACCAAGCTTCAAGAGCTTCGTGTTAAACTTCAATATGCAGGGGATGGAGAAGTCCATTCCCGAGGTGTATTCGATGCTGAAATTAGCGGAGGTGGATATCAAGAAAGAACATCAAGTGTTGATGGTCAATAAAACCACTAAGTTCAAGAAAGGCAAGGGTAAGAAGAACTTCAAGAAGGACGGCAAGGGAGTTGCCGCGCCCGGTAAGCCTGTTGCCGGGAAGAAGCCAAAGCATGGACCCAAGCCTGAGACAGAGTGCTTTTATTGCAAGGGAACGGGTCACTGGAAGCGGAACTGCCCCAAATACTTAGCAGACAAGAAGGCCGGGAACGTCAAGGGTATATTTGATATACTTGTTATTGATGTGTACCTTACCAGCGCTCGTAGTAGCTCCTGGGTATTTGATACCGGTGCAGTTGCTCATATTTGTAACTCTAAGCAGGAGCTGCGGAATAAGCGGAGACTGGCGAAGGATGAGGTGACGATGCGCGTCGGGAATGGTTCCAAGGTCGATGTGATCGCTGTCGGCACACTACCTCTACATCTACCCTCGGGATTAGTTTTAAACCTTAATAATTGTTATTTAGTACCAGCTTTGAGCATGAACATTGTATCTGGATCTCGTCTTATGCGAGATGGCTACTCTTTCAAATCGGAGAATAATGGTTGTTCTATTTATTTGAGAGATATGTTTTATGGTCATGCCCCGCTGGTCAATGGTTTATTTTTGATGAATCTCGAACGTGATGATACACATATTCATAGTGTAGATGCCAAAAGATGTAAAGTTGATAATGATAGTCCCACATACTTGTGGCATTGCCGCCTTGGTCATATTGGTGTCAAACGTATGAAGAAGCTCCATTCAGATGGACTTCTAGAGTCTCTTGATTATGAATCATTTGACACGTGCGAACCATGCCTGTCACACCCCAAAAATATTTATTTGGAATTTTGAAAACTTTTCAAAGTTTTAGCTAAGATTTAAAATTTTCTTGGAGGGTTCTGTTTGAAGGGTGGACTTATTTGATTTAATTGTTTTGGAGGTTTTCAAAACTTTTCTCTCTAAGGAATCTTTGGTTTTTGGTTATTTATTTTCAAAGGCAAAAGTCCTTTCCACCTCTTCTAACACCATAAAACCTCTCCAAATATTTTTATGCCACTCCAAGATTTACCTCTCAAGTCATGCACACCTTCTGTGATAGTATTCAACTCCTCCCCACTCCACAAAAATATTCTTTCTATATATTTTGAATTCCAAAAATGGAATTTGAATTAATCATAGTTTCTTGACATTTACAAAGGAACTATATTTTCTATGACTCTTCTGCCTCCACCAACATTATCCCTACATATATATGGTACCCTCAACCCATTTCTCCAAAAACATTTGGTCCCACAGTTCAAAAATTTCAAATCAAATTCAATTCAAATTTGGTCCAGAAATCATATTTCTGCCCCAAACCATTTCCAAACTTCACCAAAATTCTTGGCCTCCTGGCAAACTCATTTTTGAGTAACTACACACCACCACACAAAACCCCATGATCAAACAAGTTGCTTAAACCCCCAAAGCAATTCATCAAACAGTTGGCATGCACTGTTCATAACTGAATTGAAATTCAGTTAACTGAATTTCTTTCGGCCGACAGGGACAGCGATGCCGTGCATCCATCATCTTCCTCCCCCGCACGGCGATGTCGCCTGTGTTCAATGCCGTAGCTCCCCCTGGCCCAGCGCCCATCCACTCCACTCCGGTGAGATGGCACCGGGCCGGTGCAGCCTCCCCGAGCTCGTCCACGGCCGGGCCGAGCGGAACGCCACGGCCATAGGCCGCCATTCACTGCCCAGCAGCGCCCCTACCTACCTCTCCGCCCACGCGTCACTCTCCCTCACACCTCCGCGCAAAGGACACACCGGCCACGCCGCACGGGGCCCGTTTGACAGTCGCCGGAGCCGGCCGCTCCGCCGCGCCCGTGCGGACAGCACATCGCAAACGTGTCAAGCAGGCACGAGCTCGTCCACGCGGAAGCTTCGGACGAGCACCACGGGCCTCTTGAATGCCCCATCGCCCAGACCACCGGCCAGAACCAACCCCGGCGGCCATATTAACTCCGGCGATCTTCACCCGCTTCGGCTATCTTTGAACCGCCTATAAAAAGGGTCCCCGAGCCCCTCTAGCGCCAGCACTCGCCTCCACCACCACCCACACTCCCTCCTGACCACCCACCAGGCCCCGAGGGGGTCATCTTCTCCCTCTCCGGCCACCGCTCCGCCGCCTCTGTCCTCGAACCGAACCGAGCACCTACACCACCAGAGCAGCCCAAACTCCGTCGATCCTCCCCTTTTCCACCACCATGCCGAATCCCTAAGTCAATTTCCCTTCCCGAGCCCTCTCCGACGAGCCACCACTTCACCCGAATCACCGTCCGCCGGCGACGAGCTCACCGCCGTTCAGGTGACCGCCGGTGGCCACCTCCACCACCCCTGGATGCGGAAGTCCACGCTGGTCATGTTGCGACCAGCGCCGGGCCCTGAGACCCCGGCGATCGTCGCTGGCGATCGCCGCCGCTTCTCTGTACTCGCGTGCGAGCGCGTTCAAATTTTAAACCTGACGGGTGGCCCCCACCCGTCAGCTCTCTCTATCTCTGTTTCCGTTTTAAGTGGAAGCGCACTCTGCGCTTTACGTCTTCTGCACCGGAAGACGCACTCGTATCCGAAACGTTTTCTTTTAAAACAACTCAGGGACTTCTGTTTTACAGAAAAACCCCTGGTTTTGAAAAGCTAATAACTTTTAAAATATAAATCCAAATGAGTTGATTCTTTTTGCTAAAATTTTCTTTTCTGCTCTAGTTTATTTTAAGATTTATTTAAAAATATTTTGAGAACTTTTTCTGTTCTGTGTTGATTTTCTTATTCGAATTCAAATTTGAATTTTTCAGAAAAAGAAGAAGGAACTTTTGCTGGGATTTCTGAAGGGTTTTCTCCTGATTACTTTGGACAAGGCAAGCATTATTGAACCTGAGTTATGATGTTTGCTTTCTTGCATGGCTACATAGTTTAGTAGTGCATCACATACGTTGCATGTTATATCACATGTGCATGCATGGTCATGTCATTCTTATTTTCACCTTGGCTTGCATGTCACCCTAGCTTGTCTGGCATGCATGTGGTTACGTGAGGGCAGAAATGTTGCTGCTGGTTGGGACATGCTGGTGGGCATGGTCCTTTGTTGACACAATGGTGTCGTGTGATACTGATAAAGAATATCGGTGATATGTTAACAGTACCTCCCGAGTCTGCCTAGAACGAGTCTTGCTCTATACACCTAGCTGTATACCGTGCTGCCACGGGTCCTTCCAAAAAGGAGGGTACGGCCTAGTAAGTTGATAACCCCTGTACGGGTACACGCCACACAGATACTACGATGAAGGTTGTAGCCTGTCATCGGGTCAGGGGCATGGGTGTTTCCGGTTGTAGCCGAGAGGGGGGCACCCCTTGTAATCCGCGCGTTTAATAGTGATCCCATGCTTTTCGGAGGTTGTAGCCTCCCTGACTTAAGGTTTCTGGAGCGATGCTCTGGGTGAGTCCTGGCATCCGGTTGGTGCGTATGCGTCAGGTGTGTTTTCAACCCAAAATCCGTACTGGGTATTAGTCAGTACACGGTACTGTCTAAGGAAAGCCCATACGCGTGGGTAAAGAGTACACCCTCTGCAGAGTTATATCTATTCGAATAGCCGCGTCCACGGTCAAGGACTTAGTTGGGTGGGTCAAGTATTCGGTCCCGGTGTCAGTCTCTGGAGGAAAATAATATACTTGAGCATGTTATGGCTGCATGATGCTTTTGTCACAATCAGTATTATCATGAATCTATTTATGATGAATATTATGTTTATGGACTAACCCGATGGTTTTATTGTTACTTTCAAGAGTGTCTCAGGGGCTGGCTAGACTACCCCGGACACTTGTTTTTATTTTAAAGTCCTCTTGTGGCGTCCCTCGAGTGTCAGGCGGTTTATCACGCCACTACTCTTGTGGATACCCAACTGGCATTTCTTTTAAAGTCCTCTTGTGGCGTCCCTCGAGTGTCAGGCGGTTTATCACGCCACTACTCTTGTGGATACCCAACTGGCATTTCTTTTAAAGTCCTTTTTGTGGCGTCCCTCGAGTGTCAGGCGGTTTATCACGCCACTACTCTTGTGGACACCCGACTGGCATTTCTCTTCAAGTCCTACCGTGATGTCACTTGACATCCGACCGGCATTTCTTTTATCTTCTTATATTATTAATAATTATTTTTGTACTGACCATGCTTCACCATGCCAAGTCTTGATAATTGTTGCATACATGTGGTTTATTTATCATGGCATGTGTTTTCAGTATACCTTGTATTCATAATGTTTGCGAGTACATTCAAAGTACTCACCGGCTTGTCCCTGGCTATCTACTTGGCCAGACCTGGAGGAGGATGAGCCATTGGAGGAGAGTTGCGCTAGCGAGGCCGACGCTTAGAAGGTTCCCAGTCAGCACGCCTGTGACTTGAGTCTATCACTTGTATCATCCGTCAAGCTTCCGCCACACCAATAAAATGGTCAAGCCTCACACTGACGCTTGACTCTATGCTAGTATATCAGTGTTGAGTTCCTCCACCCACTGTCATATTCCGCCACCCTAGTGTGTTGAGTTGTTGTAATAAAGTATTGAGTCACCCTGACTCAACCCTGTGTAATATTAGTGTACTGGTTATCTATATCAAGGTTGTCCACTGGTTGTGCTTGGGAGCCAGTGTGACTTAAGGCTATTCTGTGATTTGTTTCCCAGAATTGAGCCTGACAGACCTTGGTATCAGAGCCAGGCTGACTGTAGGAGCCCTAGGCACGATCGCTAGTCACCGAGTCAGTACTGACATTTTTCCAGCATGCATCTCATGCATCGTAGCAAAATTTCCTTAGTCATCATACACTTATGACGTGGCTACTTGGATTTTTGTCTACTGTTGTAGATGGCTGGTGGCAGCTGCCCATCGCAGGTTTTCGCCAACGAGCTAGCGGGATTTTCCCGCCTTCTCGCGAGCATCGCAAGGGACGCGATGGGGTCCCTCGGGCGTCCGGAGTACGTCACTTACCCGGACAAGATCTCAGAGACCCTGACTATGTACCAGGCTTCGGTATATATTCGGGGTGGTGCGTCCGTGTCTTTCCGCAACTATCGCTTCATGGGGAGAGCCATGCCCACTGAGAGGCATGCTATCCAGATGGCCGCACGTGAGGCTATCGCACGTCTCAGGGACATCCTGTCCGTTATGCAGAACCGTCCCTATTACTACCTGCCTTGCCACGTTCCATATACTAGCCACTATGCTTTTTCCTGCACCATAGGGGAAAAGGATCTGGCTATTGAGCCACTTGTCCAGTATACCATGGCCTTGGAGTCAGCTTTCACCTCCCTGGTGGATGACTACCTCACTGCGCGGATGGACTTGTCTCGTGCAAGAATTATTCGCAGGAGCGAGTACCGCTCTCCTTCGCCTCGTGCTCCACGCACTTCCACTCCACCAACTACTTCTCTGGCTAGTCCCGCGGCTCAGCACTCGACCTCGACTGGCGATGCTAGCCGTCTGGTCGCACCCATCCCGACCAGAGCTTCCCCACTGACGAGCACGGTGCCACCTCCAGCAGGCGCGGCATCAACGACCACATGACTAGAGGCGATCCTCGAGGAGGAGGAGGAGGATGACGAGGGCGAGGTCGCATCCTGGGTGCCTTGCCTGAGTCTCACTCTCAGCAGGACCTAGGATGAGCCGTGGGGACGAACGCAGTTTACTTCGCCAGATGACCACTTGAAAACACGGGTGTAATATATTTATTTCCTGTTCTGCCTCGCCTTTGTAAAATAGCGATGTTAGGACCACAGATCGATGAGAGCGCGGAGAGTGCGCTAGTGGAATAAATGATCTTGTATGATACAGTTTCCGCATGTATCCTGTATAATTAAATCCTGCTTGTAAAATTAAATCACTTGTGGAATATATCTGGCTGCCTTGTCTTACCTTGTCCTGGGGGGGAAAATTTATTTGGGTATTTATTTTCTGCTATTTGATTATTTTCCTTGGTGTTATGCAAATACCCCAGAAAGAAAATGCATCGTCCCTGGACCCGTTCTATGCCAACTCCGCCTGGGAACAACTCGGGACAGATGGGAAATAATTTCACTCAAGGGCAGACAAGTCAGCAAAGCAGTGAATCAGCGTTCTCACAAGTATGTCGCCTATATGAGCAGAGTCAGCAACAGCATCAGGAGATGATGCAGCATTTGATCAACATGGGAAATCACCATGAACAACAACAACCCAGGTCCAAACTGTCTGAGTTACAAAAGACCCGCCCGACGGTCTTTACTCACACTGACAAGCCACTAGAGGCAGACGACTGGCTTCGAGACATGGAAAGAAAATTGGTCATTGCCCAGTGTACTGACCAGGAAAAGGTGCTGTACACACCGCACTATTTTTCTGGAACGGCTGCTTCGTGGTGGGAAAACTTATGTCACACCCACCCTGACGGAGCAAATATGACATGGGCACAATTCAAGGAGAATTTCCGAGGAGCGCATATCCCAAATAGCATTATGAAATTAAAGAAGAGGGAATTTGAGGATCTCAAGCAGCGGGGCTCCACAGTATCCCAATACCTGGATCAGTTTACTCAGTTGGCCCGGTACGCCAACGACGAGTATATGACAGAGAATAAAAAGATGGAGAAATTTCTCGACGGACTTATTTCGTCGCTAAAATGCCAGCTGATGGTTCATACCTTTCCAGACTTTAAGACACTTGTGGATAAGGCTATTATTCTGGAAAATGAACATCGCAATATGGATGAGGCCCGCAAGCGTCGCATGAACCAGTCAGGACAGGTCCGCAACAACAGGCCCAGGAATGATGTTCAAAAGCCAGTAGTAATCCGACCAACAAATACAGCTCCACCACAGAACCGCAGTGCATTCCACAATAGGACCAAGGATACAAATTTTTATCCTGGAGTCACCTGTTACTCCTGTGGAGAAGCGGGGCATTATGCTAAACAGTGCCCAAAACAAGGAAACAACCCTCCCAAAGCCAACAACAACAACAATGGCCGTGGTACGACCAACGCTCCGCGACGCAACAACTTCAACCCCAATAACAACCACAAGCAAGGACATATCAACCACGTGACTTTTGAGGAAGCTCAGAACGCACCGGATATCGTGTTTGGTACGTTCCCCGCCAACTCAGTAGATGCTACAATTTTATTTGATTCCGGAGCTTCCCACTCTTGCATTTCTAAAAGATTTGCCTCGAAGAATCAGTTTCCCTTTTTGCCGTTACAAAATTCCATGGTTATTCAGTCCCCGGGATCAAAGCAAAATACTCAATGGTACTGCAAGGATGTGAACATCGAAATTGAAGGAATGGGATTCCTAGCCAACCTTATCATACTGGACGCAGTTGATTTGGACATTATTCTGGGAATGGATTGGTTAACCACAAACAAAGGTTTCATAGACTGCTATAACCGTACGGTAACCCTTACCAATTGCCAAGGAAATACAATAAAAGTGGGTACAAGGAAGATTGCCACATCCCAAGGGAAACTAAATCAAGTGGATACGGTGGATTTAAGTAAGGTTCCTGTAGTCTGTGAGTATCCTGACGTATTTCCTGAAGAGTTACCAGGAATGCCTCCGGACCGCGAAATTGAGTTTGTTATTGAACTAGCACCCGGAACGACACCCATATACAAGAAGCCGTACCGTATGGCTCCAACGGAATTGGCAGAATTAAAGAAGCAAATTAAGGAATTAATGGAGAAAGGTTACGTTCGACCCAGCTCATCACCATGGGGGTCGCCAGTGTTATTCGCCAAGAAGAGGGATGGTACCCTACGGCTATGTATTGATTACAGGGCACTTAATATGGTCACTATCAAGAATAAATATCCACCGCCCAGAATCAACGATTTGTTTGAGCAGCTAGCAGAAGCTAAAGTCTTCTCGAAGATAGACCTGAGATCAGGTTATCATCAGTTAAAAATTCGGACGACGGACATACCTAAGACGGCATTTACTACCAGATATGGATTATATGAGTTCACCGTGATGCCGTTCGGTTTGACCAATGCCCCGGCATATTTTGTGCATCTCATGAACAAAGTTTTTATGAAATATCTGGATAAATTCGTAGTGGTATTTATCGATGACATACTTATTTACTCTAAGACGCCCGAAGAGCATGAGCAACATCTTCGGATGGTACTGGAAGAGTTAAGAAAACATCAGCTATATGCCAAATTCAGCAAATGTGAATTTTGGTTGAGGGAAGTTGGTTTCCTCGGGCACGTATTGACCCAAGATGAAATCGCCGTGGACCCGGGAAAAGTAAAGGATGTGTTGGGATGGAAGCAACCCACAAACGTAACGGAGGTCAGAAGTTTTCTTGGTCTAGCGGGCTATTATCGAAGGTTTATAGAAGGATTCTCCACTATAGCCAGACCCATGACCCAGTTACTCAAGAAAGATAAGAAGTTTGAATGGACTGAAGCTTGTGAAAAGAGTTTTCAGGAGTTGAAAAAGAGGTTAACAACGTCACCAGTTCTGGTTGTACCCGATGTGCACAAAAATTTTGATATATACTGTGACGCATCCGGGAAAGGCCTTGGGTGTGTATTAATGCAAGAAGGAAAAGTAGTGGCTTACACCTCAAGACAGCTACGGCGACATGAAGAAAATTACCCCG
Source organism: Secale cereale (assembly GCA_902687465.1). Lineage (NCBI taxonomy): Eukaryota > Viridiplantae > Streptophyta > Magnoliopsida > Poales > Poaceae > Secale > Secale cereale. The sequence continues at coordinate 547,900,099 of LR738712.1, forward strand.
TTCATGATCTGGAACTTGCTGCAGTAATACACGCACTCAAAGAGTGGCGACACTATCTTCTGGGGAACCGATGTGAAGTATACACGGACCACAAAAGTCTTAAGTATATTTTCACGCAGCCGGAATTAAATTTGAGACAACGACGTTGGCTTGAACTAATTAAGGATTATGACGTAGGAATTCACTATCACCCTGGTAAAGCCAATGTTGTGGCAGATGCCCTCAGCAGGAATCCATACGCCGGAAATGGCAGTGTACAACTCTCGCAACATGTGCTCAGCCAGGAATTTGCCAAGCTCAACATGACCCTAGTCACGGAGGGGACCATCTCCCAGTTGGAAATAAAACCAACATTAGAGGACCAGATCAGAAGAGCCCAGAAGGGGCACCCAAGTATTGAAGGGATCAGAAAAAAGATGAAACTGGGCCGGGCGCCCGAATTTATTGAAGACGACCAAGGAGTTATTTGGTTTGGACAGAGATTATGCGTACCAAACATTGAAGATTTAAAACAACAAATAATGGCAGAAGCGCACACCACTCCATATTCCATTCATCCCGGAGGGACCAAAATGTATAGGGATCTACAGGAGAGATTCTGGTGGCACGGAATGAAAAGGGATATAGCCATATATGTGGCATGCTGTGATACCTGCCAACGAGTGAAGGCGGAACACCAGAGACCAGCAGGGTTGTTGCAACCAATTAAGGTGCCTGAATGGAAATGGGATAGAATTGGAATGGATTTTGTTGTCGGTTTGCCAAGGTCACGCCATGGGAATGATGCTATCTGGGTAATAACAGATTCACTAACCAAGGTAGCACATTTCATTCCGGTAAAAACCACCTACTCAACACAGAGGCTAGCCAGGCTGTACCTATCCAGGATTGTTTGTCTACACGGGGTACCCAAAATAATTGTCTCTGACAGAGGCACCCAATTTGTCTCTAGATTTTGGGAACATCTACAGCAAGCCTTAGGCACGCAACTGGCTTTCAGCACAGCATACCACCCGCAGACCGGAGGACAGACAGAACGGGTAAACCAAATATTAGAGGACATGTTGAGAGCCTGTGTGCTTACCTACGGAGTCAGTTGGGAGGATAGTTTGCCTTATGCAGAATTCTCCTACAACAACAGTTATCAAGCTAGCCTAAAAATGGCACCGTTCGAAGCATTATACGGACGACGATGCCGGACCCCATTAAATTGGTCTGAAACCGGAGACAGCCGAATTTTTGGACCAGAAATGCTAATAGAGGCAGAAACCAAAGTAAAGCTTATTCAGGACCGACTAAGGGCAGCTCAAAGCCGACAGAAGAGTTATTTCGATCAAAAACACCGCCAGATCCACTTTGAGCCCAATGACTACGTATATCTTAGGGTATCTCCGACAAGGGGGCTACAGAGGTTTAAGGTTAAGGGGAAATTAGCACCCAGATTCATTGGACCATTCAAGGTAATCGCAAGAAGGGGCAAGGTTGCCTATCAACTGGAATTACCAGCAGAGTTATCAGATGTTCACGACGTGTTCCATGTGTCTCAACTGAGGAAGTGTATTAGCAACACGGAAAAACAAGTGCAGCACCAAGAATTAGACCTTCAACCCGATCTTACCTATCGGGAACGTCCTGTAAGAATTTTGGAGGAGTCTGAACGGAGAACCCGACAGAACGTAATAAAATTTTGCAAAGTCCAATGGAGCAATCACACCGAGGAAGAGGCAACCTGGGAAAGAGAAGATCATTTAAGGACTGAGTATCCGTACCTGTTTGAGGGACAGCTGGAATCTCGGGGACGAGATTTTTCTTAAGGGGGTAGGTGCTGTCACACCCCAAAAATATTTATTTGGAATTTTGAAAACTTTTCAAAGTTTTAGCTAAGATTTAAAATTTTCTTGGAGGGTTCTGTTTGAAGGGTGGACTTATTTGATTTAATTGTTTTGGAGGTTTTCAAAACTTTTCTCTCTAAGGAATCTTTGGTTTTTGGTTATTTATTTTCAAAGGCAAAAGTCCTTTCCACCTCTTCTAACACCATAAAACCTCTCCAAATATTTTTATGCCACTCCAAGATTTACCTCTCAAGTCATGCACACCTTCTGTGATAGTATTCAACTCCTCCCCACTCCACAAAAATATTCTTTCTATATATTTTGAATTCCAAAAATGGAATTTGAATTAATCATAGTTTCTTGACATTTACAAAGGAACTATATTTTCTATGACTCTTCTGCCTCCACCAACATTATCCCTACATATATATGGTACCCTCAACCCATTTCTCCAAAAACATTTGGTCCCACAGTTCAAAAATTTCAAATCAAATTCAATTCAAATTTGGTCCAGAAATCATATTTCTGCCCCAAACCATTTCCAAACTTCACCAAAATTCTTGGCCTCCTGGCAAACTCATTTTTGAGTAACTACACACCACTACACAAAACCCCATGATCAAACAAGTTGCTTAAACCCCCAAAGCAATTCATCAAACAGTTGGCATGCACTGTTCATAACTGAATTGAAATTCAGTTAACTGAATTTCTTTCGGCCGACAGGGACAGCGATGCCGTGCATCCATCATCTTCCTCCCCCGCACGGCGATGTCGCCTGTGTTCAATGCCGTAGCTCCCCCTGGCCCAGCGCCCAGCCACTCCACTCCGGTGAGATGGCACCGGGCCGGTGCAGCCTCCCCGAGCTCGTCCACGGCCGGGCCGAGCGGAACGCCACGGCCATAGGCCGCCATTCACTGCCCAGCAGCGCCCCTACCTACCTCTCCGCCCACGCGTCACTCTCCCTCACACCTCCGCGCAAAGGACACACCGGCCACGCCGCACGGGGCCCGTTTGACAGTCGCCGGAGCCGGCCGCTCCGCCGCGCCCGTGCGGACAGCACATCGCAAACGTGTCAAGCAGGCACGAGCTCGTCCACGCGGAAGCTTCGGACGAGCACCACGGGCCTCTTGAATGCCCCATCGCCCAGACCACCGGCCAGAACCAACCCCGGCGGCCATATTAACTCCGGCGATCTTCACCCGCTTCGGCTATCTTTGAACCGCCTATAAAAAGGGTGCCCGAGCCCCTCTAGCGCCAGCACTCGCCTCCACCACCACCCACACTCCCTCCTGACCACCCACCAGGCCCCGAGGGGGTCATCTTCTCCCTCTCCGGCCACCGCTCCGCCGCCTCTGTCCTCGAACCGAACCGAGCACCTACACCACCAGAGCAGCCCAAACTCCGTCGATCCTCCCCTTTTCCACCACCATGCCGAATCCCTAAGTCAATTTCCCTTCCCGAGCCCTCTCCGACGAGCCACCACTTCACCCGAATCACCGTCCGCCGGCGACGAGCTCACCGCCGTTCAGGTGACCGCCGGTGGCCACCTCCACCACCCCTGGATGCGGAAGTCCACGCTGGTCATGTTGCGACCAGCGCCGGGCCCTGAGACCCCGGCGATCGTCGCCGGCGATCGCCGCCGCTTCTCTGTACTCGCGCGCGAGCGCGTTCAAATTTTAAACCTGACGGGTGGCCCCCACCCGTCAGCTCTCTCTCTCTCTGTTTCCGTTTTAAGTGGAAGCGCACTCTGCGCTTTACGTCTTCTGCACTGGAAGACGCACTCGTATCCGAAACGTTTTCTTTTAAAACAACTCAGGGACTTCTGTTTTACAGAAAAACCCCTGGTTTTGAAAAGCTAATAACTTTTAAAATATAAATCCAAATGAGTTGATTCTTTTTGCTAAAATTTTCTTTTCTGCTCTAGTTTATTTTAAGATTTATTTAAAAATATTTTGAGAACTTTTTCTGTTCTGTGTTGATTTTCTTATTCAAATTCAAATTTGAATTTTTCAGAAAAAGAAGAAGGAACTTTTGCTGGGATTTCTGAAGGGTTTTCTCCTGATTACTTTGGACAAGGCAAGCATTATTGAACCTGAGTTATGATGTTTGCTTTCTTGCATGGCTACATAGTTTAGTAGTGCATCACATACGTTGCATGTTATATCACATGTGCATGCATGGTCATGTCATTCTTATTTTCACCTTGGCTTGCATGTCACCCTAGCTTGTCTGGCATGCATGTGGTTACGTGAGGGCAGAAATGTTGCTGCTGGTTGGGACATGCTGGTGGGCATGGTCCTTTGTTGACACAATGGTGTCGTGTGATACTGATAAAGAATACCGGTGATATGTTAACAGTACCTCCTGAGTCTGCCTAGAACGAGTCTTGCTCTATACACCTAGCTGTATACCGTGCTGCCACGGGTCCTTCCAAAAAGGAGGGTACGGCCTAGTAAGTTGATAACCCCTGTACGGGTACACGCCACACAGATACTACGATGAAGGTTGTAGCCTGTCATCGGGTCAGGGGCATGGGTGTTTCCGGTTGTAGCCGAGAGGGGGGCACCCCTTGTAATCCGCGCGTTTAATAGTGATCCCATGCTTTTCGGAGGTTGTAGCCTCCCTGACTTAAGGTTTCTGGAGCGATGCTCTGGGTGAGTCCTGGCATCCGGTTGGTGCGTATGCGTCAGGTGTGTTTTCAACCCAAAATCCGTACTGGGTATTAGTCAGTACACGGTACTGTCTAAGGAAAGCCCATACGCGTGGGTAAAGAGTACACCCTCTGCATGTTGGAAATATGCCCTAGAGGCAATAATAAAAGAGTTATTATTATATTTCCTTGTTCATGATAATCGTTTATTATCCATGCTATAACTGTATTGATTGGAAACTCAAATACACGTGTGGATGAATAGACAGACTTTGTGTCCCTAGTGAGCCTCTACAGGACTAGCTCGTTGATCAAAGATGACCGTGGTTTCCAGGTCATAGACATGAGTTGTCATTTGATGACGGGATCACATCATTAGGAGAATGATGTGATGGACGAGACCCAAACGTTAACATAGCTTTTGATCGTGTCAGTTATCGCTATAGTTTTCTGCATGTCAAGTATAAGTTCCTATGACCATGAGATCATGTAACTCACTGACACCGTAGGAGTGCTTTGTGTGTGCCAAACGTCACAACGTAACTGGGTGACTATAAAGGTACTCTACAGGTATCTCCGAGGGTGTCTGTTAAGTTGACATGGATCGAGACTGGGATTTGTCACTCCGTGTGACGGAGAGGTATCTCCGGGCCCACTCGGTAATACGTCATCTCAATGAGCTCAAAGTGACTAAGTAGTTGGTCACGGGATTATGTATTACGGTAACGAGTAAAGAGACTTGCCGGTAACGAGATTGAACTAGGTATAGAGATACCGACGATCGAATCTCGGGCAAGTAACATACCGACGAGACAAAGGGAACTGTATACGGGATTGCCTGAATCCTTGACATCGTGGTTCATCCGATGAGATCATCGAGAAACATGTAGGAACCAATATGGGTATCCAGATCCCGCTATTGGTTATTGACCTGGGAGTGTCTCGGTCATGTCTACATGGTTTCCGAACCCGCAGGGTCTACACACTTAACGTTCGGTGACGCTAGGGTTGTTAGTGAGAAAAGTGTATGGTTACCGAAGGTTGTTCGGAGTCCCGGATGAGATCCCGAACATGACGAGGGTCTCCGGAATGGTCCGGAGACGAAGATTGATATATAGGATGATAGGTTTCGGAGTCCGGAAGTGTTCCGGGGAGCATCAGGAAATCGGCGGAGTACCGGAAAGTGTTTCGGGGGGTCCGGAAGAAGTTCTGGGCCTAATGGGCCACAAGGGGGAACACCACAGCCCTCAGGGGGCTGTGCGCCCCCCCCCTGGGCCCTCTCCTCATGCGGCTAAGGGGGTGGGACCCCCTAGGGCAGCCGCACCCCTTGGCCTTGGGGGGCAAGGCACCTAGGGGGGGAAACCCTAGGGCCTGGCCGCCCCCCCCTGCCTTGGCCGCCACCCCTCCTTGCCCTGGCCGCCGGCCCCTAGGGGGAAACCCTAGGGCGCCCTCACCTCTCCACCCCCCCTATATATAGTGAGGCAAAGGGAGGGCAGCAGACACAAGTTCGTGCCTCGGTGCTGCCCTCCCTCTCCCGTAATATCTTCTTCTCCCGCGGTGCTTAGGCGAAGCCCTGCTGGAGTTCTTCTCCACCATCACCACCACGCCGTCGTGCTGCCGGTTCTCCATCAACCTCTCCTCCACCCCTTGCTGGATCAAGAAGGAGGAGACGTCCCCGAGCCGTACGTGTGAAGAACGCGGAGGCACCGTTGCTTCGGTGCTAGGATCTTCGGCGATCTGAATCGCGGCGAGTACGACTCCATCACCCGCGTTCATAACGCTTCCGCTTAGCGATCTACAAGGGTACGTAGATCAAACTCTCCTCTCGTAGTTGCATCTACTAGATTGATCTTGGTGAACGGTAGGAAAATTTTTGTTTCCCATGCAACGTTCCCCAACAGTGGTATCAGAGCCAGGTTCTTGCGTAGATGCTTTCTCGAGTAGAACATAAAAGGGTTTGTGGCGTTGATGTTTAAATTGCTGCCCTCCTTAGTCTTTCTTGATTCAACGGTATTATGGGATGAAGCGGCCCGGACCAACTTTACATGTCCACGTACATGAGACCGGTTCCATCGACAGACATGTGACTTTTGTTGCATAAGATGGCTGGCGGGTGTCTGTCTCTCCTATCTTAGTTGAATCGGAATAGAACAAGGCGGTCCTTGTAGAAGGTTAAATAGCAACTTGAATATCACCGTTGTGGTTTTGCGTAGGTAAGAAGCGTTCTTGCTAGATACCCATAGCAGCCACGTAAAACATGCAACAACAAATTAGAGGACGTCTAACTTGTTTTTGCAGGGTATGTATGTGATATGATATGGCCAATGACATGATGAAATATATTTTGATGTATGAGATGATCATGTTGTAATAGTTAATATCGACTTGCATGTCGATGCATACGGCAACCGGCAGGAGCCATAGGGTTGTCTTTAATTTTTTGTATGACCTGCGTGTCAATCATTAAGCGCTTTTGTAATGCTTTACTTTATCGCTAAGCGGTAGCAATAGTAGTAAGAGCATGGTGGGCGCCGACAACCCCGATGGCGACACGATGATGGAGATCATGATGATGGAGATCATGGTGTGACGCCGGTGACGATGGAGATCATGCCGGTGCTTTGGAGATGGAGATCAAAAGCACGAGTTGATGGCCATATCATGTCACTTATGATTTGCATGTGATGTTAATCCTTTTATGCATCTTATTTTGCTTAGGACGACGGTAGCATTATAAGATGATCCTTCACTAAATTTCAAGATAAAATTGTGTTCCCCCCGAGTGTGCGCCGTTGCGAAGGTTCGTCGTTTCGAAGCACCACGTGATGATCGGGTGTGATAGACTCTACGTTCGCATACAACGGGTGCAAGCCAGTTTTGCACATGCAGAACACTCGGGTTAGACTTGACGAGCCTAGCATGTACAGACATGGCCTCGGAACACGGAGGACCGAAAGGTCGAGCATGAGTCATATAGTAGATATGATCAACATGTAGATGTTCACCATTGACACCACCTCATCTCACGTGATGATCGAACTTGGGTTGGTGGATCTGGATCATGTCACGCTCGAATGACCAGAGGGATGTCAATTTGAGTGGGAGTTATAAATAATTTGATTAGGTAATAACTCACTTATCATGAACAATAGTCTAAAATGTCTTTGCAAATCTTTTGTTGTAGATGGCTCGCGCAGTAGCTCCCCTGAATTTTAATGCGTTCCTAGAGAAAGCTAAACTGAAAGATGATGGGAGCAACTTTGTGGACTGGCTCCGCAATCTGAGGATCATCCTCACAGCTGCCCAAAAGGTTTATGTCCTAAATGCACCGCTAGGTGAACCCCCCGCTCCTACAGCCTCTGCGGACGTTATGAACGTCTGGCAGTCGCGTTCGGATGACTACTCAATAGTGCAGTGTGCCATGTTGTATGGTTTGGAAGGAGGACTTCAAAGGCGTTTTGAACGTCATGGGGCATATGAGATGTACCAGGAGTTGAAGTTCATCTTTGAAAAGAATGCTAAGATCGAGAGGTATGAGACCACCGATAAATTCTTTGCCTGCAAGATGGAGGAGAATTCGTCTGTCAGTGAGCACTTACTGAAGATGTCTGGGTACTATACCCGCATAGCTGATCTGGGACTTGTGTTCCCGGATGAGGCTATCATTGACAGAATTCTCCAGTCACTCCCGCCTAGCTACAAGAGCTTCGTGCAGCAGTATAACATGCAAGGGATGAACAAAACCATCGCCGAGCTGTTTTCGATGCTGAAAGTCGCTGAGGCAGACATCCAGAAGGAGTATCAAGTGTTGATGGTCAATAAAACCACCAGTTTCAAGAAGAATGGCAAGGGCAAGAAGGGTAACTCTAAGAAGAAACCCAAGGCTGGGCCTAAGCCAGAGACTGAGTGTTTCTATTGCAAAGGGAACGGCCACTGGAAGCGGAACTGCCCCAAGTATCTGGCAGACAAGAAGGGGGCCAACAACAACAACAACAAAGGTATATGTGATATACATGTTATTGATGTGTACCTTACCAACTCTCGTTGTAGTGCCTGGGTATTTGATACCGGTTCGGTTGCTCACATTTGCAACTCTAAACAGGAACTGCGGAATAAACGGAGGCTGGCGAAGGACGAAGTGACGATGCGCGTGGGAAATGGTTCCAAGGTTGATGTGATCGCCGTCGGCACGCTCGCTCTTCGATTACCATCGGGATTAGTTATGAACCTGAATAATTGTTATTTAGTGCCTGCGTTAAGCATGAACATTATATCTGGATCTTGTTTATTGCGAGACGGTTACTCATTTAAATCAGAGAATAATGGTTGTTCTATTTATATGAGTAATATCTTTTATGGTCATGCGCCCGAAGTTAGGGGTTTATTCTTATTGAATCTCGATAGTGATGATACACATGTTCATAACATTGATGCCAAAAGATGTAGAGTTGATAATGATAATACCACTTTCTTGTGGCACTGCCGTCTGGGTCATATCGGCGTGAAACGCATGAGGAAGCTCCATGCTGATGGACTTTTGGAGTCTCTTGATTTTGAATCACTTGACACGTGCGAGCCGTGCCTCATGGGCAAGATGACAAGGACCCCGTTTTCAGGGACAATGGAACGGGCAAGTGACTTATTGGAAATCATACATACTGATGTGTGCGGTCCGATGAGTGTAACGGCGCGCGGTGGATATCGTTATTTTCTCACCTTCACTGACGACTTAAGTAGATATGGGTATATTTACTTGATGAAGCATAAGTCTGAAACTTTTGAAAAGTTCAAGCAATTTCAGAGTGAAGTTGAAAATCATCGTAACAAGAAGATCAAATTCCTACGATCTGATCGAGGGGGAGAATATCTGAGTTATGAGTTTGGTGATCACTTAAGAAAATGTGGAATTGTTTCACAGTTGACACCACCTGGAACACCACAGCGTAATGGTGTGTCCGAACGTCGTAATCGAACCCTATTAGATATGGTGCGTTCTATGATGTCTCTTGCCGACTTGCCACTATCGTTTTGGGGATATGCGTTAGAGACAGCTGCATTCACTTTAAATAGGGCTCCATCTAAGTCCGTTGAGACAACACCGTATGAACTGTGGTTTGGTAAGAAACCTAAGTTGTCTTTTCTCAAGGTTTGGGGTTGCGATGCTTATGTCAAAAGGCTTCAGCCAGAAAAGCTCGAACCCAAAGCGGACAAATGTGTCTTCATAGGATACCCAAAAGAAACAGTTGGGTACACCTTCTATCTCAGATCCGAGGGCAAAGTGTTTGTCGCTAAGAACGGGTCCTTTCTCGAGAAAGAGTTTCTCTCGAAAGAATTGAGTGGGAGGAAGGTAGAACTTGATGAGGTTATTGAACCTCTGCTTCAACCAGAAAGTAGCGCAGCACAAAAAGATGTTTTTGTGGAGCCTGCAGAGGTTGAAGAGGAAGCCAATGATGATGATCAAGAAGGTTCTGATCAAGTTACTACCGAACCTCGTAGGTCGACAAGGGTACGCACTGCACCTGAGTGGTATGGTAACCCTGTCTTGGAGGTCATGTTGTTGGACAACGGTGAACCTACGAGCTATGGAGAAGCGATGGTGGGCCCAGATTCCGACAAATGGTTAGAGGCCATGAAATCTGAGATGGGATCCATGTATGAAAACAAAGTATGGACTTTGGAAGTATTACCTGAAGGGCGGAAGGCCATTCAGAATAAATGGATTTTTAAGAGGAAGACGGACGCTGACGGTAATGTCACCGTGTATAAAGCTCGACTTGTGGCAAAGGGTTTTCCACAAGTTCAAGGGATTGACTACGATGAGACTTTCTCACCCGTAGCGATGCTTAAATCCGTCCGAATCATGTTAGCAATAGCTGCATATTTCGATTATGAAATTTGGCAGATGGATGTCAAAACAGCGTTCCTTAACGGTTTTCTTAAGGAAGAGTTGTATATGATGCAACCGGAGGGTTTTGTCGATCCAGAGAATGCTGACAAAGTATGCAAGCTCCAGCGTTCCATTTATGGGCTGGTGCAAGCATCTCGGAGTTGGAATCTTCGCTTTGATGAGGTGATCAAAGCGTTTGGGTTTATACAAGTTTACAACGAAGCTTGTATTTACAAGAAAGTGAGTGGGAGCTCTATAGCGTTTCTAATATTATATGTGGATGACATATTGCTGATTGGAAACAATATAGAATTTTTGGATAGCGTGAAGGGGTATTTGAACAAGAGTTTTTCGATGAAAGATCTCGGTGAAGCTGCTTTCATATTGGGCATCAAGATCTATAGAGATAGATCAAGACGCTTAATAGGACTTTCACAAAGCACATACCTTGATAAAGTTTTGAAGAAGTTCAAAATGGATCAATCCAAGAAGGGGTTCTTGCCGGTATTGCAAGGTACAAAGTTGAGTAAGACTCAATGCCCAGTGACTGCAGAAGATAGAGAAAAGATGAGTGTCGTCCCCTATGCTTCAGCCATAGGCTCTATCATGTATGCAATGTTGTGCACAAGACCAGATGTCAGCCTTGCCATAAGTATGGCCGGAAGGTTTCAAAGTAATCCTGGTATGGATCACTGGACAGCGGTCAAGAATATCCTAAAGTACCTGAAAAGGACTAAGGATATGTTTCTCGTTTATGGAGGTGATCAAGAGCTCGTCGTAAAGGGTTACGTCGATGCAAGCTTTAACACTGATCCGGATGACTCTAAGTCTCAAACCGGATACGTATATATTCTCAACGGGGGAGCGGTAAGCTGGTGCAGTTCCAAGCAGAGCGTGGTAGCTGATTCTACGTGTGAAGCGGAGTATATAGCTGCCTCGGAGGCGGCTAAGGAAGGTGTCTGGATGAAGGAGTTCATGACAGATCTTGGAGTTGTGCCTAGTGCACTGAACCCAATGACTCTGTTCTGTGACAACACTGGTGCCATTGCTCTAGCCAAGGAACCAAGGTTTCACAAGAGGACCAGACACATAAAGCGACGCTTCAATTCCATCCGCGATTCGGTCAAGGAGGAGGACATAAACATTTGCAAAGTACACACGGATTTGAATGTTGCAGATCCGTTGACTAAGCCTCTTCCACGGGCTAAGCATGATCAACACCAAGACTCTATGGGTGTTAGATTCATTACCTTGTAATGCTAGATTATTGACTCTAGTGCAAGTGGGAGACTGTTGGAAATATGCCCTAGAGGCAATAATAAAAGAGTTATTATTATATTTCCTTGTTCATGATAAACGTTTATTATCCATGCTATAATTGTATTGATTGGAAACTCAGATACACGTGTGGATGAATAGACAGACTTTGTGTCCCTAGTGAGCCTCTACAGGACTAGCTCGTTGATCAAAGATGACCGCGGTTTCCAGGTCATAGACATGAGTTGTCATTTGATAACGGGATCACATCATTAGGAGAATGATGTGATGGACGAGACCCAAACGTTAACATAGCTTTTGATCGTGACAGTTATCGCTATAGTTTTCTGCATGTCAAGTATAAGTTCCTATGACCATGAGATCATGTAACTCACTGACACCGTAGGAGTGCTTTGTGTGTACCAAACGTCACAACGTAACTGGGTGACTATAAAGGTACTCTACAGGTATCTCCGAGGGTGTCTGTTGAGTTGACATGGATCAAGACTGGGATTTGTCACTCCGTGTGACGGAGAGGTATCTCCGGGCCCACTCGGTAATACGTCATCTCAATGAGCTCAAAAGTGACTAAGTATGATACAGGGTGGAACCCTAATCAGCGGATCTTTCACGTTTGGAGGTTGGCACACGATGAACACGGGGAATCACAGGGGAAAGAAGGGGGAAACACAAGAGGAAAACACTCAATCAACACGAAAGCAATCACACAAATGCTAGATTCGCGATACAAGGTTGAGATCCATGATCCAAAGTCAACAACGGTGATACAGATAGTCTTCTCCGTGAGGAGGTCTTGGAATCCCGTGGGATCTTCCCGTTAGGGGTCTTGAATCCAGAGGTGGATCTTCTCCGTAGAGGCGCACCGGTCTCGTGGGAGAAATCCACACAAGTGTCAAATGAGCTAAACCACAGCTAACCCTAAACGGAATGAGGAGAGGAGTATATATAGTCTACGGGGCGAATGGGTACATGGGCCTCGGCCCAGGGGCTGCACGCAGGCAGATCAGGGGGCCGGATGTCCGGGCGACGGCCCGGATGTCCGGGTCTTCGAAGGGTGCCGGACGTCCGGGGCGAGGAGCCGGATGTCCGGGCTGGAGCGGTCAGGTTTCGGGCGCTCTCTGGACAGAGGCGCCGGATTTCCGGGCCCGGGGCCGGATGTCCGGGCCATGCTTGGCCGGATGTCCGGGCCCTGGCCGGATGTCCGGGCCCTGTAGCTTCAGTTGCTGCTGGCCTTCTGTAGTTGATGGCCCAGGTGCCGGATGTCCGGGCCATGGGGCCGGATGTCCGGGGCCTGGAGCTTCCTTCTGCCCTTCTCGATGGATCAGTTCGTCCGTGGCCTTGGGGACTTGTCCATCTTCACGCTCTTCTCCGAAGCGGTCTCCTTCACACCTGAGCACACAAAGCACACTCGCTTGAGGTAGCAACCATGTCTCGCAAGATTCATAAGGAAGTTGGGCTAGGAGTGACGTCACCTCGGTCTCGAAAGCTCTAGCACGAGCACGTGTCATCGGTCCTTGAGGCACTTGAGGGGGTGAAGGAGGGTCCATGGTGATGGCCCTAGGATACACCGTATCAAAGTAGTTGGTCACGGGATTATGTATTACGGTAACGAGTAAAGAGACTTGCCGGTAACGAGATTGAACTAGGTATAGAGATACCGACGATCGAATCTCGGGCAAGTAACATACCGACGAGACAAAGGGAACTGTATACGGGATTGCCTGAATCCTTGACATCGTGGTTCATCCGATGAGATCATCGAGAAACATGTAGGAACCAATATGGGTATCCAGATCCCGCTATTGGTTATTGACCTGGGAGTGTCTCGGTCATGTCTACATGGTTTCCGAACCCGCAGGGTCTACACACTTAACGTTCGGTGACGCTAGGGTTGTTAGTGAGAAAAGTGTATGGTTACCGAAGGTTGTTCGGAGTCCCGGATGAGATCCCGGACATGACGAGGGTCTCCGGAATGGTCCGGAGACGAAGATTGATATATAGGATGATAGGTTTCGGAGTCCGGAAGTGTTCCGGGGAGCATCAGGAAATCGGCGGAGTACCGGAAAGTGTTTCGGGGGGTCCGGAAGAAGTTCTGGGCCTAATGGGCCACAAGGGGGAACACCACAGCCCTCAGGGGGCTGTGCGCCCCCCCCTGGGCCCTCTCCTCATGCGGCTAAGGGGGTGGGACCCCCTAGGGCAGCCGCACCCCTTGGCCTTGGGGGGCAAGGCACCTAGGGGGGGAAACCCTAGGGCCTGGCCGCCCCCCCCTGCCTTGGCCGCCACCCCTCCTTGCCCTGGCCGCCGGCCCCTAGGGGGAAACCCTAGGGCGCCCTCACCTCTACACCCCCCCTATATATAGTGAGGCAAAGGGAGGGCAGCAGACACAAGTTCGTGCCTCGGTGCTGCCCTCCCTCTCCCGTAATATCTTCTTCTCCCGCGGTGCTTAGGCGAAGCCCTGCTGGAGTTCTTCTCCACCATCACCACCACGCCGTCGTGCTGCCGGTTCTCCATCAACCTCTCCTCCACCCCTTGCTGGATCAAGAAGGAGGAGACGTCCCCGAGCCGTACGTGTGAAGAACGCGGAGGCACCGTTGCTTCGGTGCTAGGATCTTCGGCGATCTGAATCGCGGCGAGTACGGCTCCATCACCCGCGTTCATAACGCTTCCGCTTAGCGATCTACAAGGGTACGTAGATCAAACTCTCCTCTCGTAGTTGCATCTACTAGATTGATCTTGGTGAACGGTAGGAAAATTTTTGTTTCCCATGCAACGTTCCCCAACACTGCAGAGTTATATCTATTCGAATAGCCGCGTCCACGGTCAACGACTTAGTTGGGTGGGTCAAGTATTCGGTCCCGGTGTCAGTCTCTGGAGGAAAATAATATACTTGAGCATGTTATGGCTGCATGATGCTTTTGTCACAATCAGTATTATCATGAATCTATTTATGATGAATATTATGTTTATGGACTAACCCGATGGTTTTATTGTTACTTTCAAGAGTGTCTCAGGGGCTGGCTAGACTACCCCGGACACTTGTTTTTATTTTAAAGTCCTCTTGTGGCGTCCCTCGAGTGTCAGGCGGTTTATCACGCCACTACTCTTGTGGATACCCAACTAGCATTTCTTTTAAAGTCCTCTTGTGGCGTCCCCTCGAGTGTCAGGCGGTTTATCACGCCACTACTCTTGTGGATACCCAACTGGCATTTCTTTTAAAGTCCTTTTTGTGGCGTCCCTCGAGTGTCAGGCGGTTTATCACGCCACTACTCTTGTGGACACCCGACTGGCATTTCTCTTCAAGTCCTACCGTGATGTCACTTGACATCCGACCGGCATTTCTTTTATCTTCTTATATTATTAATAATTATTTTTGTACTGACCATGCTTCACCATGCCAAGTCTTGATAATTGTTGCATACATGTGGTTTATTTATCATGGCATGTGTTTTCAGTATACCTTGTATTCATAATGTTTGCGAGTACATTCAAAGTACTCACCGGCTTGTCCCTGGCTATCTACTTGGCCAGACCTGGAGGAGGACGAGCCATTGGAGGAGAGTTGCGCTAGCGAGGCCGACGCTTAGAAGGTTCCCAGTCAGCACGCCTGTGACTTGAGTCTATCACTTGTATCATCCGTCAAGCTTCCGCCACACCAATAAAATGGTCAAGCCTCACACTGACGCTTGACTCTATGCTAGTATATCAGTGTTGAGTTCCTCCACCCACTGTCATATTCCGCCACCCTAGTGTGTTGAGTTGTTGTAATAAAGTATTGAGTCACCCTGACTCAACCCTGTGTAATATTAGTGTACTGGTTATCTATATCAAGGTTGTCCACTGGTTGTGCTTGGGAGCCAGTGTGACTTAAGGCTATTCTGTGATTTGTTTCCCAGAATTGAGCCTGACAATGCCTATTGGGCAAGATGACCAAGACTCCGTTCTCCGGAACAATGGAGCGAGCAGCCAACTTGTTGGAAATCATACATACCGATGTGTGCGGTCCAATGAGTGTTGAGGCTCGCGGAGGCTATCGTTATGTTCTCACCCTCACAGATGACTTGAGTAGATACGGGTATATCTATTTGATGAAACACAAGTCTGAGACCTTTGAAAAGTTCAAGGAATTTCAGAATGAGGTTGAGAATCAACGTGACAGAAAAATAAAGTTCTTACGATCAGATCGTGGGGGTGAATATTTAAGTCATGAATTTGGCACGCACCTTAGGAACTGTGGAATTGTTTCACAATTGACACCGTCCGGAACACCTCAACGTAACGGTGTGTCCGAACGTCGAAATCGTACTCTGTTGGACATGGTGCGATCTATGATGTCCCTCACCGATTTACCGCTTTCTTTTTGGGGTTATGCTTTAGAGACTGTCGCATTCACTTTAAATAGGGCTCCGTCGAAATCCGTTGAGACGACACCGTATGAACTTTGGTTTGGCAAGAAACCGAAACTGTCGTTTCTAAAAGTTTGGGGTTGCGATGCTTATGTCAAGAAACTTCAACCTGAAAAGCTCGAACCCAAATCGGAAAAATGCGTCTTCATAGGATACCCAAAGGAAACGATTGGGTACACCTTCTACCACAGATCCGAAGGCAAAGTATTTGTTGCCAAGAATGGATGCTTTTTGGAGAAAGAGTTTCTCTCGAAAGAAGTGAGTGGGAGGAAAGTAGAACTTGATGAGGTGACAGTCACCCCTCCTGAAAGTAGCGCAGCGCAGGAAATTGTTCCTGAGGTGCCTGCACCGACAAGGGAGGAAGTTGATGATAATGATCATGAAGAAACAGATCAAGTTACTACTGAACTTCGAAGGTCCACGAGGGCACGTTCCGCACCAGAGTGGTACGGCAACCCTGTCCTGGAAATCATGTTGTTAGACAACGGTGAACCTTCGAACTATGAAGAAGCGATGGCGGGCCCGGATTCCAATAAATGGCTTGGAGCCATGAAATCCGAGATAGAATCCATGTATGAAAACAAAGTATGGACTTTGGTGGACTTGCCTGACGACAGGCACGCCATAGAAAACAAATGGATATTTAAGAAGAAGACAGACGCGGATGGTAATGTGACCATCTATAAGGCTCGGCTTGTCGCTAAGGGTTATCGACAAGTTCAAGGGATTGACTACGACGAGACTTTCTCTCCCGTAGCGATGCTGAAGTCAGTCAGAATCATGTTAGCTATTGCCGCATTCTATGATTATGAGATACGGCAAATGGACGTCAAAACAACATTCCTTAATGGTTTCCTCAAGGAAGAGTTGTATATGATGCAGCCGGAAGGTTTTGTCGATCCAGAGAACGCTAACAAGGTATGCAAGCTCCAGCGCTCGATTTACGGGCTGGTGCAAGCATCTCGGAGTTGGAATATTCGCTTTAATGATGTGATCAAAGTGTTTGGCTTTATACAGACTTATGGAGAAGCCTGTATCTACAAGAAAGTGAGTGGGAGCTCTGTGGCATTTCTCATATTATATGTGGATGACATATTGCTGATGGGAAATGATATAGAATTCTTGGAAAATGTAAAGGCCTACTTGAATAAAAGTTTTTCAATGAAGGACCTTGGAGAAGCTGCTTACATATTAGGCATCAAAATCTATAGAGATAGATCAAGACGCCTCATTGGTCTTTCACAAAGTACATACCTTGACAAGATATTGAAAAAGTTCAATATGGATCAGTCCAAGAAGGGATTCTTGCCTGTTTTGCAAGGTATGAGATTGAGCAAGGCTCAGTCGCCGACCACGGCATAAGATAGAGAAAAGATGAGTGTCATTCCCTATGCGTCGGCCATAGGTTCTATCATGTATGCCATGCTGTGTACCAGACCTGATGTGAACCTTGCCATAAGTTTGGTAGGGAGGTACCAAAGTGATCCCGGTATGGAACACTGGACAGCGGTCAAGAACATCCTGAAGTACCTGAAAAGGACTAAGGATATGTTTCTCGTTTATGGAGGTGACGAAGTGCTCGTCGTAAAGGGTTACGTCGATGCTAGCTTCGACACAGATCTGGATGACTCCAAGTCACAAACCGGATACGTGTATATTTTTTATGGTGGGGCAGTCAGCTGGTGCAGTTGCAAGCAAAGCGTCGTGGCATCATCTACATGTGAAGCGGAGTACATAGCTGCTTCCGAAGCAGCGCAAGAAGGAGTCTGGATGAAGGAGTTCATCACCGACCTAGGAGTCATTCCAAGCGCGTCAAGCCCGATGACTCTCTTCTGTGACAACACTGGTGCTATTGCCATTACCAAGGAGCCCAGGTTTCACAAGAAGACCAAGCACATCAAGCGTCGTTTCAACTCCATCCGGAATTATGTTCAGGATGGAGACATAGATATTTGTAAAGTGCATACGGATCTGAATGTTGCAGACCCGTTGACTAAACCTCTTCCACGGGCAAAACATGATCAACACCATAACTCTATGGGTGTTCGATTCATCACAATGTAACTAGATTATTGACTCTAGTGCAAGTGGGAGACTGTTGGAAATATGCCCTAGAGGCAATAATAAAAGTATTATTATTATATTTCCTTGTTCATGATAATCGTCTGTTATTCATGCTTGAATTGTATTGTACGGAAACAACGATACATGTGTGAATACATAGACCACAATGAGTCCCTGGTAAGCCTCTAGTTACCAGCTCGTTGATCAACAGATGTTCACGGTTTCCTGACCATGGACATAGGATGTCAGTGATAACGGGATCACATCATTAGGAGAATGATGTGATGGACAAGACCCAATCCTGAGCATAGCACGAGATCGTATAGTTCGTAATGCATAAGCTTTTCGATGTCAAGTATTTATTCCTTAGACCATGAGGTTGTACAACTCCCGGATGCCGTAGGAATACTTTGGGTGTGCCAAACGTCACAACGTAACTGGGTGGCTATAAAGGTACGCATCGGGTATCACCGAAAGTGTCTGTTGGGTTGGTACGAACCGAGACTGGGATATTGTCACTCCGTATGATGGAGAGGTTCCTCTGGGCCCACTCGGTAAGACATCATCATAATGAGCTCAAGGTGACTAAGCAGTTAGTCATGGGATGATGGATTACGGATCGAGTAAAGAGACTTGCCATGACGAGATTGAACAAGGTATCGGGAATACCGACGATCGAATCTCGGGCAAGTACCGTACCGATGGACAAAGGGAATAACATACGGGATTGAGTGAATCCTTGACAAAGTGGTTCATCCGATGAAGATCATCGAGGAACACGTGGGAACCAACATGGGTATCCAGATCCCGCTGTTGGTTATTGACCGGAGAGTGGTCTCGGTCATGTCTACGTGTCTCCCGAACCCGTAGGGTCTACACACTTAAGGTTCGGTAACGCTAGGGTCATAGAGATACATGCACGTGGAAACCCGAAAGTTGTTCGGAGTCCCGGATGAGATCCCGGACGTGACGAGGAGTTCCGGAATGGTCCGGAGGTAAAAAATGATATATAGGAAGTCCAGTTTCGGCCATCGGGTGATCTCCGGGGGTCACCGGGAGTGTCCCGGGACCACCGGAGGGGTCCCGGGGGTCCACCGGGTGGGTCCACCCATCCCGGTGGGGCCCCTAGGCCGCAAAGGGGAAGTGGCCAGCCCTGATGGGCTGGCGCACCACATGGGCCCTCCTCCCCATGCGCCTAGGGTTGAAACCCTAGGGGGGAGGGGCGCCACCTTGCCTTGGGGGGCAAGAATCCCCCCCTGGCCGCCGCCCCACCCTGCAGATGGGATCTGCAGGGCCGGCGCACCCCCCTGGCCCCCTATATATATGTGGGGGGGAGAGGGCAGCCGCACCTTTGCCCCTGGCGCCTCTCCCCCTCCCGTCACACCTCCGTCTCCTTACGCAGGGCGCCGGCGAAGCCCTGCAGGATTCTCCACTGCATCCACCACCACGCCGTCGTGCTGCTGGATCTCCGACGACATCTCCTCCCCCCTTGCTGGATCAAGAAGGAGGTGACGTTGCTGTACCGGACGTGTGTTGAACGCGGAGGTGCCGTCCGTTCGGCGCTAGATCATCGGTGACGAAGAACGCGAAGAGTACGACTACTTCATCCACGCTTCTTCGAAAGCTTCCGCTCGCGATCTACATAACGGTATGTAGATGCACTCTTATTTGCTCGTTGCTAGATGTCTCCTTAGTTGGATCTTGGTGAAAGCGTAGAAAAATTTTGAATTCTGCTACGTTCCCCAACAGTCTAAGCCATCATTCAGATCAGGCGTCGCCATGCCGGCTGGGCGACGATGTATTAGCCTGGGCACCGGACCCTAAGGGCATCTTCAGCGTCCGTACAGCCTACCATCTTGCACATGATGAAAAGTACCGCACATATTTGTGCGCCACGAGCAGGGCACCGGACGGCACGTGTGCTGTCTGGGAAGCATTGTGGGGGTGCCCTGCTCCTCCGAAGGTACGAATTTTTGCCTGGTGGGTCGCTACTAACTCACTTGCTACTACGGCAAATTTGAAGCGTCGAAACATTGTGGTGACTGACACTTGCATTATTTGTGGACTGGAACGTGAGGACACTTTCCACGCGTTGTGCAGATGCCCGCTTGCCCAATGCCTATGGTGAGCCATGGGAGAACTCTGGAGCATGCCGAAGCTGGAAGATATCCAAAATACAGGGTCAGAGTGGCTACTCCAACTCCTGCTCCAATGCCAGCCGGAAGAACGACTACAAGTGCTGATGACGCTCTGGCGATCCTGGCACGTGCACAATGAACTCACTCACGACAAGCCAGCTCCACCTATTGAAGCCTCCACACGCTTCCTGAGCAGCTACATCGACACTCTTCTGTGCATCAAACAACACCCAATCGCTGACATGGACAAAGGGAAGATGATCGTTTCCTACCATGGTAAGCAACCTGCCGATCATGATGGCACCAAGACGCATGTGCTGGAGCAAACCACCAAGAGGACGGACAAAACTGAACATAGATGGGTCGTTTGTGGAAGAGCCGGGCACCGGAGGGGCTGGAATGGTTCTTCGCAGTGATTCAGGTCAAGTCATCTATTCCTCTTGTCGCTACCTCCGATCTTGTTCTTCAGCGCTTGAAGCAGAGCTGGCTGCATGCTTGGAAGGAATCAACATCGCGAGAGCCTGGAGTTCGGCTCCTATGATAGTAGAAACTGACTGTTTGGTTGCTGGGCAAATGATCATTCAGAGCGACATCAATAGGTCACCATGTGCGTCATACGTAGGGGAGATCAAGAGAATGTTAGAAGAGGTAAGAGAACATGCGATTTCACATGTGGTAAGGAGCAAGTCGCCCATGCTCTAGCTCACATGGGCCAGGTAGAGAAACGTACAGCAGTTTGGCTACGTAGTAATCCGGGAGAGATTAACATTTTTTGTAACTAGTAAACATGCACGTGCAACGCACGTCTCAAACGTTTATCAAGTGAGTTCATATGGTATAATTATTAAAACAATTCTTGCAAAAAAATGTTCAAATAAATACAAAATGTTGTCATGTCGCTCAAATTGTATTTTTAAAAATAAGACATAATGGTGAGACAACAAATATGTGAAGAATTGAGTGTCTGGCCACCATCACCGAAATTTATAAACAAACTGATTTCGGAGATGAATTTGCACATAATCAAATGGTCACTTCCAAGCACATGCAACTTGTATGATAGGAAATATTATAGGAAATAGAAGCTGATATGAGTCTGGCTACAACAATTGTATCTGTGCAGAAATTGAAGATGCTTTACAATAACTAACTGAAATTTAGAAGGACTAGAATAAATGCCATAATCATAATTTTGTTAACCCATTACTATGAGAGGATGTCATGTGCAGCTGTGATTCAACAATGAACAATCTCCTATGATGTTATCAGTTAATGACAACAATAATAAGAACCAAAGAACAATACGGCATCAATACCTTAGTTTACATATCATCATTTTGTTAAGAGAACATACCCTGTATTATCTACCCTAACGTTTCTCTCCTTAAATGAGCTGTGCATAATCTAAAAACAATTATAAATAGGTTCTAAACAAACAGATCTCTTTTGGATGACCAAATCAACTCCCCTTCATGCAGGAAAAAAACAGTGCTACCTCGTACAGAATGGACTTTGCAAAGAAAAACTACATAATCCAATTCATCCAATTAATGGAAGACTTCACCTAAAAATTTAATGCAAAACTTAGCTCTACGGGATATGAACCCCCACTTTCTTTTCTGCATTTCACCATTTTTTTGCCTCAGACACATGTTAGCCTCCCATGTGTACCTTCCCTGCCTCATCACCAAGGCAGACAATAAACATAGTACTGTAGCAAACAAGAATGCAGAAATCTCCATAAACAAACAAAACTCTATTTAATTTTTCTTTCTCTTTTTTTCTTTCTTTCTTTGTAATTCTCCCTTTCTTGATGCTATAAAAACTTATAGGGACATGGCTTACTATTTAAACTTTTAAGGGCAGTGAAAAACATAAAGTCAATCTATTAATCAGTGTAATAGGTTATCATCCAGTTCTATTTGGTATTGGTGCTTTCTCATTATTTAACCTGACAACAAGTCTTCGATTTATGGATGGTGCAAAAATAAGGGAAGAATAATCTAATAACATCATGTAGGCTTTGTTTATTTAGCATAAAAATGTTGCACTACAGAATGAACACTACATCCCATGAATACAAGAAGTTCACAACCTTATCACCTGGTTCCGCTATCAGACACATCCAATTATCATAGTCATGTTGACATATTCCATTCGTGTAGGCCTCTTGGCATATTCGATTAGCAGCATTTCAATTTTGTCAGAACTGCTCTGTCATCTTCGGAAGATTTCGTACAGCTACTGAAGCTAAACTGGTGGGCTTGTGAGCTAAACTCCCAATCGCAAGCAAGTGAACGAAACTCCCAATACATTTTTTTATACTGTTGTGTTAGAGGACACACTTTATTGCATTCCCACAAGTCTTTGGAGTTGCAATTAAGCTGAAGAAAATCATAAAAACATAAACTATACAATTACGAATACGCATCAAGCTAGTCCTCAGTTGCAACCATAGCGTAGTATGTATATATTAATCAAGCTAGTACCTGCTTGTTTGCTGGATTGTGGCCCCATGAAAGGCGCACGGTCTATTTCCCGATAGTGCTCCTCTTTAGCCATTGCAATGCATCTTCTGCATTCTTTCGGTGAAAGGGAAAAACATTGACAACATTAATGGATCGGATTCCGCCATGGTGACAGAGGCAATTTAACCAAACAAAAAAATTACATGGTGAAGAACTGAAAAGTATAAAAGTGCATGGCTAATAATCCATACCTTTGAAGAAACTGCACAAACCCGCACTGATTCCCAACTGGAATGTTCACATAGGAAATCTCACCCTATTGGGAGAAGGTTTGCTTAAGATTATCTTCACCAACATGTGGGTCAAGCCTAGCAACAAATACCCAAGGACAATTAAACAACGATGATAAAACAAAAGCTGTAACGATGTATATTGTATAAGTTACAACCAATACATTTGTACTCACAGTTATTTTTGTCAAATCTCCATCTGATCTAACGAATGAACCAGTAGACCCAGAAGTACCTAAACCAACATTTTTTTTCAGGAAATAGAAATAAACAGTTACAGCTAGGCAAACAACATTAAATGATTCCTGTAGAATATCTGATCCTGAAGAACACTGTTAATAACAATTCACAAGTTCTCAGATTTTAGTTGACCAATCAACAATATCTTTTAAAATATGAAGTTATGACATTTGTCACCAATACAAACCCATTTTCCGAAAAGCTTATACAGAAAAGCGACAACGAATGAATGTAGATCAAAAACAGTTTTGTACAAAGATACTGTTAAGTGTGAACTATATTCTAAACGAATGTCCCTCCCAAACAAATTCTGAATGTAAACAAGTCCAGATGTGTGATAAAGTAGAAGTGGAAACTTTCAGAGCATATAGTGATTGAGAAACTCACTAACTATAAAGCTAAAGATTGTTTAGGGAGTTGCAGGGCCAATCCACCTGGGTCATCTCAGTCATGGTGTTGAGCAATAAACTCGGTTCATCTCGGTCATGGTGTAATCCGGGAGAGATTAACATTTTTTGTAATGCAGACTGTAATGATCCCACTTAATCAATGAAAGTTTTTCATTTGCAAAAAAAGAAAATGAATGGAGATTGGAGATAATATTTTTACGTCAAACTTTCTCAAGAAAATGGAAAAAGAGTATTTTTTTTAAATAAAGGGGAGAGAGTATTTGTTTTTTCGATAAGGGAGAGAGTATTTGTTGGTTGTGTGTTCTAGTTAATTCTCGACACGATCGAGCACGCATCCTACCAGACGGGCTGCCAAGTGCACCGCTGTGCGCGCGCCTGATGGGACAGGGCAAATTCTACGTCCGTTTCGGCCTTGGTCAAGGGCTCAAGGCGTACAGGTCGCCGTCGGTGACCTGGCCGCGAATGACGCCGCGACATGCACCAACGATCGTGTTAAACTGTCGAGAAACACGAGCTTCGCCATTGGTCGGTCCGGGAGCAATTGAACGAGGACTTCAACCATACAATCAAGTCAAAACACTTGTGAGCCGTGACCGTTTTGTTGCCGGAACACACATGGTCAGGTCGATATCTCTCTCGTTTATTGGTGCTTGCGGAGCATATGGAGCACTGTGGAATGTGAATCGTGTACAGTATTTTGTCCTCTCTATCCTGGAGCGTGCTCCGAGTGGCAGAGAAGTCCTCTCTTCGTGCCCTCCTCATTCCGGAAACAACACGGAGCACACAACTCAGCACGTATCCTACCGGCGACCACGCGCAACTACAGCTGGGTTTGGGCACCTCGCCAGAATGGGCGTTTTATGCCCGCGAATGCACTGCTGACATGCAAACTTCTGCCGTGTTACAGCGGCCAAGAAGCACACGACTCGACAGCGAAGAAGACTTTGAACATACACTTGGCTCTTGACAATCAAATGAAGCTGCACGTGTGAGACGTTTAGTCGGTTGAGGAGTGAAGTCTATTTTAAATCCTGAGATTGTAGGGCTGGTCGTAGACGAACCCTCACCTCCAAATCCCTGAAGTTTGTACCCTGTTCTCTGTAATCCCAGTTGTTTTCAACCCTAAACCAATACTAGACTGTTTGTAAGAACAATCCCGGTCGGGATCACTCGTTCCTCTCATTTACCACCCAGACCTACATGTCATTTCCATCTTCTTCATCCATCTCTCCTCTTCCTCTTTTGGGGTGAGCCCATGCGCTCAGGGCAGCATAAGTGGTTTTTGTGCGCGAACTGGGCTGAGTGTGTCGGCCACATGCAGGAGCGCTCGAAAGGAGGTGGTGTTGATCTGATCGTTAATTAGATCAGTCGAGCTCTTGGATATTAGTACATGCAAAGCGGCCAGTTTGCAGTGCTACAGCTGAGTACGCATGTATATAAACACGGAAAAAGAAAAACGCATACATGCATGCAATGTCTAGTCTAGCTAGCAATCAACGCACGCGTGCATGATTGATCTTTGATAATGTCGCTACGAAGGATCAGGACTCTACAGCGGTGCCCAGCGGCAAGCCTTTTTCACGACGATCACCAAGTAGGGCGTGTCCACGACGCTCTACACCGCGCCGCTTAGTGCTTGTCGGCCACCCGCTGGTGGTCTCAAACCTCTCCGCGCCGGCCAGCACGTTGCCGTGCAGCAGGTAGACGACGACCGTGCCGCCTTCCGCCAACTCCACGCACGGTACTCCAGGCAACAACTGGCTGCCCCCTCAGGCACCGTCGGCGTCGCCGTGTTCGCGCACTCCAGCGCCTCGTCCCCGGCCGGCCCAGTGGCCAGCACCCAGACGGTGCATATATATTCGACGGGGGCACGTTCTTCCTCGCGCCCTCGGCGGACCGGCCGTTCATCACGTCGTTCGTCCCGCTCCGGCAGCCTTCGTCAGGAACCCCAACTACGTCCTGACCGGCAGCAACGACATCGCCACCGATGGGACGCGTGTGGCCGTTTCCGTCTCTGGCTTCGGCACGCTCGCGGTCGGTCTCGCTACCGCGACCGTCAATATAGCAGCAGGTGTTTCACCATGGATGCGCTACAACCGTTTGTGTACGGCAAGCTGTTCGGCTCGGGCATGAATGGAGACTGCACAGAATCACAGATCATCATTTGCATTTTGAGGGAAAGAGAGAGGATGGCAGCCGTGGATTCAAGATGGACATGACATGTGGGCCAGTGTAGTAAGTGAGAGTAAAGATTGATCCCGACCGGGATCATCCTTTTCCTTATGCGCCAAACGGGGTCAGGGTTGAGATAGACCGGGATCAGTGAATACAGGGTACATATTTCAGGGATTTAAAGGTGAGGGTTCATTTGAAACGAGGTCTACAAGCTCAAGGTTTAAAACAGACTTCACTCGTCGGTTGAGTGGGTCGCCAACATGTGTCCGTCCAAATTTCTTTGCATACACTTCCACCGTTTCTCATGCGCTGCAGTGAGTCGCCAACATGTGTCGGTACGTGCACCAGATGTCAAGATCCAATGGGACACCTTGTATGACCAAGAAAATAGGCTATATATGTCATGTGCAAATTTCCATGCATGTGCATTCATTCTTTTCTAAGTTCTTCTTCCCTGCATCAAGTTGACATATATGCGGGAGTATATCCACGACCTCTGCATACACGAGGGCGGGCAATGTGTCAAAACGTCTATAGTTGATGAACATCAACGCCACCGTGAATCCTGTTTAAGTAGATGAACAACCTTGCAGCAATGAACAAGTACAAGAAGTTTATCGTGAAACTAAAATAAATTGATAAGTACATTTTTTTCCTGTTATTCTATTGCACAAATACTAGGCCACAACCCATACAAGGGATCGTTCTCACGGTATCGCGATCCCTAACTTGTTGTGCCCCGGCCACAGCACAAAGTGCGGCCTCTTAATATTTTGGAGAAGATGATGGAGAACATATGAGACGCATTTTTTCCGAATACCCAACCACTATGCTCGTGTTAAATCTCTTATTAGGAGACGGTGATACCACTCGACATGAATGTTGAGGTATATCCAAAAACAAGAATGGAGGCATTGGCCTCGGGGATGCCGGGCCGGGTAGAGACTTCCACCCACCACCTATGTGAATGAAAGAAATTATTTGCCAAGCCGTGGGATCAAGGTAGTGAATCAACGCCATGGGACCTTTTATATTTTTGTCGTTGTTGCCGAAAACGAAAGTTGAAGAAAAAGAGAAGCCGGTGCCGTGCAAGGTGCAACTAAGCACAAGGACAATGCGCATTTGGCATCCCGTTCGCCACGATCCAAGGTCGGTGCTCAACTCAAGGCACCACATTTGGCGTTCGGTTGGCCACGAACCTAATTCTTAGCTTCCACCACGACGCGTCCGTCCCGTCGTCGGTGGAGTCGGGCCAACGGCACCGCGTCACGCCCGCCCACCCAGCCCAGACGCCCCCGGTCACGCGGAAAGCCCCCAACCCCCAGAGGCCACCTCGCATTCCCACGCCAACCAAAACGCGTCGCGCCCTGTGCCGCCTCCATCCAGAAGCCCGCGTTGCGTGCACACCAAAACCCACGGCCCACGCCTCCACCCCGCCGGCCCTATATATCAACCCCTCCATCCCTAGAATCCACCGCACCGCCTCCTCGCAGCGCAGATCAATCGCCGCCACGCCAAGCCTCCAACAGAGCCCTCCAACTTTTCTCGCCAGCACCTCCGCTTAGGAAGGGCGTGATGGCTCCCCGCGCCGCCGTTCTGCTCGTGGCCATGGCCGTGGCCTCCGTCTTCTTCGCCTCCGCATCGGCGCAGGGCATCATGGCGCCTTCGTCGGCTCCTTCGTCTGCGCCGGCGCCCGCGCCGGACGCCGGGGCGGCCGCTGGCCTCGCCCCGGTCTCCGCCGTGGCCGTGGTGGCCTCCGCGCTGGTGTCCCTGCTCGCGGCGACTCTTCTGCAGTAGAGAGGGCTGCGCTTTGCCCTGGGTGATCGGTTTCTATACATACCGTCTTTGTTAGTGCTAGATCGGTGGTGGTTTGATGAGTCTTTTGTTGCAGAGTTTGGTTGATCGGTTGATCTTGTTAGGCATTCTTTCTTTCTGTCATATATAATATATCCGCTACATTATACTATTGTGTGCCCTGATTTATATCAGATTGTTACTATGAATAAAGCATGATGATCTCGTGATCATGTCACATGGCAAAAAATAGATGGATGGTGATGAATTTTTACTTTGAAACGTACAATTCTCAGTTACTGGATTCAACGTAAAGAAAACGAAACCCAAAGATGTAACACGGCCTGTGGTGCCAAACTTTTGCGAGGAGTCACGAGGAGTCACGAGAAAGTGTCTACCATGGGTCCATGTCTCCCACGCTCCGAGAAAACTCGGCATGTTCCAGAAGATTAAATTACTGTTCAGCTGGTTGCGGTCAATTATTATGCTGCATATCATGCTGCGACAGTTTACAGAAACGGACACTCCATAATAAAGATTTAATTCCAGTTCCTTATCGTCCGATAAACTCGCCAGATTCCTGTTTTCTTTGCCGGTTTTTATTTCTTCCTTTTTTTTATTTTTTTGCCTTTATTTAATTAAATTCGCAAAAGAATTCAAAACTGTGATTAAAAAAAAACTAGTAAAAAAGGATAACTATCAAAGTAATAACATTTTTAAAACTAGTACAAATGCCCTGCTCGCTTATTGCTATCGGTAACTTCGTCCGTTTTCGTACCTTACGCTGGGCAGCAGCTTTGGGCTGGCCAGTTGAGCAACACAACGGTTTGTGTTTGCTTACGTTAAACATAGGGCCTTTTCTGGTCACTTCTAACTCATACCTATAGTTTAAATGAATTTAAATTCAACTCTTCCAATTTGGGTGAAACTTAATTTTTTGGGCTAAGTATAAATGTTATGCTGTACATAAAAGGTTTCAAAATTTTCCAAACGCACTGACGATTTCTTTTCTTCTCCTTCTCATTCTCTCTATTTTCTGTATTTAAAATTAAGAAATTTGGAGAAGCCAGCCTAGGTTATTTTATCAGACACAATAGGCTTACATAAAGGCCCAGTCGCAACCAGCTACCTGGATGGCCGGCCCGGTCGGGCCGCCTCCTTAACCCTAGCCCCCCTCGCAGTCGCACCCCCGATTCCTAACTCCCCTCGTCACGCAGCGCCGCCAGGGGAGAGTAGCACAGTGCCCTTGCACGCCATCCGCTCGACCCCGGTCGCTCCCTCGTCCCGGGCGGAGACCACGTGACCTCGCGCGCCACCCTGCCGACTTGCTCGGTCTTTTTGGTATCTTCATATCTTATTTTTTGTGAGCCATGGACCCATGGTAGACACTTTCTTCATGTGTCTGGTTAAAGATGAACCATATTTCAACTTCCTTTTGTTGGCTTGTTGATTTGTAACTCGTGAACGTACATAAGTTAGTAGGATTTGATGTAAAAAAACAGAGTGAGACTATTAATTTCCATCTACATAGGATTGGACGGAAGGTCCAGATTCGATCCTGCAAGCGGCCAATATTTTTTTCGACGGTGGGGCTTGCCCATCAGATGCAGCATGGCCGAGGCCCAGGCCCCCATCCGAGTCTGGTGCGCGGGGACCTGGCCTTGTCCTAGTCGGATGATGGCCCAGCCGTGCGACAATAATATGCTTGACACGATCGGGCGAAGGAAACCATTCCAAAACCGAGTGCATGGGCAAAAAATAAAGGGGACGGTGAACCCGACAGGTACAATGCGTGTTTTCATAGTAGATAAAGATTCACAAACATTTTTCAAAGTCATGATTTTTTTTACAATTTGCGAATATTAGATAAAATTCCTGAACAATTCAAATTTTTGAACATTTATTTTAATTCACGAACAATTTAAATTCTTGAAAATTTATTTAATTCATGAAAGAATGTTTTTATATTTATGAACATTTTTTTACTAATAATATAATATATTTTTTGAAATAAGAAACTAATCAATTTTCTTTTAATGATTCGGCTTTTTCTTTGAATGGCCCAATATGCCGATTTGTTTTTTCAAATGGACGATACATGAATGGCTAATTTTTGAACACTATATGTATAGGACCACCCAATAGCATAGCCGTGAGATTGTTGTGTTTTGAGTGACGATTTCTTTCCTAGTATGGTAGAGGATCGCTAATTTTTTTAGGAACTAGATCATACCCGACATGTTGCTGTAGGAATGTTTCACAATATATTTTAACAAGATTTGATTGTATGGAATATTAATATTTTAACAAGATAATACCCCACCCGCACAAGTTTGTTGTCGGCTCGTCGATGTTGGATTCCGCCTTTGTGATCTCTTCAGAGTCGACGCAAGCAAGGGTGACAACACGAGCGAGCCAGGCGGAGCATTTGGTCGGTCGAGGTCGAGGAGGCGCTAGTGTTGAGCTTGTTCCTTGCCTCCTAGTGGAAATCGGGGGTGACGACAAGAAGGGCCGGCACCTTCGTCACTCGATGGTGCGCGGCGAGCGACGGGGGCGGCGGTGCCTCTGAATATGGAATCCGCACCCGCTTCGACCATTGTGGGGGTATGTCGATTATCCGGAGGTGCCACATCGCGTGAGTCCAAGGAAAGGGTGCCCAGCGACGGTTCTTAGATTTGTGGAGTTTTAGTGGCATTTCGTTTGGGTGTGGCACACGACTAGTGTGGCAGTTTGGAAAAATATACGGGTCCTGGATTCGAACCAAGGACATCTACAAAAGCCTATAAAGGTCATACCAAGACGTACGTCATGCCAAGTTTCAAAAAAAAGAGACTTCATTAATAAAAAAATTGAAAACCCTAACCGCAACGCATAATTGTTTGAATTTCCCACACAGAAGACAAAGTTTTCCTAATATTCTTGCACAATACCTGTTTATATACTAAAGAGGTTAAATATGGCCTTTTTTTTATCATTTTTGGGCAATTTTAATGTACATATAGATTAAATTTGAATTATATCTATTAAATACCGATTAATCAACTAAATGCCCTAAAAATAGCAAATGAACCCTAAAATGCCAAACTTTAGCATTGGAACCTCTAATGGTATATCTAGAATAAACAAAATGTTTCAACTCCAAATGATAAAGAAAACTAAGAGTTTGCATTCAAATATTGGACTTTACATTCGAAACGTATCTAGAATGTAGAAAATGTTTGCAAGACTAAAAATGATAAAGGATACTATGATTTGCATTCAAATGTTGGACTTTCCCTTTGAAACTATGATTCTTCCCTGGAGATGCATCAATTTCTATGCAGCATACATCAATTTTTGTTGTGTCTCTCTCTCGAATTTTAACCACAACCTATAAAGGTCATACCAACACGCCATGCCAAATTTAAAGAGATTTCATTAACATTCTTCTAACATTCAAAAACACGAAATCTAAGTATAGTTGTTTGCATTTTCCCACATAGATATCTAAGTTTTCCTAACATTCTTGCATAGTACTACCTAATTAGATACTAAAGAACTTAAATATGATCTTTCTACCAACTTTTGGGTATTTTTTAATGTACTTGTACTTCAAACTTGAATTATATATGTTATATCTAGAAATAAATTTAATATCATAAAAATAGCATATGGATCCTAAATAAAGAAATACATTGCATTATTAATGCTGTATATTAAATATAAAAATCAAGGGAACAAGTTTTTAACAGAACACTAAAACCCTAAAAATACCCAAGTATGACCCTAAAACACAAAAAATATATACCGGTGGTGTTGGCTCTTTGGTGCACGCCACTGAAAGTCTCCTAAATACCAGTGGCATCCATACATTGTTGAACTATTGGATTGTTGTCCAACTACAACACCCATGTTGGGCCTCATTGATTTTTAGGAATATTGGAGGTAAACATAGGAATAAGAAATTTTTGTATGATAACATTATTCCTTCATTTGATTCAAAGGAATGAGCCATAGAAAAAAGGATCTTTCCCTTTGGATTGGATTTCATAGGAGGAAGAAAGGAATTTTACAATGCACTCAAACCACTCTTTTTTAACTCATGTGCACGTTGCACAAGACAAATACCATAATAAAGTATAATATTAACCTTTTTTTAGAGAAACTTGCAATCAGTTCATCAACTATCATGGTAGTACAACGAACACCAGAAGTAATAAATATTACAACCAGGTTCGTGGACCACTTAGCGACAATTACAAGCACTGAATCTAGTTGAAGGCACACCGCCGTCATCAGCCGTCCCTCACCAGAGCCAGGCAAACCTAATCTTGTATGTTCACATGTTTTAATCATTATTTGACTTGTCTTCTAGGATTCTCATATTTTTCCTGTTGTTGCGAATCGACCACACAATTCTAGAAGTTCCCATATTTTCACAATTATTTGTTTTAGCCATGCAATCCTATCATATTTTTGACTTTTTTTCATTGAACCATGCAGGAGAACTGCATGTGATCATTACAGAAGAAAATGAAACAAGTACAAAGTCCTAAGCTGTTGGGGAACGTAGTATTTTCAAAATTTTCCTACGATCACGCAAGATCTATCTACTAGATGCATAGCAACGAGGGGGAGAGTGTGTCTACGTACCCTCGTAGACCGGGAGCGGAAGCGTCAAGTGACACCGTTGATGTAGTCGAACTTCTTCGCGATACAACCGATCAAGCACCGAACGTACGGCACCTCCGCGTTCAGCACACGTTCAGCTTGATGACGTCCCACGAGCTCTTGATCCAGTTGAGCTTCACGGGAGAGTTTCGCCAGCACGACGGCGTGGTGACAGATATGATGTATCTACCGGCGCAGGGCTTCGCCTAAGCACTGCAACGGTATGAGCGAGGTGTGTTTCTATGGAGAGGGGCACCGCACACGGCTAAAACAATTCAACTTGTGTGTCATAGGGTGCCCCCTGCCCCCGTATATAAAGGAGCAAGGGAGAGGCCGGCCCTAGAGGGGGCGCGCCAAATGTGGGGAGTCCTACTAGGACTCCCAAGTCCTAGTAGGATTCCCCTTTCCTTCCCGGAGTAGGAGAGAAGGAAAGAGGTGGCCTTTTGGCCTTTCTTCTCTATTCCCGTATGGCCCAATAAGGCCCATATACTCCGAAAAATACCCGAATCACTCGAACCTTTCCGATGTCCGAATATAGTCGTCCAATATATCGATCTTTACGTCTCGACCATTTCGAGACTCCTCGTCATGTCCTCGGTCTCATCTGGGACTCCGAACTCCTTCGGTACATCAAAACACATAAACTCATAATACCGATCGTCATCAAACGTTAAGCGTGCGGACCCTACGGGTTCGAGAACTATGTAGACATGACCGAGACTCATCTCCGGTCAATAACCAATAGCGGAACCTGGATGCTCATATTGGCTCCTACATATTCTACGAAGATCTTTATCGGTCAAACCGCATAACAACATACGTTGTTCCTTTTGTCATTGGTATGTTACTTGCCCGAGATTCGATCGTCGGTATCTCTATACCTAGTTCAATCTCGTTACCGGCAAGTCTCTTTACTCGTTCCGTAATACATCATCTCGTGACTAACTCATTAGTCTTTTGCTTGCAAGGCTTATTATGATGTGCATTACCGAGAGGGCCCAGAGATACCTCTCCGACACTCGGAGTGACAAATCCTAGTCTTGATCTATGACAACACCACGAACACTTTCGGAGACACCTGTAGAGCATCTTTATGATCACCCAGTTACGTTGTGACGTTTGATAGCACTCAAGGTGTTCCTACGGTATTCGGGAGTTGCATAATCTCATAGTCATAGGAACATGTATAAGTCATGAGGAAAGCAATAGCAGTAAAACTAAACGATCATAGTGCTAAGCTAACGGATGGGTCTTGTCCATCACATCATTCTCCTAATGATGTGATCCCGTTGATCAAATGACAACTCATGTATATGGTTAGGAAACATAACCATCTTTGATCAATGAGCTAGTCTAGTAGAGGCATACTAGGGACACTATGTTTTGTCTATGTATTCACACATGTACTAAGTTTCCGGTTAATACAATTCTAGCATGAATAATAAACATTTATCATGATATAAGGAAATATAAATAACAACTTTATTATTGCCTCTAGGGCATATTTCCTTCAGTCCCCCACTTGCACTAGAGTCAATAATCTAGCTCACATCGCCATGTGATTTAATACCGATAGTTCACATCGTTATGTGAATAACACCCATAGTTCACATCGCCATGTGACCAACACCCAAAGGGTTTACTAGAGTCAATAATCTAGTTCACATCGCTATGTGATTAATACCCAAGAGTAATAAGGTGTGATCATGTTTTGCTTGTGAGAGAAGTTTAGTCAACGGGTCTGTCACATTCAGATCCGTATGTATTTCGCAAATTTCTATGTCTACAATGCTCTGCATGGAGCTACTCTAGCTAATTGCTCCCACTTTCAATACGCATCCAGATTGATACTTAGAGTCATCTGGATTTAGTGTCAAAGCTTGGATCGGCGTAACCCTTTACGACGAACTCTTTATCACCTCCATAATCGAGAAACATTTCCTTAGTCATCCAGTTACTAAGGATAATTTTGACCGCTGTACAGTGATCTACTCCTGGATCACTATTGTACCCCCTTGACAAACTCATGGCAAGGTACACAACATGTTTGGTACACAGCATGGCATACTTTATAGAACCTATGGCTGAGGCATAGGGAATGACTTTCATTCTCTCTATATTTTTCTGCCGTGGTCTGGCTTTGAGTCTTACTCAACTTCACACCTTACAAGTCAGGCAAGAACTCCTTCTTTGACTGATCCATTTTGAACTACTTCAAAATCTTATCAAGGTATGTACTCATCGAAAGTCTTTTCAAGCGTCTTGATCCATCTCTATAGATCTTGATGCCCAATATTTAAGCAGCTTCACCAAGGTCTTTCTTTGAAAAACTCCTTTCAAACACTCCTTTATGCTTTCCAGAAAATTCTACATCATTTCCGATCGACAATATGTCATTCACATATACTTATCAGAAAGGTTGTAGTGCTTCCACTCACTTCTTGTAAATACAGGCTTCACCGCAAGTCTGTATAAATCTATATGCTTTGATCAACTTATCAAAGCGTATATTCCAACTCCGAGATGCTTGCACCAGTCCATAGATGGATCGCTGAAGCTTGCACATTTTGTTAGCACCTTTAGGATTGACAAAACCTTCTGGTTGCATCATATACAAGTCTTCTTTAATAAATCTATTAAAGAATGCAGTTTTGTTATCCATTTGCCAGATTTCATAAAATGCGGCAATTGCTAACATGATTTGGACAGACTTAAGCATCGTTACGGGTGAGAAAGTCTCATCGTAGTCAACTCCTTGAACTTGTTGAAAAACTTTCGCAACAAGTCGAGCTTTGTAAACAGTAACATTACCGTCAGCGTCAGTCTTTCTCTTGAAGATCCATTTATTTTTGATGGCTTGCCTATCATCGGGCAAGTCAACCAAAGTCCACACTTTGTTCTCATACATGGATCCCATCTCAGATTTCATGGCCTCAAGCCATTTTGTGGAATCTGGGCTCATCATCGCTTCCTCATAGTTCATAGGTTCATCATGGTCCAGTAACATGACTTCCAGATTCGGGTTGCCGTACTACTCTGATGCGGAACGAACTCTGGTTGATCTACGAAGTTCAGCAGAAACTTGATCTGAAGTTTCATGATCATCATCATTAGCTTCCTCACTAATTGGTGTAGGAATCACTGGAACTAGTTTCTGTGATGTTCCATTTTCCAATTCGGGAGAAGGTACAATTACCTCATCAAGTTCTACTTTCCTCCCACTCACTTCTTTCGAGAGAAACTCCTTCTCTAGAAAGGATCCACTCTTAGCAACAAAGACCTTGCCTTCGGATCTGTGATAGAAGGTGTACCCAACAGTTTCTTTTGGGTATCCTATGAAGATTTACTTCTCCGATTTGGGTTCGAGCTTATCATGTTGAAACTTTTTCACATAAGCATCGCAGTCCCAAACTTAAAGAAATGACAGCTTAGGTTTCTCGTCAAACCACAGTTCATACGGTGTCATCTCCACGGATTTAGATGGTGCCCTATTTAACGTGAATGTAGCTGTCTCTAATGCATAACCCCAAAAGCGATAGTGGTAGATCGGTAAGAGACATCATCGATTGCACCATATCTAATAAAGTACGGTTATAACGTTCGGACACACCATTACACTGTGGTGTTCCAGGTGGCGTGAGTAGTGAAACTATTTCACATTGTTTTTACTGAAGGCCAAACTCGCTAACTCAAATATTTTACCTCTACGATCATATCGTAGAAACTCTTATTTTCTTGTTACGATGATTCTCCACTTCACTCTGAAATTCTTTGAACTTTTCAAATGTTCCAGACTTGTGCTTAATTAAGTAGATATACCCATATCTCCTCAAATCATCAGTGAAGGTCAGAAAATAACGATACCCGCCGCGAGCTTCAACACTCATTGGTCCACATACATCTGTATGTATGATCTCCAACAAATCTGTTGCTCGCTCCATTGTTCCGGAGAACGGAGTTTTAGTCATCTTGCCCATGAGGCATGGTTCGCAAGCACCAAGTGATTCATAATCAAGTGATTCCAAAAGTCCATCACTATGGAGTTTCTTCATGCGCTTTACACCATTATGACCTAAACGGCAGTGCCACAAATAAGTTGCACTATCATTATTAACCTTGCATCTTTTGGCGTCAATATTATGAATATGTGTATCACCACGATCAAGATCCAACAAACTATTTTCATTGGGTGTATGACCATCGAAGGTTTTATTAATGTAAACAGAATAACAATTATTCTATGACTTTAAATGAATAACCGTATTGCAACAAATATGATCAAATCATATTCATGCTCAACGCAAATGCCAAATAACATTTATTTAGGTTTTACACTAATCCCGAAAGTATAGGGAGTGTGCGATGATGATCATATCAATCTTGGAACCACTTCCAACACACATCGTCACTTCACCTTTAACTAGTCTCTGTTCATTCTGCAATTCTCGTTTCGAGTTACTAATTTTAGCAACTGAACCGGTATCAAATACCCAGGGGTTGCTATAAACACTAGTAAAGTACACATCAATAATCTGTATATCAAAATATACCTTTGTTCACTTTGCCATCCTTCTTATCCGCCAAGTATCTAGGGCAGTTCCACTTCCAGTGACCATTTCCTTTGAAGTAGAAGCACTTAGTTTCAGGCTTGAGTTTTTGTTGGGGATCGTAGCAGAAAATCAAAAATTTTCCTACGCGTCACCAAGATCTATCTATGGAGTAATCTAGCAACGAGCATAAAGGAGAGTGAGTGCATCTACATACCCTTGTAGATTGCGAGCGGAAGCGTTCAAGAGAACGGGGATGATGGAGTCGTACTCGTCGTGATCCAAATCACCGATGATCCTAGCGCCGAACGGACGGCACCTCCGTGTTCAACACACGTACGGAGTGGGGACGTCTCCTCCTTCTTGATCCAGCAAGGGGGAGGAGAGGTTGATGGAGATCCAGCAGCACGACGGCGTGGTGGTGGAAGTAGCGGGATTCCAGCAGGGCTTCGCCAAGCGCTGCGGGAGGAGGGAGATGTGTCACGGGAGGGAGAGGGAGGCGCCAGGGCTTGGGGTGCTGCTCCCATGCGCCTCCCCACTATATATAGGGGTGGAGGGGGCTGGTTTCTTGCCCTCCAAGTCCATTGGGGCGTTGGCAAAGGTGGGGGAAAGAAATCCCATCATTTCCTTTCCCCACCGATTGTTATCCCCCCTTTTTAGGGATCTTGATCTTATCCCTTCGGGATATGATCTTATTCCTTCTAAGGGGGGATCTTGGTGCGCCTTGACCAGGGGTGTGGGGCCTTGCCCCCACTACCCACGTTCATGTGGGTCCTCCCATGCAGGTGTGCCCCACTTCGGAACCTTCTAGAACCTTCCCGGTACAATACCGAAAAATCCCGAACATTTTCCGGTGGCCAAAATAGGACTTCCTATATATAAATCTTTACCTCCGGACCATTCCGGAACTCCTCGTGACGTCCGGGATCTCATCCGGGACTCCGAACAACTTTCGGGTTTCCGCATACTTATATCTCTACAACCCTAGCGTCACCGAACCTTAAGTGTGTAGACCCTACGGGTTCGGGAGACACGCAGACATGACCGAGACGACTCTCCGGTCAATAACCAACAGCGGGATCTGGATACCCATGTTGGCTCCCACATGTTCCACGATGATCTCATCGGATGAACCACGATGTCAAGGATTCAATCAATCCCGTATACGATTCCCTTTGTCTATCGGTATAGCACTTGCCCGAGATTCGATCGTCGGTATACCGATACCTTGCTCAATCTTGTTACCGGCAAGTCTCTTTACTCGTTCCGTAACACATCATCCCGTGATCAACTCCTTGATCACATATTGTGCACATTATGATGATGTCCTACCGAGTGGGCCCAGAGATACCTCTCCGTCATACGGAGTGACAAATCCCAGTCTCGATTCGTGCCAACCCAAAAGACACTTTCGGAGATACCTGTAGTGCACCTTTATAGCCACCCAGTTACGTTGTGACGTTTGGTACACCCAAAGCATTCCTACGGTATCCGGGAGTTGCACAATCTCATGGTCTAAGGAAAAGATACTTGACATATAGAAAAGCTTTAGCATACGAACTACACGATCTGTGCTAGGCTTAGGATTGGGTCTTGTCCATCACATCATTCTCCTAATGATGTGATCCCGTTATCAACGACATCCAATGTCCATGGTCAGGAAACCGTAACCATCTATTGATCAACGAGCTAGTCATTTAGAGGCTTACTAGGGACATGGTGTTTGTCTATGTATCCACACATGTATCTGAGTTTCCTATCAATACAATTCTAGCATGGATAATAAACAATTATCATGAACAAGGAAATATAATAATAACCAATTTATTATTGCCTCTAGGGCATATTTCCAACAGTCTCCCACTTGCACTAGAGTCAATAATCTAGTTCACATCGCCATGTGATTAACACTCATAGGTCACATCGCCATGTGACTAACATCCAAGAGTTCACTAGAGTCAGTAATCTAGTTCACATCAATATGTGATTAACACTCAATGAGTTCTGGGTTTGATCATGTTATGCTTGTGAGAGAGGTTGTAGTCAATGGGTCTGCAACATTCAGATCGCTATGTACTTTGCAAAACTTTATGTCATATCGTAGATGCTGCTACCACGTTCCACTTGGAGCTATTCCAAACTGTTGCTCCATTATACGTATCCGGTATCTCTACTCAAAGTTATCCGGATAGGTGTTAAGCTTGCATCGACGTAACTCTTTACGTCGAACTCTTTATCACCTCCATAACCGAGAAACATTTCCTTATTCCTCCAAGGATAATTTTTGACCACTATCTGGTGATCTGGATCACCTTTGCACCCTCTTGCCAGACATGTGGCAAGGCACACATCAGGTGCGGTACTCATCATGGCATACCGTATAGAGCCTATGACAAAAGCATAGGGGACGACCTTCGTCCTTCCTCTTCCTTCTACCGTGGTCAAGTTTTGAGTCTTACTCAACTTCACACCTTATAACTCAGGTAAGAATTCCTTCTTTAACTGACCTATTTTGAACTCCTTCAAAATCATGTCAAAGGTGTGTGTTCCTTTTGAAAGTATCATCAGACGTCTTGATCTATCTCTATAGATCTTGATGCCCAATATGTAAGCAGCTTTATCCAGGTCTTCCTTTGAAAAACTCCTTTCAAACAACCCTTTACGCTTTCCAGAAATTCAACATCATTTCGGATCAACCATATGTCATTCACATATACTTATCAGAAATGTTGTAGTGCTCCCACTCACTTTATTGCAAATACAAGTTTCTAACAAACTTTGTATACCCAAAAACTTTGATCACTCCATCAAAGTGTATATTCCGACTCCGAGATGCTTGCTCTAGTCCATGGAAGGATCGCTGGAGCTAGCATACATTTTAGCATCCTTAGGATCGACAAAACCTTTCTGATTGTATCACATACAACCTTTCTTTAAGAAAACTGGTAAGGAAACTTGTTTTGTCATCCATCTGCCAGATTTCATAAATGCAGCTAATGCTAACATGATTCCGACGGACTTAAGCACCGCTACGGGTGAGAAAATCTCATCGTAGTCAACTCCTTGAACTTGTGGAAAACTCTTCGCCACAAGTCGAGCTTCATAGACGGTGACATTACCGTCCACGTCCGTCTTAGTCTTAAAGATCCATTTGTCTCAATGGCTTGCCGATCATAGGGCAAGTCCACCAAAGTCCATACTTTGTTTTGATACATGGATCCTATCTCGGATTTATCGGTTTCTAACCATTTGTCGGAATATGGACCCACCAT
The DNA here is from genome assembly GCA_902687465.1 of Secale cereale. Taxonomy (NCBI): domain Eukaryota; kingdom Viridiplantae; phylum Streptophyta; class Magnoliopsida; order Poales; family Poaceae; genus Secale; species Secale cereale. The sequence continues at coordinate 547,940,197 of LR738712.1, forward strand.
CGCTTCTCCATAGTTTGTAGGTTCATTGTTGTCCAACAACATGACATTTAAGACAAGATCACCGTACCACTCAGGAGTAGTACTTATCCTTGTCGACCTACGAGGTTTGATAGCAACTTGATCCGAAACTTCATGATCACTATCATTAGTTTCCTCTTCAACAGTCGTAGGTTCCACAGAAACATCTTTCTGTGTTGCACTACTCTCCGGTTGAAGTGAGGGTTCGAAAACCTTATCAAGTTCTATCTTCCTCCCACTCAATTCTTTCGAGAGAAACTCTTTCTCGAGAAAGGACCCGTTCTTAGTGACAAACATTTTTGTCCTTGGATCTGAGATAGAAGGTATACCCAACCGTTATCAGTGGGTATCCCATGAAGATGTATTTGTCCGCTTTGGGTTCGAGCTTTTCCCGGCTGAAGCCATAAGCCTCGCAGCCCCAAACATTGAGAAACGACAACTACGGTTTCTTGCCAAACCATACGACGTCGTCTCAACGGACTTAGATGGTGCCCTATATAAAGTGAATGCAGCTGTCTCTAATGCATAACCTCAGAATAATAGCGGTAGATCGGTAAGAGACATCATAGATCGTACCATATCTCATAAGGTTCGATTATGACGTCCAGACACACCATTACGCTGTGGTGTTCCAGGTGGCTTCAATAGCAAAACAATTCCACAGTGTCTTAAGTGATTGCCAAACTCACAACTCAGAAAATCTTCCCTTGATCAGATCGTAGGAACATGATCTTCTTGTTATGATGATTCTTAACTTCACTCTGAAATTGCTTGAACTTTTCAAACGTTTCAGACTTTTGCTTCATTAAGTAAATATACCCATATCTACTCAAATCGTCAGTGAAGATGAGAAAATAATGATATCCACCACACGCCTTAATTCTCATTGGATCACACACATCAGCATGTATGATTTCCAACAAGTCACTTGCCCGTTTCATTGTACCTGAAAACGGGGTCTTAGTCATCCTGCCCATGAGGCATGGCTCACATGTGTCAAGCGATTCAAAATCAAGTGACTCCAAACGTCCATCAGCATGGAGTTTCTTCATGCATTTTATGCCAAAATGACCTAAGCGGCAGTGCCACAAGAAAGTGGTACTATCATTATTAACTCTACATCTTTTGGCATTAATATTATCATCATGTGTATTGCTATAATCGAGACTCAATAAACCATTGGGTGCATGACCATAAAGGTATTATTCATGTAAACAGAATAACCATTATTCTCTAACTTAAATGAATAACCGTATTGCAATGAACATGATCTAATCATATTCATGCTCAACGTAGACACCTGATAACATTTATCTAGGTTCAACACTAATCCCGAAAATAGAGGGAGCGTGCGATGGTGATCTTATCATCCTTGGAAACACTTCCAACACACCGTCACCTCGCCCTTAGCAAGTCTCCGTTCAGTCCGTAGCTTTTGCTTCAAGTCACTAATAATAGCAACTGAACCGGTATCCAATACCCAGGTGCTACAAGGAGTACTAGTGAGGTACACATCAATAATACGTATATCAAATATACTTTGTTGAAGTTTCCAGCTATTCTTATCTACCATGTATTTGGGGTAGTTCCGCTACCATGTGACCGTTCCCCTTACAATAGAAACACTTAGTCTCGAGGTTTGGGTTCAACCATTGGGTTCCTTCATTAGAGCGACAACTGGTTTGCCATTCATGAAGTTTCCCTTCTAGCCCTTGCCCCTTTTTGAAACCAGTGATCTTGTTAAACCATCAACACTTGATGCTCCTTCTTGATTTCTACTTTCGCGGTCTTAAGAACCGCTAATAGCTCCGGGATCATCTCCATCCTTTGCATGTCATAGTTCATCACGAAGTTCTAGTAGCTTGGTGATAGTGTCCAGAGAATTATGTCAACCACTATCTTACCTGGAAGATTAACTCCCACTTGGTTCAAGTGATTTTAGCACCCAGACATTCTGAGCACATGCTCACTAGTTGAGCCATTCTCCTCCATCTTTTTGGCAAAAGAACTTGTCAGAGGTCTCATACCTCTCAACACGGGCATGAGCCTGAAATCCCAATTTCAGCTCTTAGAACATCTCATATGTTCTATGGCGTTCAAAACGTCATTGGAATCCCGATTCTAAGCCGTAAAGTATGGTGCACTAAACTATCAAGTAGTCATCAGGACGTGTCTCTCAGGTGTTCACAACATCCACAGACAACGTTGTAGGGGTTTGCACATCGAGCGGTGCATCAAAGACGTAAGCTTTCTGTGCAGCTGTGAGGACACTCCTCGGACTACGGACCCAGTCCGCATCATTGCTTACAATATCTTTCAACTTAGTCTTTCTCTAGGATCGTATTAAACAGGGAGCTACAACGCAGTTATTGGTCTACAACATAATTTGCGAAGACAACTTAGACTATTGTTCATGACAATGAAGTTCATCTAATGAACTCCCACTCAGATAGACATCTCTCTAGTCATCTAAGTGATACATGATCCGAATCGACTAGGCCGTGTCCGATCATCACGTGAGACGGACTAGTCATCAACGGTGAACATCTTCATGTTGATCGTATCTTCTATACGACTCATGTTCGACCTTTCGGTCTTCCGTGTTCCGAGGCCATGTCTGTACATGCTAGGCTCGTCAAGTCAACCCTAAGTGTATTGCGTGTGTAAATCTGGCTTACACCCGTTGTATGCGAACGTTAGAACCTATCACACCCGATCATCACGTGGTGCTTCGGAACAACGAACCTTAGCAACGGTGCACAGTTAGGGGAAACAGAATTCTTGAAATTTTAGTGAGAGACCATCTTATTCACTACCGTCGTTCTAAGCAAATAAGATGAAAAACATGATAAACATCACATGCAATCAAATAGTGACATGATATGGCCAATATCATTTTGCTCCTTTTGATCTTCATCTTCGGGGCTCCATGATCATCATTGTCACCGGCATGACACCATGATCTCCATCATCATGATCTCCATCATCGTGTCTTCATGAAGTCGTCTCGCCAAACATTACTTCTACTACTATGGCTAACGTTTAGCAATAAAGTAAAGTAATTACATGGCGTTATTCAGTGACACGCAGGTCATACAATAAATAAGACAACTCCTATGGCTCCTGCCGGTTGTCATTCTCATCGACATGCAAGTCGTGATTCCTATTACAAGAACATGATCAATCTCATACATCACACATATATCATTCATCACATCCTTTTGGCCATATCACATCACACGGCACATGCTGCAAG
>LR738712.1:547943480-548014952 GCA_902687465.1 Secale cereale
AAGTTAGACGTCCTCTAATTGTTGTTGCAAGTTTTTACGTGGCTGCTATAGGTTTCTAGCAAGAACGTTTCTTACCTACGCCAAAACCACAACGTGATATGCCAATTTCTATTTACCCTTCATAAGGACCCTTTTCATCGAATCCGATCCGACTAAAGTGGGAGAGACAGTCACCCGCTAGCCACCTTATGCAACTAGTGCATGTCAGTCGGTGGAACCTGTCTCACGTAAGAGTACGTGTAAGGTCGGTCCGGGCCGCTTCATCCCACGATGCCGCCGAATCAAGATAAGACTAGTAACGGCAAGAGAATTGACATGATCTACGCCCACAACTACTTTGTGTTCTACTCGTGCAAGATACTACGCATAGACCTAGCTCATGATGCCACTGTTGGGGATCGTAGCAGAAAATCAAAAATTTTCCTACGCGTCACCAAGATCTATCTATGGAGTAATCTAGCAACGAGCATAAAGGAGAGTGAGTGCATCTACACACCCTTGTAGATTGCGAGCGGAAGCGTTCAAGAGAACGGGGATGATGGAGTCGTACTCGTCGTGATCCAAATCACCGATGATCCTAGCGCCGAACGGACGGCACCTCCGTGTTCAACACACGTACGGAGTGGGGACGTCTCCTCCTTCTTGATCCAGCAAGGGGGGAGGAGAGGTTGATGGAGATCCAGCAGCATGACGGCGTGGTGGTGGAAGTAGCGGGATTCCAGCAGGGCTTCGCCAAGCGCTGCGGGAGGAGGGAGATGTGTCACGGGAGGGAGAGGGAGGCGCCAGGGCTTGGGGTGCTGCTCCCATGCGCCTCCCCACTATATATAGGGGTGGAGGGGGCTGGTTTCTTGCCCTCCAAGTCCATTGGGGCGTTGGCAAAGGTGGGGGAAAGAAATCCCATCATTTCCTTTCCCCACCGATTGTTATCCCCCCTTTTTAGGGATCTTGATCTTATCCCTTCGGGATATGATCTTATTCCTTCTAAGGGGGGATCTTGGTGCGCCTTGACCAGGGGTGTGGGGCCTTGCCCCCACTACCCACGTTCATGTGGGTCCTTCCATGCAGGTGGGCCCCACTTCGGAACCTTCTAGAACCTTCCCGGTACAATACCGAAAAATCCCGAACATTTTCCGGTGGCCAAAATAGGACTTCCTATATATAAATCTTTACCTCCGGACCATTCCGGAACTCCTCGTGACGTCCGGGATCTCATCCGGGACTCCGAACAACTTTCGGGTTTCCGCATACTTATATCTCTACAACCCTAGCGTCACCGAACCTTAAGTGTGTAGACCCTACGGGTTCGGGAGACACACAGACATGACCGAGACGACTCTCCGGTCAATAACCAACAGCGGGATCTGGATACCCATGTTGGCTCCCACATGTTCCACGATGATCTCATCGGATGAACCACGATGTCAAGGATTCAATCAATCCCGTATACGATTCCCTTTGTCTATCGGTATAGCACTTGCCCGAGATTCGATCGTCGGTATACCGATACCTTGCTCAATCTCGTTACCGGCAAGTCTCTTTACTCGTTCCGTAACACATCATCCCGTGATCAACTCCTTGATCACATATTGTGCACATTATGATGATGTCCTACCGAGTGGGCCCAGAGATACCTCTCCGTCATACGGAGTGACAAATCCCAGTCTCGATTCGTGCCAACCCAAAAGACACTTTCGGAGATACCTGTAGTGCACCTTTATAGCCACCCAGTTACGTTGTGACGTTTGGTACACCCAAAGCATTCCTACGGTATCCGGGAGTTGCACAATCTCATGGTCTAAGGAAAAGATACTTGACATATAGAAAATCTTTAGCATACGAACTACACGATCTGTGCTAGGCTTAGGATTGGGTCTTGTCCATCACATCATTCTCCTAATGATGTGATCCCGTTATCAACGACATCCAATGTCCATGGTCAGGAAACCGTAACCATCTATTGATCAACGAGCTAGTCATCTAGAGGCTTACTAGGGACATGGTGTTTGTCTATGTATCCACACATGTATCTGAGTTTCCTATCAATACAATTCTAGCATGGATAATAAATAATTATCATGAACAAGGAAATATAATAATAACCAATTTATTATTGCCTCTAGGGCATATTTCCAACAGTTTTAGCTTTGGGTTTCTTCACGGGAGTGACAACTTGCTTGTCATTCTTCTTGAAGTTCCCCTTCTATCCCTTTGCCCTTTACTTGAAACAAGTGGTCTTGTTAACCATCAACACTTGATGCTTTTTCATGATTTCTACCTTCGCCGACTTTAGCATCGCGAAGAGCTCGGGAATTCCTTTCGTCATCCCTTGCATATTATAGTTCATCACGAAGTTCTACTAACTTGGTGATAGTGACTAGAGAACTTTGTCAATTACTATCTTATCTGGAAGATTAACTCCCACTTGATTCAAGTAATTGTAGTACCCAGCCAATCTGAGCACATGCTCACTGGTTGAGCTATTCTCCTCCATCTTGTAGGCAAAGTACTGTCAGAAGTCTTATACCTCTCGACACGGGCATGAGTATGAAATACTAATTTCAACTCTTGGAACATCTTATATGCTCCGTGGCGTTCAAAACGTTTTTGAAGTCCCGGTTCTAAGCCGTAAAGCATGGTGCACTTAAACTATCAAGTAGTCATCATACCGAGCTTTTGTCAAAACGTTCATAACGTCTACATCTGCTCTTACAATAGGTCTGTCACCTAGCGGTGCATCAAGGACATAATTCTCTGTGCAACAATGAGGATAATCCTCAGATCACGGAACAATTCCGCATCATTGCTACTAACATCTTTCAACTTAGTTTTCTCTAGGAACATATAAAAAATTAACGGGGAGCAACATCGTGAGCTATTGATCTACAACATAGATATGCTAATACTACGAGGACTAAGTTCATGATAAAATAAAGTTCAATTTAATCATATTACTTAAGAACTCCCACTTAGATAGACATCCCTCTAGTCATCTAAATGATCACGTGATCCAAATCAACTAAACCACGTCCGATCATCACGTGAGATGGAGTAGTTTCAATGGTGAACATCTTATGTTGATCATATCTACTATATGATTCACGCTCGACATTTCGGTCTCCAGTGTTCCGAGGCCATATCTGCATATGCTAGGCTCGTCAAGTTTAACCCGAGTATTCTGCATGTGCAAAACTGGCTTACACCCGTTGTATTTGAACGTAGAGCTTATCACACCCGATCATCACGTGGTGTCTCGGCACGACGAACTTTCGCAACGGTGCATACTTAGGGAGAACACTTATACCTTGAAATTGAGAAAGGGATCATCTTATAATGCTACCGTCGAACTAAGCAAAATAAGAAGCATAATAAGATAAACATCACATGCAATCAAAATATGTGACATGATATGGCCATCATCATCTTGTGCTTTTGATCTCCATCTCCAAAGCACCGTCATGATCACCTTCGTCACCGGCGCGACACCTTGATCTCCATCATAGCATCGTCGTCGTCTCGCCAACTATCTACGACTATCGCTACCGCTTAGTGATAAAGTAAAACAATTACATGGCGATTGCATTTCATACAATAAAGCGACAACCATATGGCTCTTGCCAGTTGCCGATAATTTACAAAACATGATCATCTCATACAAAACCGTACATCGCATTATGTCTTGACCATATCACATCACAACATGCCATGCAAAAACAAGTTAGACGTCCTCTACTTTGTTGTTGCAAGTTTTACGTGGCTGCTACGGGCTTTAGCAAGAACCGTTCTTACCTACGCATACAAAACCACAACGATGTTTCGTCAAGTATGTGTTGTTTTAACCTTCACAAGGACCGGGCGTAGGCACACTTGATTCAGCTAAAGTGAGAGAGACAGAAACCCGCCAGTCACCTTTAAGCAACGAGTGCTCATAACGGTGAAACCAGTCTCGCGTAAGCGTACGTGTAATGTCGGTCTGGGCCGCTTCATCTCACAATACCGCCGAAGCAAAGTATGACATGCTGGTAAGCAGTATGACTAGTATCGCCCACAACTCATTGTGTTCTACTCATGCATATCATCTACGCATAGACCTGGCTCATGATGCCACTGTTGGGGAACGTAGTATTTTAAAATTTTCCTACGATCACGCAAGATCTATCTACTAGATGCATAGCAACGAGGGGGAGAGTGTGTCTACGTACCCTCGTAGACCGGGAGCGGAAGCGTCAAGTGACGCGGTTGATGTAGTCGAACTTCTTCGCGATCCAACCGATCAAGCACCGAACGTACGTCACCTCCGCGTTCAGCACACGTTCAGCTTGATGACGTCCCACGAGCTCTTGATCCAGTTGAGCTTCACGGGAGAGTTTCGCCAGCACGACGGCGTGGTGACAGATATGATGTATCTACCGGCGCAGGGCTTCGCCTAAGCACTTCAACGGTATGAGCGAGGTGTGTTTCTGTGGAGAGGGGCACCGCACACGGCTAAAACAATTCAACTTGTGTGTCCTAGGGTGCCCCCTACCCCCGTATATAAAGGAGCAAGGGAGAGGCCGGCCCTAGAGGGGGCGCGCCAAGTGTGGGGAGTCCTAGTAGGATTCCCCTTTCCTTTCCGGAGTAGGAGAGAAGGAAAGAGGTGGAGAGGGAGAAGGAAAAGGGGGCTGCACCCCTTGTCCAATTCGGACCAGAAGGGGGGGGGGGGTGCGCGCCTCCTTCCTTTTGGCCTTTCTCCTCTATTCCCGTATGGACCAATAAGGCCCATATACTCCGAAAAATACCCGAATCACTCGGAACCTTTCCGATGTCCGAATATAGTCGTCCAATATATCGATCTTTACGTCTCGACCATTTAGAGACTCCTCGTCATGTCCCCGGTCTCATCCGGGACTCCGAACTCCTTCGGTACATCAAAAATCATAAACTCATAATACCGATCGTCATCAAACGTTAAGCGTGCGGACCCTACGGGTTCGAGAACTATGTAGACATGACCGAGACTCATCTCCGGTCAATAACCAATAGCGGAACCTGGATGCTCATATTGGCTCCTACATATTCTACGAAGATCTTTATCGATCAAACCGCATAACAACATACGTTGTTCCTTTTGTCATTGGTATGTTACTTGCCCGAGATTCGATCGTCGGTATCTCTATACCTAGTTCAATCTCGTTACCGGCAAGTCTCTTTACTCGTTCCGTAATACATCATCTCGTGACTAACTCATTAGTCTTTTGCTTGCAAGGCTTATTATGATGTGCATTACCGAGAGGGCCCAGAGATACCTCTCTGACACTCGGAGTGACAAATCCTAGTCTTGATCTATGCCAACACCACGAACACTTTCGGAGACACCTGTAGAGCATCTTTATGATCACCCAGTTACGTTGTGACGTTTGATAGCACTCAAGGTGTTCCTACGGTATTCGAGAGTTGCATAATCTCATAGTCATAGGAACATGTATAAGTCATGAAGAAAGCAATAGCAGTAAAACTAAACGATCATAGTGCTAAGCTAACGGATGGGTCTTGTCCATCACATCATGCTCCTAATGATGTGATCCCGTTGATCAAATGACAACTCATGTCTATGGTTAGGAAACATAATCATCTTTGATCAATGAGCTAGTCTAGTAGAGGCATACTAGGGACACTCTGTTTTGTCTATGTATTCACACATGTACTAAGTTTCCGGTTAATACAATTCTAGCATGAATAATAAACATTTATCATGATATAAGGAAATATAAATAACAACTTTATTATTGCCTCTAGGGCATATTTCCTTCATGAGCAACTTACAGAAAAGCGACCAAATCAAGAGGAAGACAAGGGGCAACACAGAATTATATAAACAAGGATTCAAAGCACTTAGTCCCTGCCTTAAACCATTCAAAAACATCACCTTGATGAGGTTAAGCAAGGTGTCCATCGGGACCAACTTGTCCTCAAACACTCTTATTACGCTCTTTCCAAATGAACCAAGCGACCAACATGATAGCAGTATTGAGCCTCTTCTTGTCTTCCGACAAGACACCCTCCCTTGCCAAGGTCCACCATTCAATGAAGGTACTGCCGATTGAAGGAGCCACCGCCAAAAGACCGAGCCAGTTTAAGACTCTGCTCCAAAGGATATTAGCGGCCGCACGACCCGTAAGACGAAGGTGATCAACGTCTTCAAAATGGCCGTGGCAGAAAACACATGAGTCATTATGTGGAAGCCCATGTTTCGCACGTTAATCTGCAGTCCAGATCCTCTTACGGGCAGCCAACCAAATGAAAAATTTGCAACCAATGGGGCTAAAGATTTCCAAATAGCATTTGCCAAGGTGCAAACAAGAAGCCCCTCAAAGGAAGACAAGTATGCCGACTTAGAGGAGAAACGACCAGATGGCTCGAGGGACCATTTCCACATGTCAGCATGATCATGGTCAATCTGGACCTCCTGAATGGCCTCCCACAAATTTAGAAGTTGGAGAAATTTATCAATTGTGAGTGGAGCTTTTAAATCTTTTAGCCACAAGCCTCCCATCATAGTAGAAGCGACCGTTCTCCTTGACCTAATGTGCTCCGAGACAGATTCAACTATGTCAGGTGCAATAGAGGTAAGGGGAACGCCGTCCAACCAAGGATCATACCCAAAGATTGTGCTTTCACCATTTCCTAGAGTCACCTTGGCTGCAACATTAAATTTCTCCAATACGATGCTAGGAAGTGGCACTCCCAGATATCTCCATGGCTTGTCAATTTCCACACGGTCGGTCCAAGCCCACCTCATTTTCATGGCCAAGCTCATGCCCACCAAACTAGTCACACCAAGGCCACCGACTTCTCTGGGTCTGCAAACCATTTCCCGCTTAACGGGACAACGACCTCCAACGACTTCTTCAATACCTCCAAAGGAAAGCACGACGTATCTTGTCGATTGCCTTCAGGACCCATGGAGGAGGATCAAGTGAGAGGAGATGAAAAATGACAATGGAGGTGAGTACTGACTGAATAAGCACCAAACGACCACTCTGAGTTAGTATAGCAGCCCTCCGAGATGCGAGCCTCTCCCTTAGCATGTCAAGAAGCCTCTGAAAATCCTCCTTTCTCGCCTTCTTACAATTTAATGGCAGGCCAAGATAGGTTATTAGCATATGGACGAGCTTGCAGCCAACAAGATTGCAGCAAAGAGTTGCAAAGAAATCATCACAATTGATTGGAGATATGGAGCTCTTGGTAAAATTGCACGTGAACATCGGCCGGTGAGGCACGAAGTAATCCCGTTAATAAAAAAGGCATGTCATGTTTCATCTTTGTTAGCCAGGTGGGCTTGTTTTTTGTTCGATACAGTGCATATCTTTTCGACATCGACACACCTGGCACTATCACTCGGAAGTTCACCACTAAAATTTATCTCTTAATGAATGAAAATGGTAAATCTTTTGTCTCGTTAAAAAAACCTTTTCAAAAAGATGCAAAAAATGAGGCGGGAGGTCGGCTGAAGGTAAACATTCCAATACCTATCTGTTAAGAAAGCAGCCGTCTTTTCGCCTGAAAAAAGAGGCGTCGTTAGCTTTGTAATCTCTTTGTGCGCAAAGAAAAAGAATTTTTTTTCCCAATAAATACTCCTATCCTTCCAAAAATTTGTCCCTCAAATGGATGTATCTAATGCTAGATACATTCATTTAGAGCAACTCCAAAGGGGCGATCCATTTTGTCCGCCCGCGTCCGTTTGGATCGACGCGGACAGAAAAGTCGGCCCAACGCACCGACCCAAACGGAAGCGCGTCCGCTTTCGTCCGCCTGCCGACCCATTCCCGGCCCATTTTTGAGCCGGATTTGCGTCGGCACGGACACACGACGGACAGGCGCGCGCTCGCCTTCCCTCTTCCCCGGGCCCGCTGGTCGGTGGCACATTGACCTCTCCACATGCAACAGCACGCCCTCGTCCGCCTGCTTCGTCGCCGACGCCGCCGACCATTTTTTCGAGAGAAAAAGGTATATAGATTTCTAAAAGCACACAGCTAAAAAGAAGCGACTCCGACTCAGCAATGTCCTCCTCTGACGTCTGAATGTAGGCATCAGCCTGATTCTCGTCCACGAAGTCGTCTCATCCTGACGTTTTTCGTAGCTTCAGTTTCATTTGAGCGGCCAGCTTCCGCGCACGCTTGTCCTCCCAATAGGCGGCTCGCTCCGTCCTCCTCGCCTCCCTCTCCGCCCTCCTTTGCATGTAGAACAAGCGCTCGTCGACGATGTCCTGCGGGAAGCGTGCGCGCCACACCACCATGGCCTCAACGTCGTTCTCGGCGATGGCGAGGCGAAGCTGCCGCCCACGGTGGACACGACGATCCTCGTCGGTGACAAGTCGCGGGAGAGGCGCGAGATCATGCGCCCGCTGCCTCGACACGTCGGGATAATTCATCTCCCGACGAGGCCTCAGGAGGCGCCACGCCGCCGAGTCGTGCGCGCGGGCCGCCTCCTCTGCGGTGTCGAAGGTGCCGAGGAAGAGGCGTTTCTCGCCAAATATGATCTCAGAGGAGAAGCCGTCGGAGCGGCGCTCGCGGACTCCGCGAAAATCCGAAGCTCCCAGGCGTCGCATCGACATGGTGACGCACAGGCGGCGATGCTAGTGAGAGATGGGGCGAGACGAGTGTGCGACGGACGGAGTGAGAGGTGACGAGACGAGCGCGCCTTCATATAGCGAGCGTCGGCCGCGGCGGCGCGCCAAAACAAGCGCGCGAACCTTTCCCACGCTAGGCCGATTTCCCCCGCGTGCTGGAGCGCGCGCGGTCATGAAATGGGCGGCGCGTTGGGCGCGCTACCGACCCAAATCAAAAAGAGGACGGACGCCGGACGGACGGCCGACCCAAACGGATAAAAGCGCCGTCTGTTTGGATCGACCCGTTGGAGTTGCTCTTAAGGAACAAGTTTGAGACAAGCTTTTTCGGACGGAGGTAGGAAGAAAGAAAAGAGAACTTTGTAGTCTCGCCATCGTGGAAAACCCGAAACTTGATCGGCACATGGGGACATTTTGGTGTTCGGCGAGTCGTCACTAGCTTCAAGCTTCTTTGCGGTCGGGCGGGCCAACGTGCAATGCCACTATGTCAGGTTGATCGACAGCCGCGGCTTTACGCCCACAACGTGCGTTCCCACGCCGCGCGGCCGAACGCGTCCTGCTACTACGCACGCGCGCGCCCGATTCCTACCCCCTGTATAACGCAAGAGCGCGACCACCGAACCGACAGTCGGCCTGCTATATAAACTCACGGTGCCCCCTCCATCCCCGCATCCCAGATTACTCACTCCCCTCCTCCCAATCCTCCGATTCTACTCGCAAGCCCGCAAGCAACAGCGCAAGGTCGTCATGGCTCCACGCGTCGCCGTGCTGCTCCTGGCCATGGCCGTCTTCTTTGCCTCTGCGTCGGCGCAGGACTTCATGGCGCCTTCCTCTGCCCCCGCTCCGGCGCCTGACGCCGGCGCGGCCGCTAGCGTGTCCGCGTTGGCTTTGGTGTCCTCCGCACTGGTGTCCCTTCTCGCGGCGGCCATGATGCAGTAGATGGATGGTCGCAGCTTTGGGTTGGATGGCCTGAGCAGAGAGTTTTTCTTTGAGAGGTCGGCGGTGGTTCGATGAGTGTTGCTGGCTCTTGCCTCTTGTTTGTTCGACATTCTTTTTTATCATGTTGTCTATATGTAGTGTTACGAATAAAGCTTGTTTGGTTCTGTGTTAATCTTACGTGAAGACCTCCTGGCAAAAAGAGCTTAATTACATGAGTATGCGTTTGATCTTTCTCCCTTCACGCAAACTCAAAGTTTAAGGACCGCAATATTTGGCTGACCCACGCCGGGGGAAGCGGTCCTGGCTAACGATCCATTCGCCCAAGTGTATCGATCGAGCGAACTGAGAGCATCTCCAGCGTATCCGCTAAAATCATTTCTAAAAACAGTATACGGTTCACCTAAAATGAATTCATGAGAATTTGCGGTACGATTTGTATGTCGGGATCCCGTATAAACCAAGTGAATTATAAAAATACTCCCTCCGTCCCATAATGTAAGACGTTTTTTGACTCTAATGTAGTTTCAAAAAACGTCTTACATTATGGGACGGAGGGAGTATCTCTGTAAAATAGCACAAAACACCCTTACATATAGAAAAGAAAAGCAATCGGACCCGCCACGTGCGGCGGCAGCAGCTCGCGAGCCCGCAGCCCGCAGCCCGCAGCTTGCATTGGCGGGCTGAAGATTGTGGCAAGAGCTAAAAGTTTCCTCCCACCAACCTTTTTTTGTTTTAAAGTCCCTGCACAAGACATCCTTCAATCCGAGATATTTACGAGACGAAGCCTATATTCTAGGGGGCTGTAACTTCTTTTACGGAAGGAGGACATTTTGCGAGATATGAATGTTTTTTCGCCTCGTAATGTAAAAGGGCGGTCATTTTATAGCTCAGGGTCTTTTTGTGGGATCTATTACAGATGCTCTAATCGTTGGCCGGGGGCAAAAACATCCGAGTGAACTTCTGAAATCACTAATTAAGGAGCACTCTTTGCAAAATACACTCCCACCCACCAGGTTGCGACAAGTGGCGCACTGCATGTGCGCCACTTGTCGCAACGGGAAGTTTTTCCATTTTTCGTAGATCCGTTTATTCAAAATATTTAATCTTTTAAACCGTGCATCTAAATCTTGAACCGTTTTCACCGTTGGATTCCACGTGTCAAAATCTTTCAAAACTAGATCTCATGTTTTATAGGTTTTGACATTCTTTTTAGTGAAAAACCAGAAATGGGAGCATTTTTTTCTTTCCGAAAGAGGCATGACTATGCCTCTTGCGGAAGCAAATCCATGCCTCCATGAGAAGTAAATGTCGACGTTCTGGGAATCGGGGTACCCAGACTTGCCTGCCTACGTTCCACAGCGTGGCTTCACCAACGGTCTGGTACAGCCCGTCTTCGACATCTACAAGACAAGACCCTTGCGAGGGGCCAAGCCTCGCGAGGGAAACAGCGCAAGACCACCAGAAGGAGCGGCGGAGATTTCTATGCAAGCGCCAGCCTCGTGAGGATCGAGTGACGCCAGCCATGATAACCGAAGCCAGGCAGGCGCCAGCGGGCGCAGAACGGCAGGTTTCCTCTTTGGTGTTAAGGAGACAGGCTCAGACGCAGATTCCCGAGGAATCTGCCAAAGGTTTCCATTCTCATGCTGCAAGACCAAGACCACTAGGATAGCAGGACGGAGGTCATCGCCGAGCCCACCATGGCGTCACGGCCAGTAGCTTTGCAGGCAGAGACAACCTTTCGTCGGGATAAGATGTATTTCTTATCCCCTTTCAAATTGGCCGTTGTGGTATTCCTTCCCGCCTTCCTTTTGGTGGAAGAGAACCAAGTGAGGGAGTCCTGGACTAAGGGGTCCTCGGGCGTCCAGCTTATCATCTATGGGCCAGACTGATGGGCTGTGAAGACATGAAGGCCGAAGACCGTACCCGTGTCCGGATGGGATTCTCCTTGACGTGGAAGGCAAGCTTGGCGACCACCTATGAAGATCCCTTCTTATGTAACCGACTCTATGTAACCCTAGATCCCCCTGGTGTCTATATAAACCGGAGGGAGTAGTCCGGAGAGGATACACACATTACCATAGTCATACATGCTAGGCTTCTAGGGTTTAGCCATTACGATCTCGTGGTAGATCAACTCTTGTAATACTCATATTCATCAAGATCAATCAAGCAGGAAGTAGGGTATTACCTCCATAGAGAGGGCCCAAACCTGGGTAAACATCGTGTCCCCATTCTCCTGTAACCATCGACCTTACACGCACAGTTCGGGACCCTCTACCCGAGATCCGCCGGTTTTGACACCGACATTGGTGCTTTCATTGAGAGTTCCACTGTGACGTCGACGAAAGGTTCGATGGCTCGCCTTGTCCTTAAAGATAACATCACCTTCGGGGAAGTCCTGGCCCCAGGCCAAATCCTCCGGCTGGGCGGCTTTACCATGATTGCCCGTTCGGCCGTTGAGCCGACGATGACCTCTCGGGCCATCAAAAACCCCCTTCGCATGAGCTCCGAACATTCCAAGCAGATGGATCTGGCAGAGTTCTCGTCCTTGAACGAGCTCCTACATCGCATCGCCGCTTTGGGAGTCGCCACAGATTACGATCGGATCGGGCTTAAAACTAATCAAAGAGAAATCAAAACTCCACCGGTTACTCACCAGATAGCGTTCGTCGAGGAGCAGGGCGGCGAGTCTTCTTCTATAACGAAGACGGACTGTGTTCGGATCGCCGATCAAGAAGAACCGGACATCCACCAGTGAAAGGATGCGACCAGCCCTTCGAACATAGAATCGAACGACAGTCGTAAACAATCAGAAGATACTCCGGGGCCTGGACTGTTGAGTCTGGGAGGTCTTCAGACTCCGAACAATCGGTCGGGCCAGGGTTCAGATTTAATTCCACATACCCACCCGGACATAGACGCTCTCATGAGCATAAAATAGTTGTCTCAGGAAACGGTCCACCACTTCTGGGCCAGATTCCTCCTTGTCAAAGACAAGATAAAAGATTGCCGCGACGAGGACGCGGTATCAGCATTCTGCAACAATTGCACGGACGAGGGGATTCTCAACGCCATCAATCGCCGACACATACTGAAGTTCGCCGACTTAGCAACTATCGTACAGAAGTACAACGCGATGGAAAGCGCCTGGAAAGCTCAGGCAGCTTACCGGGAACCGTCGGTCCCAACTCGATTGGTCCTGCAGGCGAAGAGGGCGCACCCCCGTGGCACACTCAGTCCAACAGTCAAGAAGCATAAACCCATTACGCGACACGGCACCATTCTGGAGGGATAGCTCGACGGCCCATGCAAAATACACACGACACTTGATACCGTGGCAACGCACAGCCTTAGAGCATGTTGGATACTCCGGCAGGTAGCCAAGAGCGGCGAGGAGATCCTTATCAAGGACACCCCAGAGCAGCACCCTCCAGAAAACGACGGCACAAGAGTATTGACGGTCTTCGAGACATTCGCTTCAAACAACAAGCGCAAAAGGGCACTTCGTGACCTCGCCGAAGTCTGCCAAATAGCCGCAATAAACCCTTGGAATGACACAACCATAACATTTAATGCCAGTGACGAACCGAGGTACAGGACAGTCCAGGCGCCAGCCGCATTAGTCCTCAGTCCCATCGTGGACGAGTTTCGACTTACTAAGGTCCTCATGGACGGCGGCAGCGGACTAAACCTCATTTATGAGGACACACTCCACAAAATGGAAATAGACACGAGTCGCATCAAGCAAAGAAGCACAACCTTCCGAGGAATCATTCCCAGTCGGGAGGTGCGGTGTAATGCCCAGGATGGGACTATACCTCCTACGTGTCGAGGCACGACTTAAAGGTATAAGCCCATCCTAGAATGATCTCAAGTTTGGTATCTTTGCACGACTCATGTAAAAGAGGGATTAAATTGCAAAAGGAGATAGTTGGCTTACACTCGCCACTTCACACAATACAATACATAAGCAATACATCATTCAAAACATCACAACCCGACTACGGGTGAAGATCCAAAAGAAAGATACCAAAACAACATAACGCCACAGGTCAGGATCGAATCCTAGTAGAAACCACTACTGATCGTCAAAACGTCACAAGCAAACGGCCAAACTCTTCATCGAACTCCTGGTGAAGTACTGATCCATCTCCTGCATCAAACTCGGCTGAACCTGCATCTGGTGTGGTGAAGTAACTGTGAGCCACAGAGGACTCAGCAATCCCGTTCCCGGGTAACACAACTATTTAAGCCTTGGGTGTGGACAAGGCTGAAGAAAAGAATATGAGGTGAAGGAAAAACAAGAGTCTGCAACAGCAACTAGCACTAGCTTACGTAATAGAGAGCGAAAAGAGAAGTGCCTCGGTCGAGAGATGATAACTAAGTGATCCTAACTAAAGCACGCCAAACATAACCCCACCGTGTTCAACTCCCGAATCCCTATTCGGAAATTGACAGTCACGGTACACACGCTGGTAGTGTATTGGAACATTGTGTCAAGTTATCTACAACCGGATATTAACAAGCTCCCATCTGCCACATAACCGCGGGCACGGCTTTCGAAAGTTCAAACCCTGCAGGGGTGTTCCAACTTGACCCATTACAAGCCCATGATCCGCGGAGTCGCAACTCCATAGGTGGGAAGACCCGAGTATTCTCGGAATCCCGTGCTCAAGTTAAACCGGACTAAGGTAAGGCTAATCCAGCAAATCCTCCCGGCGTGTCGACACCCTGATAGGTAGCCGCGCGTATCTAGTCTCAGGACACGACCGGATGGGCGATTCTACAGGTTTTTACCAAACCTCGAGTTTCCTCGTGGTGGCCCCGCAGACTCCCCGTTTCGGACCAACACTCATGTGGAGCACTGGCCCGGGGTTGTTGAATTAAAATAAAAGAGGGTTTGCAAGGCCCTTATGCAAGTTTTATTAGTTTGTTATTAGGCAAATAGTACCAATGTTGGGACTTGCTGGAAAAGACTTAGCACTTAGCGGTTTATCAAGGGGGTCCCATACACCCCAACCGTGTTAGGAACGCATAATCAAGGAACATAACACCGGTTTATACGGTTCCTAACGGCATGAGTGGAACAAAACACCAAGCAAAAGGCTTAGCCTTCCACCCTTGCCAATATATAGATGATTTCATTTTAAGCATTTATATAGTGTGATATAACCCAACCAAACTTCAACATGAAGCAAGCATCTTCAATCTTCACCTGCAACTAACAATGCTATAAGAGGGGCTGAGCGAAGCGTACTTAGCCAAGCAACGGTTTGCATAGGTAGGGTGGTTAAACAGGATCATGGTTACAAGTAGGAGGCTGACAAGAAAGACATGGGCATCGAGGCAAAACTATAGAGCGGAACTACTAGCAATAGGCAAAGATAGTAATGGTATCCGGGTTCGGTCATCTTGCCTGGAATTCCACAAGGGAGAAGAACGGATCCATGAAGTAGACGGAGCAACACAGACGAGAGAATCCTCACAACTCCGGAACGAAACCGAAGCTAACAAGAGAAGCAACCGGAAAGAAAGAAACAACACGGTAAACACGCAAGCATAAGCATGGCATACGATGCACATCCAAGTATGATGCATGTCCGGTTTAATTATGCATGGCATGGCAAAGTGCACAAACAAAACTACAAGTTAAGTGGAGCTCAATATGCAACGAGTTGCATATTGACGAAACACCACATTATAATTATTTAATTGACTCTCGTTATTTACAAGACAAGATTAATGTTTGTTAACATGGCAAGAGGTGAAGCTTAAAGTAAACTACCTATTAAGACATTTTAAATGAGGCCGGAAATAACAACAACAAGTTCCGGAAAATCCGCATGAGCATGTTTAATAATTATAAGCAAACAACAATTTAACGTTCAAGGTTGTTAACATGATGTGGATAACATGAACAAGTTTATGCAATTTTATTAAAAGTTGACATAAAAGAGACATGAAGCATTTGTCACCGTGGTGGAATGGAAAGGTGCCACGGCAACGATCCGAAAATGATGCCACGCAACATATCGGTTCCGGTAACTCGTTGAGAGTCCGGTGCAAAAGGAAAGATGGCGTGAGCGAGTCAAACGAGATGAAAGGTGGGCGATCCCGTTACCGGGTTCCCACGGGTCGGTGGCGAGGCAACCGAGGAACACGACAAAAGATGAAACGGCATGATGCACACACGGGGAGCATTTCATACAACCACAACAAGCATCACACGGGTCATCCACGGGGTCGTCTCGTTATACCTTTGAAGCGTGCGTTTCGGGGCGGTTCGAGACGTAGAGGAAGAAGGCATTCACGTTGTAGAGGAAGTAGTCGTTCCGGCGTCGAGTTCGTAGATGTACTAGCGGTCTCGGCGACGGTAGTGGTACACGGCGATGGTAGTCGTTCACGGAGCTCGTAGCCGTAGATGTTCGGGTCGGTGTCGTGGTACTTGGGGTTCTCGTTTGCGACGGTAGCGGAACATGCCGTAGAGGAAGTAGTCGTACTGTAATGCCCCGGATGTAATACTTTCCCTTTTGGGTATATAATATATCTCCGGCTTCATCTATTTCCATTCCGAGTTCTTTGTCTTTCGGGTTTTCGTCGTTTTGTTGTGTGAGTGTGTGGCATTCATTCATATCATGTAGACATGTGCATTGCATTGCATTTGTGTTGTCGGTTGCATCCGGTTCTGCGTGTCCCTTCCCGTTGTCCGTTTCGCGTTCCGGAGCTCCCTCACGTGTCCGTGACGTCCCGTAGGCCTACTTTGTTGTTCGGGCGTTTAACGTTACCGGTGTGCCGCGAGGTTGTTTTGTGTGTTGTTGTTTTGTTGTGTGCAACCCGCCTCTCAAATCTCGTCTCGTTTGGACTCCGTTGACTTTTCCATCCGTTGTTCGTGTGGGCCCAAAGTGCCTTCACTTCGTGTCCCGGAAACACCCCTACTGCATTCTTTTATCTCTTCCTAGGCCCTTTAAATCTATCCCCGCGATCGGATCCGTCGGATCGCGATCGGAGGGCTCCTAACGCCCCTAAATCCCCCCAAACCCTAGAAAACTGCTATATTTAGACCCCCCTAGGTCTATTTTGGGCATCCCCTTCTTCTTCCCCTTCTCCACTATTTTTTTCCCTTTTCTTTCAGATCCACCAGATCCCCAAAAATCCTCCCGCAGCCATCGAGGCAGCAGCCGCCGACCCGGACGAGGGCGCCGATCCCCTCGCCCGATCGAGGGGTCAACGGCCGCAACTCACCGCTCCAGGGGCCCCTCGTCGCACCCATCGGTCGTTCGAGCCAGGCCCGAGGGGGCCGCTTCGCTGTTCGCTCCCCTCGCCGCATCGGGCCGAGGCATCAGCCCCCGACCGGCCCGTACACCGCCGAGCCAGGTCCCCACATCGCCCCGACTCCCGTCGCTCCTGGCTGGGCCTCCCTCGACCGGCCCACGCCGCCGTTTCCCCGCCGCTCCAGGCCGAACCAGGCGCGCGCGCCACCGCGGGACGCCAGGCCACCGCCTCCCAGGGGCTGGGCCGCTCCTTCGCCACCGGCCCGTCCGTCAGCCGCCGCCCCCGCGGGCTCCCTCTCCGCGCGCGGGCCTCCGCCCGATCCGACCCCAGCCGCGCGGGCCAGCCGCCGCCGCCAGGCCACTTCTTCCTCCGCGGGCCGAATCCCAGCCACCGGCCCACTCCGTTTCCCTCAGATCTGATCTGTTTTGAGGTTGTTCCCCACTCCTAAGTCCCTGTTCTGTTTAATCTGAAATGCTATGTTTGACCATGCATAACTTTTACTGTGTTGCTCCGTTTTGCGCGTGTAATATGTCCAGACGTTCGTGGAGATGTGCTCTACGTTTTACCTGTTGTTGTCATGCATGTTAGAGATCATCTAGGTGCTTGTTTTGCTGTTGCAAGAGTGCATCATGATATAAACTGCTGCTATGTGTTATTTTTATGCCACCTTTGCCATGTGATATCTTTTAGCTCATTTGTCCGAATGATGCAAATGACATGTCCACGTGTTCGTCTTGTCACCAACTACGTGTTGCTTGTGATAGGTTGCATGGTAGATTTATTATTGCCTTGTTATCATCGTTGCAAAGTGCCATGTTCATATGATGTGTTTTCACTTGTTATGAAATGCCATCTTGTTGAGCTCGTTGCAATCATTGTGTTTACCTACATGATGCATGCTTGTGTGTTTCGGGATCACCTTCATGTGCACTTTGATGAGGTGCTTACCCTTTGCCATGTTTAGTTTCGAGGTGACTTAAACATGCTCTTTTAGTTGCTATGATGATATTGCTGTTTTAGGACTTAGTGGTTTTTCACTAAGTCTGAAATCTGTAACGTTCCGATGCCATGTTCGTGTGATGTTCTAGGACAAAGCATGATAGTTTTGGAGTGGATTTTGATTGTTCCTTGTAGTGTATATTGTTGTCTTTCCATCCATGTCCTCACATGTCCATTTAAGTGGCTGTAGCATGTTTATCTTTTGCTCTAAAGTTTCAATAAAATTCTGCTGCCAGAATTTTATCGTCAAGTTCAATATGTCCAAGATCATTGCTGTTGATCCGTGACTCCGTTGGGGGTGCACCTTGGACACAGTTGTTGTACTATATGTCTAGTTTGTGTTCATGTCCTTTGCCATGTTATTTAAATGCTGTAGCTCAATTATTTTGAGCTCCGAAGATGCTATGATGCTGTAATTTTCAGCTTTCGCTCAAATCTTGTTTCGGGCATAACTTTTAGCCCGTAACTCCGATTTCAGCGAATCTTATATCAAACCTGGTTGTTTTTCCGTGTAGATTAATAATATCAGATTGTTATCATGTTTTGAGGTGTTTTGCTTGAGTGATATTTTCCGTGCTCCGTGTGCATCCTTAGTGCATCCATCATGCATTCATCTTTTCCGAGTGCGCATTGCATCTTGTTGATTGGTGCTTGGTGTGATTGTTTTGTTTAGAGCCGTAAGCTGAGACCGAGTACGAGGTTGAGCACGAGGTTTCCAACGAGGTTGAGCACGAGGACCCTTCTTACGATCCGAACGACTTCTCTTCAGGCAAGATGACCGAACCCCGATAACATTACTATCTTTGCCTATTGCTAGTAGTCTCGATCTATAGTTTTGCCTCGATGCCCATGATCTTCTTGTCAGCCTCCTACTTGTAACCAATTGCCATGTTTAACCAACCTACCTATGCAAACCGTTGCTTGGCTAAGTACGCTTCGCTCAGCCCTTCTTATAGCGTTGCTAGTTGCAGGTGAAGTGAAGATGCTTGCTCCATGTTGAAGTTTGGTTGGGTTATATCACACTATATAAATGCTTTAAATGAAATCATCTATATATTGGCAAGGGTGGAAGGCTAAGCCTTTTGCTTGGTGATTTGTTCCACTCATGCCGTTAGGATCCGTATAAGCCGGTTTTATGTTCCTTGATTATGCGTTCCTAACACGGTTGGGGTGTATGGGACCCCCTCGATAAACCGCTAAGTGCTAAGTCTTTTCCAGCAAGTCCCAACATTGGTACTATTTGCCTAATAACAAACTAAACTTGCATAGGGAGTTATAAACCCTTTTTTCTTAATCAACAACCCCGGGCCAGTGCTCCACATGAGTGTTGGTCCGAAACGGGCAACCTGCGGGGCCACCTCGAGGAAACTCAAGGTCTGGTAAAAACCCGTAGCTTGTCCCATCCGGTCGTGGCCTGAGACGAGATACGCGCGGCTACTATCAGGGTGTCGGCACGCCGGGAGGATTTGTTGGATTAGCCTTACCTTAGCTCGGTATATCTTGAGCACGGGATTCCGAGGATACTCGGGTCTTCCCACTTTGGAGTTGCGACTCCGCGGATCGTGGGCTTGTAATGGGTCAAGTTGGAACACCCCTGCAGGGTTTGAACTTTCGAAAGCCGTGCCCGCGGTTATGTGGCAGATGGGAGCTTGTTAATTCCGGTTGTAGATAACTTGACACAATGTTTCTAATACACTACCAGCGTGTGTTCCGTGACTGCCAATTTCCGTATAGGGATTCGGGAGTTGAACACGGAGGGGTTATGATTGAGGAGCTTGTAGCTAGGATCACTTCGTGATCACTTCTCACCGAGGCCTTCTCTTCTCGCTCTCACTTACGTAAGCTAGATGCTAGTTGCTGCTGCAGACACTTATTCTTTTCTTCAGCCTTTTCCCTCACCTAAAGGCTTAAATAGTTCTGTTACCCGGGAACGGGATTGCTGAGTCCTCTGTGGCTCACAGTTACTTCACACACCAGATGCAGGTCCAGCTGTGAGCTATCCAGGTGATGGCACTGAGCTGGATTGGGAGTACGACGAGGAGCGTAGTCGGTATTATGTGCGCTACCCGGACGATCAGTAGTGGAGTCTCTTACTAGGATTCGATCCGCCTGTGGTTTATTTATCTAAGTTTGGTACTTTGACATTTGGCTTTTGCCCTTAGAGGGTTGTGATGTTCTTAATGTATGATGTTTGAGACTTGTACTGTAATTCTGTGACGTGGCGAGTGTAAGCCAACTATTTTCAGGTTACTATCCCCTCTTTTACATGAGTTGTGCAAAGATTACCGAACTTGAGATCATTCTAGGATGGATTTATGACTTTAAGTCGTGCCTCGACACGTAGGAGGTATAACTCCATCCTGGGCATTACACGTACACGAGGTCTTCGGCGACGGTAGACGTTCACGTATGTAGATGAACTTGATGGGCATCTTGTAGCCGTTCGGTCGTCGTGGTACTTGGTCGAGGTACGTGGCGGTCCGGTCTTGGTGACGTAGAGGTACTTGGCATCTGGGGTCCCTCGTTCGACGAACTTGGCGTCCACGGCAGCAAACAAAAGAAGCGCGGCAACATGGCAGCGAGCAAAACAGCAGCAACAAGTCTTGCGGGAAGGAACCATGAGGCCATGGCAGCAGCAAGAAGACGACACGGCAGAGGCAGGGCCTCGTCACGGTGGAGCTGCTCGGCAGGCAGAAGAGTTCCTCGGCGGCGCTGGAAACGAGACGGGCGGCAGGCTGCTGCCTCGGCCGAAGGAGGACGGGGCGCGCTCGCGGGGCTTGGCTGGAGGGGCACCGCGGCGCTGGGGACGTCGAGGCAGGAGGGTCGCGGCGCTCGGGGCGGCCGGGCTGCTCCCGTTCGAAGAGGGGGCGCGGACGAGGCGCCTGGGTGCGGGCGAGCCAGCGGCCGGAGGGCATGGCCCCGCGGGGACGGGCGCCCGGGGCCTTGCTGGAGACGTCAGCTCGACGCTGGAGAGGGAACGAAGGGGAGCGCAAAGCGAGGAGGAACGAGGGAAGCCACGCGCGGGGCGGTCGCCGGCTCTGGCGAGGTCGGAGGTGAGGCCGTCGGTAGCGAGCACTGGGGCTTCGGCCTCTGGAGAGTGCGGCGCTGGAGGGATTCGGGAGGGAGAGGCGATGGAATCGGGCTGGTCGAGGGGAGATCGAGAGGGAGGAGGCTCGGGGCGAGCGAGAGATCGAAGGGGAACGAGGGTTCGAGGCAGAGCGGGGAAAACAGGGAGAGTGGCGGCGGCTCGGGAGGGAATCGGGAGCGATCGGGTGAGCGCTAGGGTTGGGGAGGCTGCGGTCGGGCCAAGGCTGGGAATTGGCCAGATGGGCCAGGAGGAGGGAAGGCGCTGAGAGGTGGCTGGAGTGGGCCTAGAGGCCTGGGAAGGAGGAGAGGGAGGCCTGGCGGCTGGGACCTCCTTTTAACTGTTTTTTTAGCAGAAAAAAAAACAATAGAGAGAAGAAAAAGAAAGAAGAGGGAGGTTAGGGGAAAAATAGCACAAGGGAGTATTTTTCTCGGGCATCATAAAAAGAGCACGGTCCGAGAAAAATAGAAAAGGCGTGATCGGAAAAATAATTCAAACATATTTGAATTTAATTCAAATAGTTTTGAACTAAAACTTGATTATTGAAGTGTCCAAAAATGTTCGAATTTTTGGAGGAACCTCGAAATAAGGAAAAGAATTATTGGCAAGGTTTTAAGGAGTACTCGAAGTAGGAAAAGCATGGGGAAATAAATGCACGTGTGTTGCGGGTAATTCCAAACAATGGAATATTTATTATATAGCTCCCTAAAGTATTGGGAGGCTTTTATATGTTATAAAGAGAAGTCACCTTCCCTCGATTTAAATGGACCGAAGGTCCACACAATTTATTAGGTTGAGATGCAAAAATTAATGACATGATGGCATGATGACATGATGCAATGCAAAAAAATAAATAACACAAGCACCACTGAAACACACGGGCGAACCCTGAACATCTGGAATCTTCTGGAATCTTCTGGGACGTCGGTCTTCGGGCGTCACAACTCTCCCACACTAACAGAGGATCTCGACCCGAGATCCTAGAGATAGCACCGGGTAGAAACGGAAAAGAAGAGGTAAAACAAAGTTGCTTCTTTGACAGACGAGTGAAACCAAAGAACCTTGAAAGGTTAAACAAGTTGAAAGAAAGAATGCAATGGAGATGAACGAGGTTAAGAGCACTCCGGTAAGCAGGAGGAACATTACAAGAACCTTGAAGGTTGAAAGACATTAAACAAAAGCTCACGGACGGAAAGAATATGAAACCGCAATGGTATAGCCAAGGAATAAGAATGACAGAATTCGGACAGCACTCCATCTGAAAATGGAAGGAATTGGACAAGAACTTGCCAAGTTGAGATGATACTTGATGAAAACAGCAACATATTGCCTCCGAAACAACTAAGAGAATGGCACAAGGGGTAAGAAAGATTCAGACAGCACTCCGGTTAAAAGATAGGCAAAACTTGATAAGATGAGAGAACTAGAATGAAGAATACAACGCTCCGGTTAAAATGACAAGCAAGGGAGAATATGATCTTGATAAAAACGAGATGATGGTTAAAGAAAACAACATCACAATGCCTCCGGAATGAAAGAATAGAGTATAACTCAAAGAAAGAATTGAACAGAGAGAAAAAGACAACTTCTCCCATGAATGAATTGAAAGAGCATCTTTACCAAGATGGGTTGAACGGAGTTGTTGGAAAATCAACAACGAAAAGAATAAGCTCGTTGTGGGCTTATGGAAAACATCTCAAAATTAAGATGTGACAACCAGCCACTAACGAAAACAATTGATTTGCTTGAGGTCAACAAGGAGACGATAAACTTATTTCACCGGAATGATAAATGAAGAACTTGGGTCATTTATAAGCACCATAATACAACAATCCTTAGGGAAAGCTTTAGGTGAAATACAACCCAAGATAACTCCAATGAATAAATTGAATGGTTGGAAAGATCTCCTGAACAAAGAAAATGATGGGTTTAAGTATCTCATTCTTGACAACTTGTGAATCCTAAAACATGAAGGAATTGACAAGAATGACATAACGCCATTTCAAACAATAAGGTAGAAAGAATTGGACTTGGAAAGCATGATGAAGAATGCTTGAGCTCCAACAAGAATCTTGATGAAAATTACGAGGATGAATTAAATGATGATGAACCACCATGAAGAACTCCGGTAATGAAAGCATGAGAAGTGAAAGATGAAAAGAATAAGACTCAAGGCCTGCGATGAATTAGATGGAGCTTTGAAATGATATAATAGAAATAACTTGGAGCTCCGGAAAACAAGATGAAAACTTAGAACCAAGGATAAGATATGACGAACAAGCTCCGGAAAACAGAGATTAATCACTTCGAGGAAGTAAGAATAAGATTTACTGTATGCTTATCCCTCCTCAAATTAAATTGATGACAAGCAACGGATTTGGCATACTACTTATTCTCGTTGGAAAAAATTAAAGAGAGAACTCGCACAAGCTCGGATAATTATTCAACGAACCACCGGTAGGATTATGAAAAGAACAAAAGGATAAAAACGATAACAACGGAAGGGTAATTTTGAAAGAACCACCGTAAGAATATGGAGACGAACGAAGAGACATCAATGAAGAATATTTGGAGAACGAAGTTGAAAACTGAGAACGAAGAAATATTCTGAAATGATGGCCTTCGGAGGATCACAATAACAAGAATTCGTGAAATGCTTCGGAAGGGTATAAAAGAATTCCTCACCATCTGAACAATAATGAGGATGGCATGAAGCTAGAACCACAACTCACCAAGAGACAGGCTAAGATTTAAGAGAAACACTTCTTCGGTCTTCAAATGTTGAGAATAGAGACGAGAAATGCCATGAAGAATTGTTGAGCACTCCGGAATGAAGAATTAAAAAGGTTGAACCAATGATGTAAAAGAATTGAACGCGATCTTGGAGAAGGCATGTGACTGATGGAAATCATTCTTACGTCACACTTTGAAAGAGAATTTGAGTATAACTCCGGAAAAATTAGAAGAGTCAGGTAAGATCCTGGGAAAAGACCTGTGGGTTAGGGCCCACTCAAAAGAAATCACCATTGGAAAAGATTGCTTAAGAGATATTGCACCGGTTGAATTAAATGGCTTGGATGAGATATCAATCTCAAAATAGTTTGAACGGATTAAGAATGGAATTATGAATCTTCTGAGATACCTTCAGCACTCCAGATATGAATAACAATAGGAGAATGATTAATTGGTGCACCGGAATAAGAAAGCATTGTGAAATGAGGAAAATGATAAGATCAACATCGAAATCTTCAATTACATCCACCGGCAGAATTATGAAAACAAAGAATGATGAACTTGAAGCTCTTGAGCATCTTCACGATAATCGCCGGATAATGGAATTGAACGAAAAGAATGAAGAAACATCACATTAATAAAATGGATATTTCATCTGAGAATTCTTGCTCTGAGAAGAAGAAGGGTGGGAGGGTGGGGAAACAAGACAACTTGAGACGAACAGATGGACACCGGTTGAAAGAATTTAACATGAAGATCTCGATGGTCAAGAAGGACTAGCACTCCCATAGAAATATGAGAACACCGATTAGGAAAAGGTATGGAATCAACATTTGACATCGAAGCAACTCGAATACCAGAATCAAAACAAGAACAAAGGATAGATATTTATGAAGAAGATTATGTTGCAACATATCTATCCGAACAGAGAATTGAACGAATGAGTTTCGTAGGTACATCAGCTTGTCGAGAAGCCACTTGGAGAAGAAAAAGTAAATAAATAAAAAAAGGAACAAGGAACAGATAGAACAAATACAAGATAGAAGCTTCGTTCGACATCTTCGTGCTGAAAGCTCATGGAACGTGTTACAAAAGGGTTTTGCAATCCCCGGATCAGCATAGCCAAGGACCCTTTAAGATGCAACTCCCGATCAGAACAAGTCCATAAAACCACTTCACTCAATGTAGAACCCCGAACTACATATCATGCATTCGTTGGAAGAATGCCTAGAACTACTGGATGAACCCACCTATTAATTTCCGAAAGTTTCCAGTTATGCAATCAGGTGTTGGGGATACACGGGAAGCACCGCGCAATCAACTCTAAACCTACATCCAGGTGTATCCATCCTTCAACACATAACCAGTCTTTCTCGGAAACGGTTTACCTCGGACCTTCGAAACGCATCCACTATACAAGCTATGGCAATACTCTCGAACTACCTCCCTAGTACTGGGTGATGTCGGGGTTATCTTGCCACTAACCGCATAGGAGAGTTTTCGATGTCGGCCGTCTTAAGTATTCTAGTACTGCCGTGATGGATTTGTGACGACAACACCTCGGAGCTCAACTCCCCGGGACACTGCCACAACCCCTAATGTCAGGAGGCATCGAGAACAATGTTCTCGTCACAAAGACATCGGAACAATCCAAACAATACCCGCGAGATCCTAAAAAAATTTGGTGCATTTTTTTGAAAGTAGAAGAGTCAAGAGTAGACGTCAGGAGTCCTCACCAGAGAGAAAGGGGATGAGAAGCAAAGAAATCCTACTCTCCGATATAATATAGGACTCAAAATATTTTCAGTGTGTGCCTAGACTCAACCGTCAACGATTCGATCAATCAGTGGGGGCTTCTAGGTCGGAGAAGGCTCTGATACCAACTTGTAACGCCCAGGATGGGACTATACCTCCTACGTGTCGAGGCACGACTTAAAGGTATAAGCCCATCCTAGAATGATCTCAAGTTTGGTATCTTTGCACGACTCATGTAAAAGAGGGATTAAATTGCAAAAGGAGATAGTTGGCTTACACTCGCCACTTCACACAATACAATACATAAGCAATACATCATTCAAAACATCACAACCCGACTACGGGTGAAGATCCAAAATAAAGATACCAAAACAACATAACGCCACAGGTCAGGATCGAATCCTAGTAGAAACCACTACTGATCGTCAAAACGTCACAAGCAAACGGCCAAACTCTTCATCGAACTCCTGGTGAAGTACTGATCCATCTCCTGCATCAAACTCGGCTGAACCTGCATCTGGTGTGGTGAAGTAACTGTGAGCCACAGAGGACTCAGCAATCCCGTTCCCGGGTAACACAACTATTTAAGCCTTGGGTGTGGACAAGGCTGAAGAAAAGAATATGAGGTGAAGGAAAAACAAGAGTCTGCAGCAGCAACTAGCACTAGCTTACGTAATAGAGAGCGAGAAGAGAAGTGCCTCGGTCGAGAGATGATCACTAAGTGATCCTAACTAAAGCACGCCAAACATAACCCCACCGTGTTCAACTCCCGAATCCCTATTCGGAAATTGACAGTCACGGTACACACGCTGGTAGTGTATTGGAACATTGTGTCAAGTTATCTACAACCGGATATTAACAAGCTCCCATCTGCCACATAACTGCGGGCACGGCTTTCGAAAGTTCAAACCCTGCAGGGGTGTTCCAACTTGACCCATTACAAGCCCACGATCCACGAAGTCGCAACTCCATAGGTGGGAAGACCCGAGTATTCTCGGAATCCCGTGCTCAAGTTAAACCGGACTAAGGTAAGGCTAATCCAGCAAATCCTCCCGGCGTGTCGACACCCTGATAGGTAGCCGCGCGTATCTAGTCTCAGGACACGACCGGATGGGCGATTCTACAGGTTTTTACCAAACCTCGAGTTTCCTCGTGGTGGCCCCGCAGACTCCCCGTTTCGGACCAACACTCATGTGGAGCACTGGCCCGGGGTTGTTGAATTAAAATAAAAGAGGGTTTGCAAGGCCCTTATGCAAGTTTTATTAGTTTATTATTAGGCAAATAGTACCAATGTTGGGACTTGCTGGAAAAGACTTAGCACTTAGCGGTTTATCAAGGGGGTCCCATACACCCCAACCGTGTTAGGAACGCATAATCAAGGAACATAACACCGGTTTATACGGTTCCTAACGGCATGAGTGGAACAAAACACCAAGCAAAAGGCTTAGCCTTCCACCCTTGCCAATATATAGATGATTTCATTTTAAGCATTTATATAGTGTGATATAACCCAACCAAACTTCAACATGAAGCAAGCATCTTCAATCTTCACCTGCAACTAACAATGCTATAAGAGGGGCTGAGCGAAGCGTACTTAGCCAAGCAACGGTTTGCATAGGTAGGGTGGTTAAACAGGTTCATGGTTACAAGTAGGAGGCTGACAAGAAAGAGATGGGCATCGAGGCAAAACTATAGAGCAGAACTACTAGCAATAGGCAAAGATAGTAATGGTATCCGGGTTCGGTCATCTTGCCTGGAATTCCACAAGGGAGAAGAACGGATCCACGAAGTAGACGGAGCAACACAGACGAGAGAATCCTCACAACTCCGGAACGAAACCGAAGCTAACAAGAGAAGCAACCGGAAAGAAAGAAACAACACGGTAAACACGCAAGCATAAGCATGGCATACGATGCACATCCAAGTATGATGCATGTCCGGTTTAATTATGCATGGCATGGCAAAGTGCACAAACAAAACTACAAGTTAAGTGGAGCTCAATATGCAACGAGTTGCATATTGACGAAACACCACATTATAATTATTTAATTGACTCTCGTTATTTACAAGACAAGATTAATGTTTGTTAACATGGCAAGAGGTGAAGCTTAAAGTAAACTACCTATTAAGACATTTTAAATGAGGCCGGAAATAACAACAACAAGTTCCGGAAAATCCCCATGAGCATGTTTAATAATTATAAGCAAACAACAATTTAACATTCAAGGTTGTTAACATGATGCGGATGACATGAACAATTTTATGCAATTTTATTAAAAGTTGACATAAAAGAGACATGAAGCATTTTTCACCGTGGTGGAATGGAAAGGTGCCACGGCAACGATCCGAAAATGGTGCCACACAACATATCGGTTCCGGTAACTCGTTGAGAGTCCGGTGCAAAAGGAAAGATGGCGTGAGCGAGTCAAACGAGAT
The DNA here is from genome assembly GCA_902687465.1 of Secale cereale. Taxonomy (NCBI): domain Eukaryota; kingdom Viridiplantae; phylum Streptophyta; class Magnoliopsida; order Poales; family Poaceae; genus Secale; species Secale cereale. Next base: position 547,971,302 of record LR738712.1, read on the forward strand.
GAAAGGTGGGCGATCCCGTTACCGGGTTCCCACGGGTCGGTGACGAGGCAACCGAGGAACACGACAAAAGATGAAACGGCACGATGCACACACGGGGAACATTTCATACAACCACAACAAGCATCACACGGGTCATCCACGGGGTCGTCTCGTTATACCTTTGAAGCATGCGTTTCGGGGCGGTTCGAGACGTAGAGGAAGAAGGCGTTCACGTTGTAGAGGAAGTAGTCGTTCCGGCGTCGAGTTCGTAGATGTACTAGCGGTCTCGGCGACGGTAGTGGTACACGGCGACGGTAGTCGTTCACGGAGCTCGTAGCCGTAGATGTTCGGGTCGGTGTCGTGGTACTTGGGGTTCTCGTTTGCGACGGTAGCGGAACATGCCGTAGAGGAAGTAGTCGTACACGAGGTCTTCGGCGACGGTAGACGTTCACGTATGTAGATGAACTTGATGGGCATCTTGTAGCCGTTCGGTCGTCGTGGTACTTGGTCGAGGTACTTGGCGGTCCGGTCTTGGCGACGTAGAGGTACTTGGCGTCTCGGGGTCCCTCGTTCGACGAACTTGGCGTCCACGGCAGCAAACAAAAGAAGCGCGACAACATGGCAGCGAGCAAAACAGCAGCAACAAGTCTTGCGGGAAGGAACCATGAGGCCATGGCAGCAGCAAGAAGACGACACGGCAGAGGCAGGGCCTCGTCGCGGTGGAGCTGCTCGGCAGGCAGAAGAGTGCCTCGGCGGCGCTGGAAACGAGACGGGCGGCAGGCTGCTGCCTCGGCCGAAGGAGGACGGGGCGCGCTCGCGGGGCTTGGCTGGAGGGGCACCGCGGCGCTGGGGACGTCGAGGCAGGAGGGTCGCGGCGCTCGGGGCGGCCAGGCTGCTCCCGTTCGAAGAGGGGGCGCGGACGAGGCGCCTGGGTGCGGGCGAGCCAGCGGCCGGAGGGCATGGCCCCGCGGGGACGGGTGCCCGGGGCCTTGCTGGAGACGTCAGCTCGACGCTGGAGAGGGAACGAAGGGGAGCGCGAAGCGAGGAGGAACGAGGGAAGCCACGCGCGGGGCGGTCGCCGGCTCTTGCGAGGTCGGAGGTGAGGCCGTCGGTAGCGAGCGCTAGGGCTTCGGCCTCTGGAGAGTGCGGCGCTGGAGGGATTCGGGAGGGAGAGGCGATGGAATCGGGCTGGTCGAGGGGAGATCGAGAGGGAGGAGGCTCGGGGCGAGCGAGAGATCGAAGGGGAACGAGGGTTCGAGGCAGAGCGGGGAAAACAGGGAGAGTGGCGGCGGCTCGGGAGGGAATCGGGAGCCATCGGGTGAGCGCTAGGGTTGGGGAGGCTGCGGTCGGGCCAAGGCTGGGAATTGGCCAGATGGGCCAGGAGGAGGGAAGGCGCTGAGAGGTGGCTGGAGTGGGCCTAGAGGCCTGGGAAGGAGGAGAGGGAGGCCTGGCGGCTGGGACCTCCTTTTAACTATTTTTTTAGCAGAAAAAAAAACAATAGAGAGAAGAAAAAGAAAGAAGAGGGAGGTTAGGGGAAAAATAGCACAAGGGAGTATTTTTCTCGGGCATCATAAAAAGAGCACGGTCCGAGAAAAATAGAAAAGGCATGATCGGAAAAATAATTCAAACATATTTGAATTTAATTCAAATAGTTTTGAACGATTATTGAAGTGTCCAAAAATGTTCGAATTTTTGGAGGAACCTCGAAACAACGAAAAAGAATTATTGGCAAGGTTTTAAGGAGTACTCGAAGTAGGAAAAGCATGGGTAAATAAATGCACGTGTGTTGCGGGTAATTCCAAACAATGGAATATTTATTATATAGCTCCCTAAAGTATTGGGAGGCTTTTATATGTTATAAAGAGAAGTCACCTTCCCTCGATTTAAATGGACCGAAGGTCCACACAATTTATTAGGTTGAGATGCAAAAATTAATGACATGATGGCATGATGACATGATGCAATGCAAAAAAATAAATAACACAAGCACCACTGAAACACACGGGCGAACCCTGAACATCTGGAATCTTCTGGAATCTTCTGGGACGTCGGTCTTCGGGCGTCACATGCGGTGCGCGAGCAAAATCACACTTGACGTGGTATTCGGCACGCCGGAGAATTATCGGTCCGAAGAAATTACTTTCCAAGTGGCCCCTTTCAGCAGCGGATACCACGCCCTGTTGGGGCGGGATGCTTTTACATGCTTCCAAGATATACCTCATTATGGGTATATGAAGCTCAAAATGCCCGGTCAAAACGGTATAATCACTCTCGCCAGTGATCCGGACATAGCACTCCGCGTTGAAAACAAAACCGCATCCCTGGCCCTTGAGACGCTATCCGAAGCTCTCGCGGCCGAAGAGTTAACCGCACTACGCTCCATGGTGGACATGGACGATGTGATCCTCGACAAACGCCCCAAATCCACCTCCTCCAAACCAGCAGAAGAAATAGTCAAATTTCAGGTCCACCCAACGGACCCCAAGAAGACAACATCTATCGGAGCGCAACTGAACCCAGCAGTCAACGCCGCACTATGAGAATTCCTGCGCGAAAACTGGGACATATTCGCCTGGCATCCTTCAGATATGCCAGGGATCCCACGCAAGCTGGCCGAACATAGCCTCAATATATTGAAGGGATTTAAACCGGTCAAGCAAACACCGCGGCGCTTTTTCGAACCCAAGCGACAAGCCATGGGGGAGGAGCTGGCCAAGCTTATCGAGGCCGGATTCATTAGAGAAATCAAACATCCGGACTGGCCGGCAAACCTGGTGATGGTACCAAAGAAGGACAAATCCTGGTGCCTGTGTGTCGATTTCAAAGACCTCAACAAGGCTTGCCCTAAGGATCCCTTCCTCCCTCCCTTGCATCGATCAAATCATTGACACCACCGCAGGACATGACTCACTGTGCTTCCTAGATACATTTTCCGGATACCATCAAATCAAAATGAATGAGTCCGATCAAGCTGCAACAGCGTTTATTACCCCATACGGGCCATTCTGTTTCAACACCATGCCCTTCGGGCTTAAGAACGTCGATGCCACATACCAACACATGATTCAAACATGCCTGGAGAAGCAGATCGGCAAGACAGCAGAAGCCTACGTCGATGACGTCGTCATCAAAACTAGGCATGTCGAAACACTAATAGGTGACTTACGTCTTACATTCGACAACCTCCGTGCGTATGACATCAAGCTCAACCCGAAAAATGTGTCTTCGGCGCCCCCACTGGAAAACTGCTGGGCTTCATTGTCTCCAATAGAGGAATAGAAGCAAATCCAGCTAAAACCCGAGCTCTGTCACAGTTAGCTACGCCAACAGACCTCAAACAAGTCCAAAAACAAGCTAGTTGCGTGGCAGCGTTAAGTCGCTTTATCTCCAGATTAGGAGAAAAGGCACTACCACTCTATCGCCTCTTACGACGCATCAATAACTTCGAATGGACAGACGCGGCGACTGCCGGACTGGAGGAAATAAAGGCCCTCCTAGCAAGCAACCCAATCCTGGCCGGACCAAACGCTGGCGAACCCATGTTGCTATACATATCGGCAACACATCAGGTGGTGAGCGCCGTGCTCGTCGTCGAACGAGAACAGGACGGACACAAATTCCCACTTCAAAAACCAGTATACTACGTATCTACTGTCCTCACACCATGCAAATCCCGCTACCCCCATTATCAAAAGATAGCATACGTGGTCTTCATGGCATCCCGAAAGCTATGACACTACTTCCAGGAGTGTTCAATCACGGTGGCCTCTGAAGTACCACAGAACGACATAATAAACAACCATGATGCTACGGGCCGGATTGCCAAATGGGCCATCGAGCTACTTCCATTTGACATAACATACAAGCCACGTCGAGCCATCAAATCCCATGTACTGGCTGACTTCGTCGCAGAATGGACAGAGGCCGAACTCCCTAAAGAGTACGGCGCATATTCCAATTGGGGTATGTATTTTGACGGCTCCAAAATGTTGACGGGGCTAGGAGCGGGCATCGTGTTAACTGGAGATGTCGTCCAGTATGTGCTCCAAATATTATACACAGACTCCAACAACGCAGCCGAATACGAGGCCTTATTGCATGGTCTTCGGATGGCCGTATCCATGGGCATACAACGCTTGGAGGTGCGCGTGGACTCAAACCTCGCAATATCTCAAATAAACGGCGACTTTGATGCCATAGATCCAAAGATGGCAGCTTATCGTAATGCCGTCTTAAAAATGTCGGCTCGGTTCGAGGGGCTTGAATTTCATCACGTTTGTCGGAGATATTGACCATGGGTGTCCTCAGCGACCACCCTTGGTATTTCAAGAAAAATTGTGGCCGCCTGCTCCCCCCTGGCCGCCTGGTTATCGGGCCGCCTCCTAGGGTAGCCTGCCCTAGGAGCCGGCTGCCAGCAGGCGGCAGGGACCCAACAGGCGGCGGCACCAACGCCAACAGCTAGCAGACGGTCCCACATTCCTCCCTCGGGACGCATGCTGCGGGACCACCACGCAGCTGAGGCATGGCTACAGATGAACATGTCCTTAAAGAATCTATAAGGGCATGGCTACAGTGAACGTGTACCTTATGGATGTCTACTAAGCGGCGGATCACTGTAGCCACGCAGCTCGTGACCAAGCATCGGTCAGAGGAAGCCACGATCCCACTACTCACAGACGGCGGGTCCAGCAGACGGCTGGCCCCACCAGCCAGTGGACAGGCCATAAGCAAGCCGCCCCCGGCAGACGGCCAGGGGAGGCGGCCGCCTGGTAGCAGACGGCGAATCCTGCCCTGGAAGTCTGAACCTCATCAGGACGACGGGATAGGGCGTGGCGGCAGTGTACGGCAGAAGATGGCGGCACTGTAGCCACTTCTCCCCTGACGAGGCTGTCGTCAGCAGAAGCATGTCTATAGTGAAAGGCAGTCATGTGGGCCCGTAGGAGACGGGCCCCAGCAGACAGGCGGCAAGACCAGCTCCACAAGACGCTGATAGACGGGGGTCGCTCCGTCTGGATTACGATTGTATCCCTGGGGGGTAGGCCTATATAAACCCCCCAGGGTCCTCCATGAGGAGGGGTTAGAAGGTTGGAAGATTGAACCCCGAGAAGAAGAAGATAGATAGATAGAGAGAGAGAGATAGAAATCCTAGCTACCATCCCCGATCCCTAGGGCTTAGGAAGTGAGCTAGCCTTGCTCATCTTCCTCCTCTAAACCACACAACTCAAGGAGCAACCTTGTAGCTACCATAGTGATATCAGTCATGACGCGGAGCCCCCGCATAGCAGGACTAGGGGTGTTATCTCCACGGAGAGCCCCGAACCTGGGTAAGATCCGTAGGCGTCCTAAGTTTCGCCTCATCCTGCTTCCAGGGCCCGGCGACGTTCTTTTGACCCCATGCATGATAAGCCATCCGTTGGCATATGTCGCCCCAAAACCCCGACAACGTTGCCCGAGAAAGTAACCAGGCGCAGACGTCCTTGCTTGCATTGGCGCTAAGCGCGACCCCGTCCCACCTAACATCTTCTTGGAAAGGCTTTTTAAGCCATCCGTGGTGTGGCAAGGGGAGGGCGACCATAGCAGTCCGGATCCGAACACAATCCCAGATTCCGAACACACCAATATCATCGGGGGCTCGGCCTCCGAAATTACACCGTCGACCCATCTCATTATGGCAGTCATTGCCCCATGGACCGAACCTTTCTTGGCCTACATTAATAGGAAGGAACTCCCTGAAGACCAGAATTAGGCCGCCGCATTGTCCGGCGTTCGAAGGACTACAAGGTCCACGACGGAGAGCTCTACAAGAAAAGTACTACCGGAGTACTTCGAAGATGTATCTCCGAGGAAGAGAGCTTTTGGCGGAAATTCATGCCGGCCTAGGCGGACACCACGCCGCAGCCCGGGCCCTTGTTAGCAAGGCCTTTCGTACAGGGTTTTATTGGCCGACGGCCCGAGCAGACGCGCAAGACCTTGTCCAACGCTGCGTCGGATGCCAACTCTTCGCCAACCAAAGCCATCTGCCCCCAACTGCCTTACAAACAATCCCCATTGCTTGGCCTTTCGCGGTCTGGGGACTAGACATGGTTGGACCCCTCAATGGGGGAAGCCATAAGAAAAAATATTTGCTGGTCATGGTGGACAAATTCACTAAGTGGATAGAGGCTAAGCCAGTCAAAACGGTCGAGTCCGGGTCGGTGATAACATTCATATCCGACGTTGTGCATCGTTACGATGTCCCACACAACATCATCACCGACAACGGCTCCAATTTCACAGCGGATGAGGTAAAAGTCTGGTGTGCTAATCTGGGCATTAAGCTCGATTACGCCTCTGTCTACCACCCGCAAACAAACGGTCAAGTCGAACGAGCCAATGGTCTTATTATGAGCGGCATTAAACCCAGACTAGTGCAGTCTTTGAAAGAATCTGACAAGCACTGGGTTGAGGAGCTCGACTCCGTACTCTGGGGGCTGCAGACCATGCCCAACCGTACTACCGGATACACACCTTTCTTCATGGTGTATGGCACGAAGGCTGTATTGCCCTGCGATATTATCCACGACTCACCTCGAGTGCGTATGTACGAAGAGAAAGAAATCGAGCTGGATCGGCAGGATAACCTTGATGCCCTGGAAGAAGAGCATGATGTCGCAAAAGCCCGTTCAACATTTTACCAATAGTAGGCTCGAAGATACCAAAGTAGAGAAGTACGGGCCAAGACCTACAACATTGGCGAACTCGTTCTACGCCTACCGGAGAAGAAAAAGGACAAACTCAAGCCCAAATGGGAGGGTCCCTTCATAATTGACGAAGTTCTCACCGTAGGGGCGTACCGTCTTCGTGATGCATCAGACAATCGCCTCAAGCCAAACCCTTGGAACGCGGCCAGACTCCGAAGATTCTATGCCTAGCGCCGAACTCCTTGTTCGTCTCCTTCTCCTCTGTAGTTTTCATTATTTTTTCTCTCTTTTCCGATTACTTTTTTATTTCTCGCTTTAAAAGCTTTCGTACGGCTTGACCGCACACCCCTAATGCATACATCTTTAAATATGTATCTCCACTATACCTGGGGGCTTCCTAGACAGAAGCTTTTTATTATTATTCCTTGAGCATCAAGCTCTTCACATATGAGTTTTTCCATATGTACCTTTTCTTCGCCACTATATGCATCGATATGACTTAAGTTTTGGCCAAGCTGGGTTGCCTGGCTCGTGTGCTTATGCCCTACGTTCCTATTAGTTCGGCTAGGGCATAAAGGGAGCACCTCTCCGATTTTTACTGCCGGGTCATTCGGATGTGTACCTCAGACTGGGTGAAGCCGAAAGCTAGCGTTCTTAAAGGAATATCCGGTCGGTGAATTAAAGATGTTTTTTGCACTCACTCCGTTGTGAACCCCCAGAAGCTATACACACTATGGTTTTCACATCACAACTCGGACATGTATACTAATGCATGCACACCCAGGGAAAGGAACCCTTAACGGAACTATTCTCGCTGGAAGATGTTTCTTACAATATAAATGTAATATAACATAACTAGCCGGATACAACTTGTCTGTTCAAGCAACCATGACCCCTACGCCTAGTTTTCCATGCATACTCCGGTCTATTCGGTCGCGATGGTATTCGGAAACACTCCGCACCCTCAGGTCTGGAGGTTGAAGCGAAAAGGTCCGCCATGGCAAATGCTATACAATTCAGCTAGAGTTCCACATGTCAAGGAAAGTACATAGTCACTTGGACTCAAACACTTCCTCTTCTATACCGTCCAATAGACGGTCTAACTTACAATCCTGTTGGGAATATTTGGCGGCCACCTCTACTTGGTCATATATTAAACTAACGGGAATTGCTTCCCCATTCGACCCTAGCGGTCCGACATGGGCCATGTGATTAGGATCCAGCTTGGTATAGTGCGTCTTCACCATGGCCCAGGCCTCTCGTGCACCCTCTCGGCAGGCCGATATCTTCCATAGTCGGATACGCTGATGCGCTCCTTTGAACAACTCTACAAGCTCCTCCATACTTCCTAGAGGGGAGGCGGATGGCCATAGGGCCTTGGCAACACTCCGCATCGCCAGCCGAGCCTGTTCGTGCAATTATGACAGCCCTTGCAGCAGATCACTTGATGATCCGGACACCTCCTCTTCAGGACGACCCGTCAATATACCTGCAATTATAACTATATCAGCTACATTTATCTCCGAACTAGTTTAAAATAGTTCAGACACATACTGAATATGCCGCCCCGCAGCTTCTTGTTCTCCTTCACGAAATTGGCTAGCTGGGATCGCACATATTTCAATTCTTCACCCAATTTAGCGTTGGAATCCTGTAGCTTGTTTTTCTCCCCTTTGACTCGGGTCAAAACACGCTCGCCTGCGGCGTGTAGCATTCTCGCTGCTCTTTCTCCCTCTTAGGCAATCTTCAACTTCTCTTTAGGTTGATCGGGCGATCCTATTATGCGACCAGCAACAATATTAGTACAACTGGTATACAATTATTGTTCCTCGATGGAGGGGAATGTTACCAGGAGACACCTTCTTGCAGTTTTCCAGTTTGGCGGTTGTAGCATCTAGCTGTGCCCGACACTACTGCAGCTCTCGGGCTAGCTAGCCATTCTTTTTATAAGTACCTGGTTATATAACGATCCTTAAATGAGTTGTACCAACTGCCGTCAGTCTCGGGGGCTATGGGCATAGGGTTATCCTTTTTTGAACAAAGAAAACTTACCTGCACATCTTTCAAATATTGTTTCGTGGCTTTTCTAAGCCCATCTCGAGCAGCTCGGATGTATGTGTCACCCGCGCTGAAGGCATTGAATGCCTCTTCCAAGAACTTGGGGTCTCGTAAGACAGCCCTGCAGCGCCGATGATTCATGGCGCTCTCTACTTCTGAGTTGGCGATGGACATATCTTCTGAACCCTTGGCTAAAGGACAGTCCGGCGTTGTTCCCACACCGGCCCCCGTCTCTCCGGCAGGATCTAAATCTCGGTTGTCGGGAGCATGACCGGCCGGGCCCCCGGGCACAGTTCGGCGAATCCTTTTCCTGTAATAAGACAAATGCACAAGTCACAGTTGGATGTGGCCACTGAAACACATATTTATAAATCCATACCTCTTCGAGGAAGGCCTGGCTGTGTCTTCACCGACCTTCCTCTTCACAGTCTTGCCCGGCGTGGGAATCAATCTCTTCGGAATCGCCGAACGCCTCCCCTATGGAGCACGAGACAGTGCGGTGGGTGAGGCAGAATAAGAGCACTCTTTTAGAGGAGGTGTCTCTTGATTACTTACATGTGAAGCGGGAAGAAGGCCAGGGTAATCGGCGGTGATGGCCACTTTTGTGCCATCATAGCTCGTCTGGTAAAACACCCCCTTCGCAAGCGCCACGAATATATCCGGATCCTCTTCAAACCTGGGATCAAGCTCCCGGTTGTGGTTCTCCGGCTGTGGGGCGGGACTATGAAGTCCTTCGGTGACCTTTCGCCAGTGTTGTCATAACAAACGGATTAGATATTTATCAAAGGTGATCCGGAATTGGAATAAGTAAAACAGAGAGGTTGGGGCTTACTGATGTCTACACACGCTTCTACTCTTGTAGACTATGTTGGGCCTCCAAGCGCAGAGGTTTGTAGGACGGCAGCAATTTCCCTCAAGTGGATGACCTAAGGTTTATCAAACTCAGGGAAGTAGAGGTTGAAGATGGTCTCTCTCAAGCAACCCTGCAACTAAGATACAAGAAGTCTCTTGTGTCCCCAACACATCTAATACAACTAGGAGTTGTATAGGTGCACTAGTTCGGCGAAGAGATGGTAAAATATGGATGATAGGAGTGGCAAAGCAAAGTAATATAAATCTGTAATAAAAAGTGCAGCAAGCAAACAAGTGGTAAACGTGAGCACAAATGGTATTGCAATGGTGGAAACAAGGCCTAGGGATCATACTTTCACTAGAGGCAACTCCCAACAACATTAACATAATTGAATCACATGATATTTCCCATAAAACATGCAATGGAGACGCACCCGGAGGTCATTCCTTCGTGGTCAAGAGAGGACGAGAATTATGTAGGGCTACAAAAGCACACCTCAAAGTTCGTAGTTCTCAATCTAAGGATTTCCCAATGTCACCGCGGACATCCAAAGAGAGTCCCACAATCACCACAACATATCTAAAGGATAGTCAAAGACAAGCACCAAGAGACTCTCAATCTTCAATCAACACACAAGAGAGGAAATCACTCATGAAAATATTTTTCTAATCCATGTCCAATAGACCGCTGTCACCTTGGTCTCGGGGATTATATTAGATAAAGACAAGTGAGTACATCAACCCAATACATAGAGGAAGGGGAAATATCATGGGATCACCCTAGATTAACATAGCCTATGATCACAATGAAGATCACATCATGAGAGAGAGAGATAACCACATAGCTACACGTACGAGCCCTCAGCCCCGGAGAAGACTACTCACACATGGACATGGTGAGGAGGAGGTTGATGATGGTGTTGATGGAGAGGTGCAGCCCCGCGAGAAGGAGACGGCCGGCGGCAGCCACGGCGGCGGCGGCGGCGGCCCTTGGGGGCGCGGCGGCGGCGGCCCTAGGGGGCAGCGGCTCCTTGGCGCCCCTTCTTCCTTGTGGATGGTGCTGCAATGGTGCTGGTCCTCCCCTCCAAGACGGCGGCTCGGGAGGAGGAAAATTCGTGACCCTTGGTGACCTAGGTTTCCTCTCTTTATATAGACTCTCGGATTCCCGTCATCAGATTTTGGGCCTCAGTAAAACGGGCTTTACTCGGCCGTCCGGACTCCGATTTGGACCAATTTTATATCCAGAAGCATCGCCTCGAAATTCCCCACAACTTTCGCAACTATACTTTTTCCGTTTGACGTCGTCTTCGGGACGGAACGTGACCATCTTTAAAAAAACATTCTCAGACTGATTTCAGGAAAGTCAGAGTCCTACTCCAATACGACTCCTTTTGCGTTTTTGTCAATTTCCAAGTAATTCTTACACAATAAAGTGTAAAACAAGAACATTGTGCACTTTTGCAACCATTAGTAGGTTAGTTCAAATATGATCAAAAGTGTATGGAAGCGCATAAATATCATAGCAATATCACACAAAAAAGGCATGGAGCAAGCAGAAATTATAGATACGTTTTGGACGTATCAACATCCCCAAGTTTAATTCCTGCTCGTCCTCGAGTAGGTAAATGATAACAAGCATAATTTCTGTGGTGACATGCTATTAACCATATAAGAACTTTTCACAGTCACATGACAAGTGCTTACTGAGACAATCAATCTGTAGTAATTAAGTTGCCTCATGAGAAAATCACAAAGAACTGAAAGTTTTACAATATGATACTGAAACACTCAATAGATTTGTAATGAGTATGGTGTGCAAATATGACAAAGTGATATCTCGCTTGCCCCTTTAGTGAAGCAAAACATAAATGTAGGGCACCTCCAAGGTTTAAGTGACGACTAGATACAATGATTTCAGAATAAACGATATCATAATCATGCAAAAGACAATGGTACTTTGGGACAATGCACATTACACTCAGAATGACAATCATGCTCTCAATAGTTGGTGCTTTAAAGAAGGTGGAGACTCTCGAACCGTGGCTTTTGTTGGCAAGGTTGAAAACCCGTGGTCGGAAACAAAAACTAAACATGTACCAGAGCTCTCGGTTTAAAAAAAACAGAGGTAATAATTATTTTTTAGAATATGCATATTTCATCAACGAATGCTAGCAGATAACTCAATCACTTCTTGAGCTGGACAAGTTTCGAGGAACGGCTCCCGAATGAGGACGATCACATCGTCTTAATCTCCTTTGTTTATCACTGCCAAAGTTTTCTGATTTCTCATGAACAGAGTGTGAAGGAGGGTTTGTTTGTTGTATAATTTTTTAATGAGCCGGGCGCACTCTATGCCAGTTCCTTCTCGTATTATGGGTTTGCACATTAGACATGCAATCCCGGGGTGAAGCTTGTCCAACTTAAAAAGATCATGAATTAATTACTACTTCCTCAAGAGCTAAAACAGAGGCACAAAAGAGAAATGCTTTTTTGAATAATTTTGAGATGGTACATGAAAGTCTTCGTTAGGAATGGCAGGTAAATACCATGTATAGGTAGGTATGGTGGACTCATATGGCATAACTGGTTTAAAGGATTTTGGATGCACAAGCAGTCAGTCCGCTTAGTACAGGCGAAGGTTAGCAAAAGACTGGGAGCGACCAACTAAAAGAGCAATGACGGTCATAATCATGCAGAGCGACAAAGCAACATTGAATCGGGCATGGAAGTTATATCGCTACTCAGAAATTAAAGATCATCAAGGCTTGGTAGACTTTCTTTACAGTCTTAAATATGCATGAGCATACGCCAAGTCAATCAAAATAAATTCTTGGGGGAAGATACCACTAAACCATACCACATCATAGGCAAACAAATCATGTTGGTACTCCAATAACACATTGAGAACCCCCCCAGCTATTTGAGACTAACCATAAGAAAACATGAACTACTAAGCACCATTATGCACATAGCATTTTTATTATAGACATATCAACGAGTGGAACAGAAGCCAACTCTCTTAACAAGATAAGCATGATAAATAAAGAGAGTTCCAGCGACCAACTAAACAAAAGCTCTTTAAAAAGATAAGCATGAAAACTAAGAGCTGAACATGATAGTAGCTATTGAAAGACAAAGAACACACACATCAAAGATAGACATAAAAATTCTATGTTATGTTCTAGGTTGAAGTGGAGCGGGTCTCTCTCCCACACAAAGAAAGCTGGGTTCCAACTCGTTATGAACAGCAAGCAAAGCTAAAGAAAACTAAAAAGAAAACTAAAAGCAAGACGCTCCAAGCATAGCACATAACACATGAAGTGATAAAAAATATAGTGGAACGAAAGACGAACTGATAATTGTTGATGGAGAAGGGGATGCACGGGGGCATCCCCAAGCTTAGACGCTTGAGTCTTCTTGAATATGTCTTGGGGGTGCACGGGGGCATCCCCAAGCTTGAGCGTTTGACACTCCTGAATCTTTTTATCATCTTTCCTCGCACACTTGAAAACTCCCTTCATACATAACTCATCATAATCTGATTAGCGAGGTTAGTACCCATAATAAAATAATTTTTCCTTGCTGGAAATAAGGATATTCTTGAAGGTCTACTGTTTCTCAACATTGCCAAAAGGTTTTTGCAAAGAAAAAGCAAGCTCAAGGTTTGCAAAACGAAGGAAAAGGCAAAACATGACAGAATCTGTGAAAAACAGACCAGCAGGTAGTAAATAATTTTTTCGGGGCACTTCTGCAACTCAAATCAAAAAACTCAGAACAGAGGCCCGAAAGCCAATTGTATAGAGCACGCTTTCGAAAAAATTCAGACCAAAAATATGATCTGGTGATTTTATACGAATTTTTCTATCCAGGGACAGAATCTGTTTCCTGGACAGCACGTCACAACTTTTGAACTTTCTTGCAATCAGAGGCTACACTTGGCACAAAGCTGAAAAGTAAAGATACAATGATGATGCTACTGTAGTAACAAACATCAAGACCACTAAAAACTGAAAGAACAAACTGAAAGCAAAGATAACAAGGGTTGTCTCCCTAGAGCTCTTTCTTTATAGCCATAAAGATAGGCTTAAGACTTTAATGATGCTCTCGTAGGAATAAGAGTTGAAGAACAAAAGAGAGCATCAAGAAGCAAATACCTAATACATTTAAGCCTAATATGCTTCCTATGCATAGGAATATTGCAATAGAATAATTCATTGAAGTACAAAGCAATAAGCATAGGAAGACAAAACAAGTGCAGCTTCAAAACCTTCAACATAAAGAGAGGGAACTTGACATTATTGAAATATCTATAAGCATATGTTCCCTTCTCATAATAATTTTCAGTGGGATCACGAATAGACTCAACAATATAAGCATCACATAAAGCATTGTTACCATGATCCACATGCAAAAAGGTACTTTTAGTCTCCACATAAGCATCTCTGGGGAGCCCATGGTTAGGACTTTTTAGCATTAACGTTTTCAGTCTCCTCAAGCTTGAGCAATGCTTTCTCCGTCATGAGACCTAAAGTTATAGATATAGTTCCTGTCTCGATGAATTTCATGAAGAGGATAAAACTTAGTATAAAAGAGAGACATAAGCTCTTGCCAATCAAGCAAGTGGGAGTTATTGAGAAGCTTATACCAATCTAAAGCTTTATCTATAAGTGATACGGCGAACAATTTCCTCATGACAAACTCCCTTGATACACCTGCAAGCTTAAATAATGAACATAGTTGTGACAGATATAGCAAGTGTTCACCGGGATGTCTATCTCCTGCATAACGATTAGCCAAAACATAATCGATAATACCAGCTGGTATTTTATAGGGCACAATTTCAGTAGGGGGAGGAGCAACCACCACAGGTGTGGGGCGTCTTCCCACAAGCAGCGAACTAAGATTGCGGTTTTCCATAAACATAACTAGTGAAATAAAAACAAGAAACAAAAAGATTTAATTGCAAGATCTAAAGATATACCTTCAAGCATTCACTTCCCCGGCAACGACGCCAGAAATAGCTTGATGTCTACACACGCTTCTACTCTTGTAGACTATGTTGGGCCTCCAAGCGCAGAGGTTTGTAGGACAGCATCAATTTCCCTCAAGTGGATGACCTAAGGTTTATCGAACTCAGGGAAGTAGAGGTTGAAGATGGTCTCTCTCAAGCAACCCTGCAACTAAGATACAAGAAGTCTCTTGTGTCCCCAACACACCTAATACAACTAGGAGTTGTATAGGTGCACTAGTTCGGCGAAGAGATGGTAAAATATGGATGATAGGAGTGGCAAAGCAAAGTAATATAAATCTGTAATAAAAAGTGCAGCAAGCAAACAAGTGGTAAACATGAGCACAAATGGTATTACAATGGTGGAAACAAGGCCTAGAGATCATACTTTCACTAGAGGCAACTCCCAACAACATTAACATAATCGAATCACATGATATTTCCCATAAAACATGCAATGGAGACGCACCCGGAGGTCATTCCTTCGTGGTCAAGAGAGGACGAGAATTATGTAGGGCTACAAAAGCACACCTCAAAGTTCGTAGTTCTCAATCTAAGGATTTCCCAATGTCACCGCGGCCATCCAAAGAGAGTCCCACAATCACCACAACATATCTAAAGGATAGTCAAAGACAAGCACCAAGAGACTCTCAATCTTCAATCAACACACAAGAGAGGAAATCACTCATGAAAATATTTTTCTAATCCATGTCCAATAGACCGCTGTCACCTTGGTCTCGGAGATTATATTAGATAAAGACAAGTGAGTACATCAACCCAATACATAGAGGAAGGGGAAATATCATGGGATCACCCTAGATTAACATAGCCTATGATCACAACGAAGATCACATCATGGGAGAGAGAGATAACCACATAGCTACACGTACGAGCCCTCAGCCCCGGAGAAGACTACTCACACATGGACATGGTGAGGAGGAGGTTGATGATGGTGTTGATGGAGAGGTGCAGCCCCGCGAGGAGGAGACGGTCGGCGGCAGCCACGGAGGCGGCGGCGGCGGCCCTTGGGGGCGCGGCGGCGGCGGCGGCCCTACGGGGCAGCGGCTCCTTGGCCCCCCTTCTTCCTTGTGGATCGTGCTGCAATGGTGCTGGTCCTCCCCTCCAAGACGGCGGCTCGGGAGGAGGAAAATTCGTGGCCCTTGGTGACCTAGGTTTCCTCTCTTTATATAGACTCTCGGATTTCCGTCATCAGATTTTGGGCCTCAGTAAAACGGGCTTTACTTGGCCGTCCGGACTCCGATTTGGATGAATTTTATATCCAGAAGCATCGCCTCAAAATTCCCCACAACTTTCGTAACTAGAGTTTTTCCGTTTGACCTCGTCTTAGGGCTGGAACGTGACCATCTTTAAAAAACATTCTCAGATAGATTTCAGGAAAGTCAAAGTCCTACTCCAATACGACTCCTTTTGCGTTTTTGTCAATTTCCAAGTAATCCTACACAATAAAGTGTAAAACAAGAACATTGTGCACTTTTGCAACCATTAGTAGGTTAGTCCAAATATGATCAAAAGTGTATGGAAGCGCATAAATATCATAGCAATATCACACAAAAAAGGCATGGAGCAAGCAGAAATTATAGATACGTTTTGGACGTATCACTTACCCAACTGGAAGGATTGTACATAGAATACCCATCTCTGCGCTTGATGCGAAGAAATTCCTCTTCCTCCCCTTTGAACAGCTCGGCCAATATCTTGGCCAGAGCAGCGGGGGTATCCGGACCCTTCCGGCCACATCGGGAGGCGTCATCCTCTCCATTATAGTGCCACATTGGGAGCCTTCTGTATTGAAGCGGCTGAACCCCTCGAACTGTGGAAGTCGCCATAACCTCGACTGTTGTGAGTCCAAACTGAGCGAGTATCTTTATTTTGCTCATGAGCTGACGAACTTCCGCGCTGTTATCCTCTTCAGAACTCCGGGGATGCCAACTGTGGCGCTTCTTTAGCGGAATGCTCGCAAATACTGGAAGACCATTTCGAACTGGGCCAGGAAGCGCGACGTCTTCAATATAGAACCATTCGGAAGGCCATTCTCCAGACGCCTTCCTTGGTGTGCCGGATAGGTATCCGGTGTTGGCAATGCGCCATACTTCGGCTCTGCCCACTTCAAATATTGACCTCTCATGGTTGCGCGGGACGCGACAGAACAACTTTCTCCACAGCTCAAAATGGGCCTCAACGCCGAGAAATAATTCACATAAAGCAACATAACCCGCAATATGCAGAATCGAGGCAGGGGTGAAGTTGTGCACCTGGAGGCCATAGTATTCCAGAAGCCCTCGGAGGAACGGATGTATTGGAAATCCGACGCCCCTCAGCAGATAGGGGAGGAAGCACACTCGCTCCCCCCGGAGGGATTGGGGAAGTCCTCTGCCTGAGTCTCACCATTTTATGAGGCTAGCCCCGCTGGAACAGGGACCAGATCTGTAGGAGGAAGAAATCCCTCCGTTTGCAGCTTTGCTAATTGACTATGGGATACAGAACACCTCTCCCCACTCGCCTTTCTCTGGGCCGGAACGGGAGGAGCTGGGAACGCTAGCCATGTTGGAATGGTTTCTCCTAGCAGTCTTCGGGGATTTTCTCTGCGTAGGGCCAAATGGGTCTAAGATCCAATTTCTTTAAATAGGCGCTCTTCCTTGCATGGATGGGGTGCTATTTGCAAAAATACCCTGACCTTCCGCATTCACTCGACACATGGAAGACGAAGTTATTTGACGTGTAGAAGCCGAGGGGAGCGACATTGGATCAGCGGCCGAATACATTACTTGGAGGTCACCTGAGGAGGAACCCTCCTTGCAATGCCGAAGACAATTCATGTGCCTAACAACTCATTATTGAAGACTGGTTCGGGGGCTACTGAGGGAGTCCTGGACTAAGGGGTCCTCGAGCGTCCGGCCTGTCATCTATGGGCCGGACTGATGGGCTGTGAAGACATGAAGGCCGAAGACCGTACCCGTGTCCGGATGGGACTCTCCTTGACGTGGAAGGCAAGCTTGGCGACCATCTATGAAGATCCCTTCTTATGTAACCGACTCTATGTAACCCTAGATCCCCCTGGTGTCTATATAAACCGGAGGGAGTAGTCCGGAGAGGATACACACATTACCATAGTCATACAGTCTAGGCTTCTAGGGTTTAGCCATTACGATCTCGTGGTAGATAAACTCTTGTAATACTCATATTCATCAAGATCAATCAAGCAGGAAGTAGGGTATTACCTCCATAGAGAGGGCCCGAACCTGGGTAAACATCGTGTCCCCAGTCTCCTGTAACCATCGACCTTAGACACACAGTTCGGGAACCCCTACCCGAGATATGCCGGTTTTGACACCGACACCAAGGCCTCTATAAGTATAGGATAGCCACCACCCAGCAAGGGGATCGGTTCCACCGAGACCTCATCCACACCCACCTTCACAAGAACAAATCTCGCGAGGTTGTTCTTCCCCTTGTACTAGTTCATCCTCAGCCCACGAGGCTAATCCAGCACAAAGCAGGAGTAGGGTCTTACACCGCGAGGTGGCCCGAACCTGGGTAAACTTCCGAGTCTCTTTACTTGCAAGCTTGATCAAGCTAGGCCTTGAGAGCTGCGAGTAGATAGGCTAGGGAGGTTGAGTTCTTCGCACACACCCCTGTGTTCGACCCTTTCCTTGGGTCAGCGGAGCCCTGAATCCAACATTTGGCATGCCAGGTAGGGGCGTGTCGAAGCCTCTCCTCCATCATTGGATTCACCGCCGCTCCAGCATTTTCATGGCTGACGCTCGTCGAGTTCGTGCCAAGCGACGGGCGGCCCTTGCTGCTCGCGTCGCCCAGACAGCTCCTGCGGGCGACGGCATCCCTCACCGTTCCCCGTCACCTGCGACCGATGCCGCCACCGGCCCTGTAGCCCATGAGCGGTAGGGCTCGTCGCTGCCGCCATCCGTGCAGCGCGATGGACGCACCACTACTCGTTCACTAGTTCCAGCCTCTGCCTCTTCATCCCATACTCGTCGCGGCCTGGTGAACGCGCAGGCTGCGCTGCTCATGGCGCGCGAGCTCCTGAACTACCGCCCGGTCGACGACCACTGCGAGGACTGGCTGGACCGCATCGCTGAGCTCGTCAGCACCACTGAGGAGGCTCCTGCACCGTCTCGCTCGCTGCCTCCCCCACCGCCCCACGCGGGCGATGTAGCCCATGGTGCACCTCCTCCTCCTCTCAGGCGCGGTATCGTCCTTGAGCCACGGTGTGAGGCCCCCCAGCGCGACCCGTCGCGCAGGGTGCCTGCCCGCGATGAAGAAAGCTGCCAGGTGGTACAGCGACCTCAGGGAGAAGTGCATGCGCTCCTGTACCTCCATGCCAAAACCGCGTGCCACCCGAGGCGGTGGCCCGCGGGCCCCAAGACAAGACTCCCCCTCTGCGGTGGGCCCCTGCGGGTGGGGCGGGTTGCCGAGCGTTCACTCCAGAACTGCACCACGTCATCTGGCCTGGCAAGTTCAAGCCCGACCTGTCTCCGCGCTACGACGGCACTCCTGACCCCACTGAATTTGTCCATCTCTACGAGCTGAGCATCAAGGGGCAAACGGCGACGAAAAGGTTATGGCATACTGGTTACCCTTGGCTCTCAAAGACGGCGCGCACTCATGGCTCCTAAACCTCCCCGCGGGATCAATCTCTTCCTAGGAGGACATGCGTGAGCGCTTCATCGCCAACTTCCAGGGTACCCGGGACTGCACTCCAGCTATGGGTGACCTTCGGTGCATCAAGCAGTAGCCAGGGGAGACCCTACACAAGTAAATCCAGCGTTTCATCAACGTTCGCCTCAAGATCCCCAAGTTTTCGGACGAGGCCATTATCTCAGTGTTCACTGACGGCGTCTGAAATGTCAAGATAAAGGAAGAGCTCGCCATACACGAGGACCTGTGCTCGGCTCTGCAGATGTTCAATCTGACAACCAAGTGCACACGGGCAGAAGAAGGCCGCCTCTCACTCCTTGAGCTTCCGGAGGCCGACCCTAAGGACAAGAAGGCCAAGGCCAAGAATACGAAGAGCAAGGGTCTAGCCGTACTCGCGGCCGAGCCCGAGATGAAGCGTGACTGTGACAACCCCAAGTCCTCCAAGGGCAGCCGCCCATTCTGTGTCTCCCACAACGTCCACAGCCCCAACACCAGCAACTACCAAGATCTCAGGGCCATCCGAGATGGGCGGCTTGGCCGTCGCCTCGAGTGCAATGACCGCAGCTACGGTTGAGGAGGAGGTCGTGGCGATGGACGCTGGGACAACCAAGACCCCCGCCAGAACTAGCATGACCAGCCTCGCGAGGACCGCTGGAGGGATCAGCCTCATGAGGATCGCCCTCAGGGCAATACTGGCCTCACTCCTCTGTCATCATCACCGAGGAGGAACGACGACCATCGTCAATATGAGGGGGCTGGGGGCTTCTAGGAGGCTCGTTCCATCGCCTGCATACTGGGCGGCGCTCATGCCCCTGCCTCTCATCGCGTCTT
The DNA here is from genome assembly GCA_902687465.1 of Secale cereale. Taxonomy (NCBI): domain Eukaryota; kingdom Viridiplantae; phylum Streptophyta; class Magnoliopsida; order Poales; family Poaceae; genus Secale; species Secale cereale. The sequence goes on from LR738712.1 coordinate 547,991,384, forward strand.
AAACAGTTCGTTCGCGTGGTGAACGCGGCTCTCCCCAAGCTTGAGTCAACGCGCCCTCTCAGGTGGTCCAAGTACGCCATCACCTTCGACTCATCGGACCAGCTCAAGTGCGTCACCGCAGCTGGCATGCTCTCGATGCTCTGCTCGCCTACCATTAGCAACATCCTCGTCACCAAGACACTCATCGATGGCAGGGCAGGGCTCAACGTCCTCTCCGTCGAGACGTTCGACATGCTCCCACCTTCCCTATGACCAGCTTCTGCCGACCAAGCCTTTCTCAAGAGTGACCGATGGCTCCATGATACGTCTCCAACGTATCTATAATTTTTTATTGTTCCATGCTATTATATATTCTGTTTTGGATGTTTAATGGCTTTATTATACACTTTTATATTATTTTTGGGACTAACCTACTAACCCAAGGCCCAGTGCAAATTGATGCTTTTTTGCCTATTTCAGTGTTTCGCAGAAAAGGAATATCAAACGGAGTCCAAACAGAATGAAACCTTTGGGAGAGTTATTTTTGGAACGATATCTTCACGAGAGACTTGGGGTACAAGTCAGAGAAGAAACGAGGTGCCCACGAGGGGGAAGGGCGCGCCCAGGTGGGTAGGCACGCCCCCACCCTCGTGGGCCCCACATTGCTCCACCGACGTACTTTTTCCTCCTATATATACCAATATACCCTGAAAACATCGAGGAGCACGAAGAAACCCTAATTCCACCGCCGTAACCTTCTATTCTCGTGAGATGCCATCTTGGGGCCTGTTTCGGAGCTCCGCCAGAATGGGCATCGATCACGGAGGGCTTCTACATCAACACCATAGCCCCTCCGATGAGTTGTGAGTAGTTTACCACAGACCTTCGGGTCCATAGTTATTAGCTAGATGGCTTCTTCTCTCTCTTTGGATCTCAATACAAAGTTCTCCTCGATCTTCGAGGAGATCTATTCGATGTACTCTTTTGCGGTGTGTTTGTCGAGATCCGATGAATTGTGGGTTTATGATCAAGATTATCTATGAACAATATTGGATTCTTTTCGGAAATCTTTTATGTGTGATTATAATATCCTTGCAAGTCTCTTCGAATTATTGGTTTGGTTTGGCCTACTAGATCTATAGTTCTTGCAATGGGAGAAGTGCATGGCTTTGGGTTCAATCTTGCGGTGTCCTTTCCCAGTGACAATAGGGGCAGCAAGGCAAGTATAGTATTGTTGCCATCGAGGATAAAAAGATGGGGTTTATATCATATTGCTTGAGTTTACCCCTCTACATCATGTCATGTTGCGTAAGGCGTTACTCTGTTCTTATGAACTTAATACTCTAGATGCATGCTGGATAGCGGTCGATGTGTGGAGTAATAGTAGTAGAGGCAGAATCGTTTCGGTCTACTTGTTACGGACGTGATGCCTATATACAATGATCATGCCTAGATATTCTCATAACTATGCGTCAATTGCTCGACAATAATTTGTTCTCCCACCGTAGAATTCTGTTATCATGAGAGAAGCCACTAGTGAAACCTATGCCCCCCGGGTCTATTCTCATCATATTAATCTTCCATCTACTTTACTTTGCTTTATTTACTTTCTACTTCTATATCAAAAATACCAAAAATATTATCCTATCCTATCTATCAGATCTCACTCTCGTAAGTGACTGTGAAGGGATTAACAACCCCTTTTCACGTTGGCTGCGAGGTTCTTATTTGTTTGTGCAGGTGCGAGGGACTCGCGTGTGGTCTCCTACTGGATTGATACCTTGGTTCTCAAAACCTGGGGGAAATACTTACGCTACTGTGCTGCATCACCCTTTCCTCTTCGAGGGAATACAACGCAAGCTCGAGAAGTAGCAAGAAGAATTTCTGGCGCCGTTGCCGGGGAGATCTACGCAAAAGTCATATACCAAGTACCTATCACAAACCCTTATCCCTCGCACTACATTATTTGCCTCTCGTTTTCCTCTCCCCCACTTCACCCTTGCCGTTTTATTCGCCCTTCTTTTTCCGTGTGTTTTATCGCTTTGCCTTGCCATCATGGCTAGCACACCTATCATTATCAATACTCCCGAGAGTGAGGTTCTTAATTTTAAACAAAGGGAGGAAGAAAATCTAAAAGATGCTAGGTATAGAATTTGCAATGCTCAAAACAGATCTACTAGGAAGCTTTCCACTTCCGTGCTTCTTCACAATTTTTATGTTGGCATCACTCCATGGAAGAGATATATTCTTGATACCATTACCGGAGGGAATTTCTTGGGTAGCCATACTTTTGATTCTTATAATGCTATGACAGAATTATTTGGCCCACCACCTCTTCTGGTTAATGGAACTATTTTGATTTTAGAACATGTTATGCAAAGGCTTGAAATTATCGAAAACAAAGTTGCCACCGTAGAGTTGGTTGAGAGTTTGGATAAAAAGATCCATAACCAAATTACCCAATATGGATCTAAAGTAGGAGTTATTCTGATTTGTTTTAAAGAAAAAGAACCTATAGTTAAAGAGATGATAGATCAAGATTCCACTAGAATCGATAAACTTGAGAATATTATCACTAATGTAGGGTCTGCTTTTTGTGCTGTGAAAAATACTTCAAATCCCTCTATCACTAAATTGGCCAAGTTTATGTATGTTCCTAAAAATACGGGTGAATCTTCTAGTAAGGAAACTGCGGATCTCAAATCCATAATTGTTCATCCCAACTTTCTCACTTTCGTAAGGGAACCTTTCGCTACAAATGAATTTCTTTATTTCCTGCCTAAAAGTTTGATTATTAATAGGAATGAAGAAGCTCCTAAGAATTATAAGTGCTTAATCGAAGAATTGCCTACCAAATATGGCAATACCTAGATCTATTCTTGTATCGTGCTTACCTAGGGGCGTTAAACGATAGCGCTTGTTGGGAGGCAACCCAATTTTATTTTCTTTGTTTTTGCTTTTGTTTAGGAATAAATATTGCTTCTAGCTTCTGTTTAGATGTGGTTTTGTGTTTTAATTAGTGTTTGTGCCAAGTAGAACCTTTGGAAAGACTTGTGTGAAGTTTATGTGATCATGCTGTAAAAAATAGAAACTTTAGCGCTCACGAGATTGGCTGTTTTTTTTTACTAGAGAGTGCTTTTTAGTTGATTCTTTTTGCAGATAATTAATAGACAAATTCCTCACGTCCACCAATTTATTTCAATTTTTTTAGAGTTACAGAAGTATTCGAAAGTTACAGATTACTACAGACTATTCTGTTTTTGACAGATTTTGTTTTTCGTGTGTTGTTTGCTTATTTTGATGAATCTATGAGTAGTATCGGGGGGTATGAATCATAGAGAAGTTGGAATACAGTAGGTTTAACACCAATATACACAAAGAATGAGTTCATTACAGTACCTTTGAGTAGTGGTTGTTCTCTTATACTAACGGAGCTCACGAGAATTTTGGCTAAGTTTTGTGTTGTGAAGTTTTCAAGTTTTGAGTATGGATTTGATGGACAATGGAACGAAGAGTGGAAAAAGCCTAAGCTTGGGGATGCCCAAGGTAACCCAAGGTAAAATTCAAGGACAACCAAAAGCCTAAGCTTGGGGATGCCCCGGGAAGGCATCCCCTCTTTCGTCTTCGTCTATCGGTAACTTTACTTTAGACTATATTTTTATTCACCACATGATATGTGTTTTTCTTGGAGCATCATGTATGATTTGAGTCTTTGCTTTTTATTTTGCCACAATCATCTTTTCTGGACACACCATTAGAGAGAGATAAATATGGTTTAGAATTTGTTAGAATACTCTATGTGCTTCACTTATATCTTTTGAGCTAGATAGTTTTGCTCTAGTGCTTCACTTATATCTTTTAGAGCACGGTGGTGGTTTATTTTGTAGAAATTATTGATCTCTCATGCTTCACTTATATCTATTTGAGAGTCTCTTAGAACAACATGGTAATGTGCTTTGGTTATAAAACTAGTCCTAATATGATAGGCATCCAAGATGAGTATAGTAAAAACTTTCACATAAAGGGCATTGAATACTATGAGAAGTTTGATACTTGATGATTGTTTTGAGATATGAGGATGGTGATATTAGAGTCATGCTATTAGAGTAGTTGTGAATTTGAGAAATACTTGTGTTAAGGTTTGCAAGTCCCGTAGCATGCACGTATGGTAACCGTTGTGTGACAAATTTGAAGCATGAGGTATTTCATTGAGTGTCATCCTTTGTGTGGAGGTCGGGATCGTGCGATGGTTAACTCCTACCAACCCTTCCCCTAGGAGCATGCGTGTAGTACTTTGTTTTGATGACTTGTAGATTTTTGCAATAAGTATGTGAGTTCTTTATGACTAATGTTGAGTCCACGGATTATACGCACTCTCACCCTTCCACCATTGCTAGCCCCTCTTGTACCGCGCAACTCTCGCCGGTACCATACACCCAGCTTATACCTTCCTCAAAACAGCCACCATACCTACCTATCATGGCATTTCCATAGCCATTCCGAGATATATTGCCATGCAACTTTCCACCATTCCGTTTGCTATGACACACTTCATCATTGTCATATTGCCATACATGATCATGTAGTTGACATCGTATTTGTGGCTCGGCCACCATGCATACTTTTTCATACATGTCACTCTTGATTCATTGCACACCCCGGTACACCACCGGAGGCATTCATATAGAGTCATACTTTGTTCTAGTATCGAGTTGTAATATCGAGTGGTAAATCAATAGAAGTGTGATGATCATCATTATTAGAGCATTGTCCCAAAGAAAAAAAGAAAAAAAAAGAAAAAAAAAGGAATGGCCAAAGAAAAAAAGAAAGGCCCAAAAAAAAGAAAAAAAGAAAAAGAAAAAAGGAAAAAAAGGAGAAGAAAAGAAAAGGGACAATGCTACTATCTTTTTCCCACACTTGTGCTTCAAAGTAGCACCATGATCTTCTTGATAGAGAGTATCTTGTTTTGTCACTTTCATATACTAGCGGGAATTTTCATTATAGAACTTGGCTTGTATATTCCAACAATGGGCTTCCTCAAATGCCCTAGGTCTTTGTGAGCAAGCAAGTTGGATGACACCCACTTAATTTCTTTTGTTGAGCTTTCATATATTTATAGCTCTAGTGCATCCGTTGCATGGCAATCCCTACTCACTCACATTGATATCTATTGATGGGCACCTCCATTGTCAATTGATACGCCTAGTTGATGTGAGACAATCTTCCTCTTTTCCTTCTCCACAACCACCACTCTATTCCACATAGTGCTATGTCCATGGCTCATGCTCATGTATTGCGTGAAAGTTGAAAAAGTTTGAAAAAATTAAAGTATGAAACAAGTGCTTGGCTGAAACCGGGGTTGTGCATGATTTGAGTATTTTGTGTGATGAAGATGGAGCATAGCCTAACTATATGATTTTGTAGGGATGATCTTTCTTTGGCCATGTTATTTTGAGAAGACATGATTGCTTTGTTAGTATGCTTGAAGTATTATTACTCTTATGTCAATATAGACTTTTATCTTCAATCCTTCGGATCTGAACATTCATGCCTCAATAAAGAGAATTACATTAAGAATTATGTTGGTTAGCATTCCACATCAAAATTTCTATTTTTATCATTTAACTACTCGAGGACGAGCAGGAATTAAGCTTGGGGATGTTTAATGGGCTTTATTATACAATTTTATATTATTTTTGGGACTAACCTACTAACCCAAGGCCCATTGCAAATTGTTGTTTTTTGCCTATTTCAATGTTTCGCAGAAAAGGAATATCTAACGGAGTCCAAACGGAATGAAACCTTCGGCAGAGTTATTTTTGGAACAATATCTTCACGAGAGACTTGGGGTACAAGTCAGAGATGAAACGAGGTGCCCACAAGGGGGCAGGGCGCGCCCAGGCGGGTAGGCGCTGCCCCCACCCTCGTGGGCCCCATGTTGCTCCACCGACGTACTTTTTCCTCCTATATATACCCATATACCCTGAAAACATCGAGGGGCACGAAGAAACCCTAATTCCACCGCCGTAACCTTTTGTTCCCGTGAGATCCCATCTTGGGGCCTGTTCTAGAGCTCCGCTGGAGGGGGCACCAATCACGGAGGGCTTCTACATCAACACCATAGCCCCTCCGATGAGTTGTGAGTAGTTTACTGCTACCTCTTGAGCTTGCGTTGTATTCCCTCGAATAGGAAAGGGAGATGTAGCATAGTAGCTTAAGTATTTCCTTCAGTTTTTGAGAACCAAGGTATCAATCCAGTAGGAGACCACGCGCGAGTCCCTCGCACCTGCACAAACAAATAAGAACTTCGCAGCCAACGTGATAAGGGGTTGTCAATCCCTTTACGGTCACTTACGAAAGTGAGATCTGATAGAGATGATAGTTTATATTTTTGGTATTTTTAGTGTATAAGAACAAAAAATAAAAGCGGTAAAGGTAAAGTAGATGTAGATTGATATGTTGAGAATAGACCTGGGGGCCATAGTTTTCTCTAGTGGCTTCTCTCATGATAGTGATATTCTACGACGGGTAAACAAATTACTGTCGAGCAATTGATAGAAAAGCGAATAATTATGAGACTATCTAGGCATGATCATTGTATATAGGCATCACGTCCGAGACAAGTAGACCGACTCCTGACTGCATCTACTACTATTACTCCACACATCGACCGCTATCCAGCATGCATCTAGTGTATTGAGTTCATAAGAACAGAGTAACGCCTTAAGCAAGATGACATGATGTAGAGGGATAAACTCAAGCAATATGATATAAACCCCATCTTTTTATCCTCGATGGCAACAATACAATGTGTGCCTTGCCGCCCCTACTGTCACTCGGAAAGGACACCGCAAGATTGAACCCAAAGCCAAGCACTTCTCCCATTGCAAGAACTATATATCTAGTAGGCCAAACCAAACCAATAATTCAAAGAGACTTGCAAGAATATTATGAGCACACATAAAAAGTTCAGAGAAGAACCAAATATCTTTCATAGATAACCTTGATCATAAACTCACAATTCATCGGATCTCGACAAACACACCGCAAAAAGAGATTACATCGAATAGATCTCCTCGAAGACCGAGGAGAACTTTGTATTGAGATCCAGAGAGAGAGAAGAAGCCATCTAGATACTAGCTATGGACCCGAAGGTCTGTGGTAAACTACTCACAACTCATGGTGAGGGTGATGATGATGATGATGAAGGCCTCCGTGATGGATCCCCCTCCGGTGAAGCTCCGGAACAGGCTCCAAGATGGGATCTCCACGGGAACAGAAGGTACGGCGGTGGAATTAGGGTTTTCTCTCTGTTCACAGAGTTTCTGGTGTACGTGGACTTATATAGGAAGAAGGAGGGCACCGGGGGACGCTCGAGGGGGCCACGAGGCAGGAGGGCGCGCCTTGGGAAGGGGGGCGCCCCCCACCCTCTTGGTCCAGCCCTCCGTCCCCTGACGCGGTTCTCAAGCTCCGCGTGCGTGATTTTCTCCAAAAATATCTCTCGCGAAGGTTTCATTCCGGTTGGACTCCGTTTGATATTCTTTTTCTGCAAAACCCTAAAACAGGCAAAAATCAACAATATGGACTGGGACTTTGGGTTAGTAGGTTAGTCCCAAAAATGATATAAAAGTGAATGATAAATCCCATTAAACATCCAAGACTTCATAAATAATAGCATGGAACAATAAAAAATTATAGATACGTTGGAGACGTATCAAGCATCCCCAAGCTTAATTCCTGCTCGTCCTCGTGTAGGTAAATGATAAAGAAAGAATTTTTGATGTGGAATGCTAACCAATATAGTTTTTGAATGTAATTATCTTAATTGTGGCATGAATGTTCAGATCTGAAAGATTCAAGATAAAAGTCTATATTAACATAAGAAACAATAATACTTCAAGTATACTAACAAAGCAATCATGACTTCTCAAAATACTATGGCTAAAGAAAGTTATCCGTACAAAATCATATAGTTTTGGCTATGCTCCCTCGTTATCACACAAAATATTCATATCATACACAACCCTGATTTCAGCCAAGGATTTGTTTTCATACTCTATCTTTTCAAACCTTTCAACTTTCACGCAATACATGAGCGTGAGCCATGGACATAGCACTATGGGTGGAATAGAGGTGGTTGTGAAGAAGACAAAAAAGAGGGAGATAGTCTCACATCGACTAGGCGTATCAACGGGCTATGGAGATGCCCATCAATAGATATCAATGTGAGTGAGTAGGGATTGCCATGCAACGGATGCACTAGAGCTAAATATGAATGAAAGCTCAACAAAAGAAACAAGTGGGCGTGCATCCAACTTTCTTGCTCACGAAGACCTAGGGCATTTGAGGAAGCCCATCGTTGGAATATACAAGCCAAGTTCTATAATGAAAATTCCCACTAGTATATGAAAGTTACTAAGCATGAGACTCTCTACAATGAAGAACATGGTGCTACTTTGAAGCACAAGTGTGGAAAAGAAGATAATAGCAATTGTCCCTTTTTCTTTTCTTTTATTTTTTATTTTTTTGGGCCTTTCTTTTTTATTTGGCCTTTTTTTGCGGAGGGGCTCTATAGATTTAGCCTTTCCTCCCATGGGACAATGCTCTAATAATGATGATCATCACACTTTCATTACAACACGATATTACAACTCGATACTACAACAACAAAGTATGACTCTATATGAATGCCTCTGGCGGTGTACCGGTATGTGCAATGAAACAAGAGTGACATGTATAAAAAATTATGCATGGTAGCTTTGCCACAACTACGATGTCAACTTCATGATCTTGCAATGGCAATATGACAATATGATGCGTGTCATATGAACGGAACGGTGGAAAGTTGCATGGCAATATATCTCGGAATGGCTATGGAAATGCCATGATAGGTAGGTATGGTGGCTGTTTTGAGGAACAATATGGTGGCTGTTTTGAGGAAGGATATATAGAGGGTTTATGGCACCGGCAAAAGTTGCGCAGTACAAGAGAAGCTAGCAATGGTGGAAGGGTGAGAGTGCGTATAATCCATGGACTCAACATTAGTCATAAGAACTCATATACTTATTGCAAAAATCTACGAGTCGTCAAAACAAAGCAATCAACGCATGCCCCTAGGGGGGAGGTTGGTAGGAGTTAACCATCGCGCCCCCCGACCTCCACACAAAGGTTGACACTTTACAAGTACCACATGTTCTAACTTCGTCACATAGCGGTTCACCATACGTGCATGATACGGGAATCACTAACCTTAACACAAGTATTTCTCAATTTCATAATAACTCCACTAGCATGACTCTAATATCACTATCCTCTTATCTCAAAACAATTATCAAGCATCCAACATCTCATTCTATTCAATGCACTTGGTGTGATTTATTTTACTACATTGACATTGGATGTTTATCATGTGAAGACTAGTTTCTTTAGCCTAAAAACATTACCATGCTGTTTTAATAGACTCTCAAATAGATATAAGTGAAGCATGAGAGTTCAACAATTTCTACAAAATATTACGACCATCGTGCTCTAAAAGTTATAAGTGAAGCACTAGAGCAAAAACTATTCAACTCAAAAGATATAAGTGAAGCACATAGAGTGTTCTAACAATTTCTAGGCCATATTTAACTCTCTCAAATAGGTGTGTCCAGCAAGGAAGATTGTGACAAACTAACAAGCAAAGACTCAAATTATACAAGACGCTCCAAGCAAAACACATACCATGTTGCGAATAAAAATATAGCTCCAAGTATAGTTACCGATGGATGAAGACAAAAGAGGGGGTGCCTTCCCGGGGCATCCCCAAGCTTAGGCTTTTGATTATATTAAATTTATTGAGGTGCCATGGGAATCCCCAAGCTTAGGCCTTTGCTACTCCTTGTTCCATAGTCCATCAAAGCAATACTCAAAACTTGAAAACTTCACAACACAAAACTTAGATAAAAATTCTCGTGAGCTCCGTTAGTATAAGAAAGCAAACCACTACTCAAAGGTGCAGCAATGAATTATTTGTTTATATTGGTGTTAAACCTACTGTATTCCAACTTCTCTATGGTTCATAACCTCCAATACTACTCATAGATGCATCAGAATAAGCAAACAACACACGAAAAACATAATCTGTCAAATACATAACAGTCTGTAGTAATCTGCAGGTTTCGCCTACTTCTGGAACTCCAAAAAATTCAAACTAAATTGGTAAATTTGTGGAATTTGTATACCAATCATATGCAATATGAGTCAACTAAAAAACATGCTCCAGTAAAATCTGAAGACTACGTTAGCCAGCGCTAACGATTCTGTTTTTCACAGCAAGATCACATAAACTTCACACAAGTCTTCCCAAAGGTTCTACTTGGCACAAACACTAAACAAAACATGAAACCACATCTAATCATAGGCTAGATGCAATATTTATTCCCTAACAGCAGCAAAAACAAAAAATATAAAGTTGGGTTGCCTCCCAACAAGCGCTATCGTTTTACGCCCCTAGCTAGGCACGATACAAGATAAATCTAGGTATCGCCATCTTTGAAAGGCAATCCATAAGTGGCTCTCATGATAGATTCATATGGTAATTTAATTTTATTTCTAGGAAAGTGTTCCATGCCTTTCCTTAACGGAAATTGGAATCTAATATTTCCTTCCTTCATATCAATAATTGCACCAATCGTTCTAAGGAAAGGTCTAACAAGAATAATAGGACCTGAAGGATTGCAATCTATATCAAGAACAATGAAATCTACGGGCACATAATTCCTATTGGAAACAATAAGAACATCATTAATTCTTCCCATAGGTTTCTTAATAGTGGAATCCGCAAGATGCAAATTTAAAGAACAATCAACAAGCTCATGGAACCCTAGCAAATCACAGAAAGTTTTTGGGATAGTGGAGACACTAGCACCGAAATCAAACAAAGCATATCATTCATGATCTTTTATTTTTATTTTGATAGTAGGTTCCCATTCATCATAAAGCTTTCTAGGGATAGAAACTTCCAACTCTAGTTTTTCTTCATAAGATTGCATCAAAGCATCAACTATGTGTTTGGTGAAAGCTTTAGTTTGACTATAAGCATGCAGAAAATTTAGCACGGATTGCAACAAGGAAATAGAATCAATCAAAGAGCAATTGTCATAATTGAATCCCTTGAAATCCAAAGTAGTGGGTTCATCACTATGCAAAGTTTTAATCTCTTCACTCCCACTTTCAGCAATTTTAGCATCAAGATAAAAAACTCCGAATCATTGGGACACCTTAATGCAGAATCGTCTCCAATCCTATTTTCATCAAGATTAATACTAGAAAACAAAGATCTAATAGGAGACATATCAATAACTTTCAGATCTTCATCTTTATTTTCATGATAACTCGAAGAACACAATTTAATATAATCTTCTCTTTTAGCACGCATCCTAGCGGTTCTTTCTTTGCATTCATCAATGGAAATTCTCATGGCTTTGAGAGACTCATTGATATCATGCTTAGGTGGGATAGATCTAAGTTTCAAAGAATCAACATCAAGAGTAATTCTATCCACACTTCTAGCCAATTCATCAACCTTAAGCAATTTCTCTTCAATCAAAGCATTGAAATTCTTTTGCGAGATCATAAACTCCTTAACACTAGTTTCAAATTCAGAAGGCATCTTTCCATAAGAGTTGTTGTAGGAATTACCATAATTATTAGAGGAATTACTAGGAAAAGGCCTAGGATTAAAATTACCTCTATAAGCATTATTACCAAAATTATTCCTACCAACAAAATTCACATCCAAAGATTCATTATTATTCTCAATCAAAGTGGACAAAGGCATATCATTAGGATCAGAAGAAGCACTCTTAGCAGCAAACAATTTCATAAGTTCATCCATCTTTCCACTCAAAACACTAATTTCTTCGATAGCATGCACTTTTTTACTAGTAGATCTTTCGCTGTGCCATTGAGAATAATTAACCTTAATATTATCTAGGAGTTTGGTAGCTTCTCCTAAGGTAGTTTCCATGAAAGTACCTCCGGCGGTCGAATTAAAAAGATTTCTAGAAGCAAAATTCAAGCCAACATAAAAGTTCTGAATAATCATCCATAGATTCAAACCATGTGTAGGGCAATTACGTATCATCAATTTCATTCTCTCCCAAGCTTGTGCAACATGCTCATGATCTAGTTGCTTAAAATTCATAATATTGTTTCTAAGAGAGATGATCTTAGCAGGAGGGAAATACTTAGAGATAAAAGCATCTTTGCACATATTCCATGAATTAATACTATTTCTAGGCAAAGAGGAAAACCAAGTTCTAGCACGATCTCTAAATGAAAACGGAAATAACTTCAATTTAACACTATCGTTATCCGTATCCCTTTTCTTTTGCATATCACACAAATCAACAAAGTTGTTTAGATGGGTAGCGACATCTTCACTAGGAAGGCCGGAGAATTGATCTTTCATGACAAGATTCAAGAAAGCAGAATTGATCTCACAAGATTCAGCATCGGTAATAGGAGCAATCGGAGTGCTAATAAAATCATTGTTGTTGGTATTGGAGAAGTCACACAATTTGGCATTGTTCTGAGCCATAGTGACAAGCAAACAATCCAACACACACAAGTAAACAAAAAGCAAGCAAACGATAAACACACGGCAGAAGAAGGGCAAATAAAACGGCAAGGGTGAAGTGGGGGAGAGGAAAACGAGAGGCAAAAATGTAATGCGAAGGATAAGGGTTTGTGATAGGTACTTGGTATATGACTTTTGCGTAAGCCTCCCCGGCAACAGCGCCAGAAAAAATTCTTGCTACCTCTTAAGCTTGCGTTGTATTCCCTCGAAGAAGAAAGGGAGATGCAGCACCGTAGCGTAAGTACTTCCCTCAGTTTTTGAGAACCAAGGTATCAATCCAGTAGGAGACCACGCGCGAGTCCCTCGCACCTGCACAAACAAATAAGAACTTCGCAACCAACGCGATAAGGGGTTGTCAATCCCTTTATGTTCACTTACGAAAGTGAGATCTGATAGAGATGATAGTTTATATTTTTGGTATTTTTAGTTTATAAGAACAGCAAATAAAAGCGATAAAGGTAAAGTAGATGTAGATTGATATGTTGAGAATAGACCCCGGGGCCATAGTTTTCCCTAGTGGCTTCTCTCATGATAGCGATATTCTACGGCGGGTAAACAAATTACTGTCGAGCAATTGATAGAAAAGCGAATAATTATGAGACTATCTAGGCATGATCATTGTATATAGGCATCACGTCCGAGACAAGTAGACCGACTCCTGCCTGCATCTACTACTATTACTCCACACATCGACCGCTATCCAGCATGCATCTAATGTATTGAGTTCATAAGAACAGAGTAACGCCTTAAGCAAGATGACATGATGTAGAGGGATAAACTCAAGCAATATGATATATACCCCATCTTTTTATCCTCGATGGCAACAATACAATACGTGCCTTGCTGCCCCTACTGTCACTGGGAAAGGACACCGCAAGATTGAACCCAAAGCCAATCACTTCTCCCATTGCAAGAACTATAGATCTAGTAGGCCAAACCAAACTAATAATTCGAAGAGACTTGCAAGAATATTATGAGAACACATGAAAAGTTCAGAGAAGAACCAAATATCTTTCATAGATAACCTTGATCATAAACTCACAATTCATCGGATCTCGACAAACACACCGCAAAAAGAGATTACATCGAATAGATCTCCTCGAAGACCGAGGAGAACTTTGTATTGAGATTCAGAGAGAGAGAAGAAGCCATCTAGATACTAGCTATGGACCCGAAGGTCTGTGGTAAACTACTCACAACTCATGGTGAGGGCGATGATTATGATGATGATGATGAAGGCCTCCGTGATGGATCCCCCTCCGGTGGAGCTCCGGAACAGGCTCCAAGATGGGATCTCCACGGGAATAGAAGGTACGGCGGTGGAATTAGGGTTTTCTCTCTGTTCACGGAGTTTCTGGGGTACGTGGACTTATATAGGAAGAAGGAGGGCACCGGGGGACGCCCGAGGGGGCCACGAGGCAGGGGCACGCCCTGGGAAGGGGGCGCGCCCCCACCCTCGTGGGCCAGCCCTCTGTCTCCTTACGTGGTTCTCAAGCTCCGCGTGCGTGATTTTCTCCAAAAATATCTCTCGCGAAGGTTTCATTCCGTTTGGACTCCGTTTGATATTCTTTTTCTGCAAAACCCTGAAACACACAAAAAACATCAATCTGGACTGGGCCTTTGGGTTAGTAGGTTAGTCCCAAAAATGATATAAAAGTGAATAATAAAGCCCATTAAACATCCAAGACTTCATAAATAATAGCATGGAACAATAAAAAATTATAGATACGTTGGAAACGTATCATTTACCATAGACCTTCAGGTCCATAATTATTAGCTAGATGGCTTCTTGTCTCTCTTTGGATCTCAATACAAATTTCACCTCGATCTCTTCGATGTAATCTTTTTGCGATGTGTTTGTCGAGATCCGATGAATTGTGGGTTTATGATCAAGATTATCTTTGAACAATATTGGATTCTTTTCTGAAATCTTTTATGTGTGATTATAATATCCTTACAAGTCTCTTCGAATTATTGTTTTGGTTTGGCCTACTAGATCTATAGTTCTTGCAATGGGAGAAGTGCTTGGCTTTGGGTTCAATCTTGTGGTGTCCTTTCCCAGTTACAGTAGGGGCAGCAAGGCACGTATAGTATTGTTGCCATCGAGGATAAAAAGATGGTGTTTATATCATATTGCTTGAGTTTATCCATCTACATTATGTCATCTTTCTTAAGGCATTACTTTGTTCTTATAAACTTAATACTCTAGATGCATGCTAGATAGCGGTGACTGTGTGGAGTAATAGTAGTAGATGCAGAATCGTTTCGGTCTACTTGTTACGGACGTGATGCCTATATACAATGATCATGCCTAGATATTCTCATAACTATGCGCTTTTCTATCAATTGCTCGACAGTAATTTGTTCACCCACCGTAGCATTCTGCTATCATGAGAGAAGCCACTAGTGAAACCTATGGCCCCCGGGTCTATTCTCATAATATTTATCTTCCATCTACTTTACTTTGCTTTATTTACTTTATGTTCCTATATCATAAATACCAAAATATTATCCTATCCTATCTATCAGATCTCACTCTCGTAAGTGATCGTGAAGGGATTGACAACCCCTTATCACGTTGGCTGCGAGGTTCTTGTTTGTTTGTGAAGGTGCGAGGGACTCGCGGGTGTCCTCCTACTGGATTGATACCTTGGTTCTAAAAAACTGAGGGAAATACTTACGCTACTGTGTGATATGTCTCCAACGTATCTATATTTTTTTATTGTTCCATGCTATTATTTAACATGTTTTGGATGTTTAATGGGCTTTGTTATACACTTTTATATTATTTTTGGGACTAACCTATTAACCCAAAGGCCCAGTCTAGATTGTTGTCTTTTTGCCTACTTCAGGGTTTTACAGAAAAGGAATATCAAACGGAGTCCAAACGGAATGAAACTTCGGGAGAGATATTTTTGGAGCAAAATATGCACGGGAGACTTGAGAACCACGGAGTAGGGCTGACGTGGCATCCACGAGGGTGGGGGGCGCGCCCCCTGCCTTGTGGGCCCCACTTCTGGCCCCCGGTGCCCTCCTTCCTCCTATATATACCTACGTACCCCGAAACCATCAAAAGGGGAGAGAAAACCCTAGTTCCACCGCTGCAACCTTCTGTTCCGGTGAGATCTTATCTTGAGGCCTGTTCCGGAGCTCCGCCGGAGGGGGGATCTACCACAGAGTGCTTCTACATCATCATGATTGCCTCACCATGAGTTGTGAGTAGTTTACCACAGACCTTCGGGTCCATAGTTAGTACCTAGATGGCTTCTTCTCTCTCTTTAGATCTCAATACCAAGTTATCCCCGGTCTTCGAGGAGATCTATTCGATGTAATCTGTTTTAGCGGTGTGTTTGTCGAGATCCGATGAATTGTGGGTTTGTGAAATTATCTATGAGAAATATTTGGTTCTTTTCTGAACTCTTTTATGTATGATTATAATATCCTTGTAAGTCTCTTCGAATTATTGGTTTGCTTTGGCCTACTAGATCTATAGTTCTTGCAATGGGAGAAGTGCTTGGCTTTGGGTTCAATCTTGCGGTGTCCTTTCCCAGTGACAGTAGGGGCAGCAAGGCACGTATTGTATTGTTGCCATCGAGGATAAAAAGATGGGTTTTATATCATATTGCTTGAGTTTATCCCTCTACACCATGTCCTCTTGCTTAAGGCGTTACTCTGTTCTTATGACCTTAATACTCTAGATGCATGCTGGATAGCGGTCGATGTGTGGAGTAATAGTAGTAGATGCAGAATCGTTTCGGTCTACTTGTTTCGGACGTGATTCCTATATATAATGATCATGCCTAGATATTCTCATAATTATTCTCTTTTCTATCAATTGCTCGACAGTAATTCGTTCACCCACCGTAGAATTCTGCTATCATGAGAGAAGCCACTAGAGAAACCTATGGCCCCGGGGTCTATTCTCAACATATCAATCTACAATCTACTTTACTTTTCCGTTTTTTACTTTCTGTTCTTATATCCAAAAATACCAAAAATATCAAACT
This sequence comes from Secale cereale, assembly GCA_902687465.1. Taxonomy (NCBI): domain Eukaryota; kingdom Viridiplantae; phylum Streptophyta; class Magnoliopsida; order Poales; family Poaceae; genus Secale; species Secale cereale. Next base: position 548,007,989 of record LR738712.1, read on the forward strand.
ATCATATCTATCAGATCTGACTTTCGTAAGTGACTGTAAAGGGATTGACAACCCCTTATCGCGTTGGCTGCGAAGTTCTTATTTGTTTGTGCAGGTGCGAGGGACTCGCACGTGGTCTCCTACTGGATTGGTACCTTGGTTCTCAAAAACTGAGGGAAATACTTACACTACTGTGCTACATCACCCTTTACTCTTCTAGGGAATACAACACAAGCTCGAGAAGTAGCAAGAAGTATTTCTGGCGCCGTTGCCGGGGAGGCTTATGCAAAAGTCATATACCAAGTACCTATCGCAAACCCTTATCCTTCGCATTACATTTATTTGCCTCTTGTTTTCCTCTCCCCCACTTCACCCTTGCCGTTTTATTTGCCCTTCTATTTGCCGTGTGTTTACCGTTCGCTTGCTTCTTGTTTGCTTGTGTGTTGGATTGCTTGCTTGTCACTATGGCTCTCCCTATCAGTGTTGACCCTCACCTCAAGAGGCTGGAGGAGATCGAAAACAATGTTAGACATTTTATGTCTGTGCAATTTAAAAATAATGATTTGTTTAGAAACGAGCTTAAGGAATAGAAGAACTTTATGGAGTACGTGAATAAAGACCTTGATGATATGTCTGAGGAATTTTATGGTTTGAAATCTCAGTTTGCTCATCTTGAGAACTTAATAGCCCAAATTTCGGATAAACAGTCCACCTAATAAGATGGCTGCTAAACCGGAAGAGCATGAAAATAAAGGTGAAGATCTGAAAGTTATTGATTAGTCTCCTATTAGATCCTTGTTTTCTAGTATGAATCTTGATAAAGATGGGATTGGAGATGAGTCTACTTTAATTAAAAGGTGTCCCAATGATTCAGAGTTTTTAGATCTTGATGCTAAAATTGTTAAAAGTCGGATTGAAGAGATTAAAACTTTGCATAGTGATGAACCCACTACTTTGGATTTTAAGGGATTCAATTATGATAATTGCTCTTTCATTGATTGTATTTCCTTGTTGCAATCCGTACTAAACTCTCCGCATGCTTATAGTCAAATAAAGCTTTTACCAAACACATAGTTGATGCTTTGATGCAATCTTATGAAGAATAACTTGAATTAGAAGTTTCTATCCCTAGAAAGATTTATGATGAGTGGGAACCTACTATTAAAATTAAAATTAAAGATCATGAATGCTTTGCTTTGTGTGATTTGGGTGCAAGTGTTTCCACTATCCCAAAAACTTTGTGTGATTTGTTAGGTTTCCATGAGCTTGATGATTGTTCTTTAAATTTGCATCTTGCGGATTCTACCATTAAGAAATCTATGGGAAGGATTAATGATGTTCTTATTGTTGCCAATAGGAATTATGTGCCCGTGGATTTCATTGTTCTTGATATAGATTGCAATCCTTCGTGTCCTATTATTCTTGGTAGACCTTTCCTTAGAACGATTGGCGCAATTATTGATATGAGGGAAGGAAATATTAGATTCCAATTTCCATTAAGGAAAGGCATGGAACACTTTCCTAGTAAGAAAATTAAATTACCGTATGAATCTATTATGAGAGCCCCTTATGGATTGCCTTCCAAAGATGGCAATACCTAGATCTATCCATGTATCGTGCCTAGCTAGTGGCGTAAAACGATAGCGCTTGTTGGCGGGCAACCCAATTTTATATTTTTTGTTTTTGTTTCTGTTTAGGAATAAATATTGCATCTATATTCTGTTTAGATGTGGTTTTTTGTTTTAATTAGTGTTTGTGCCAAGTAGAACCTTTGGGAAGGCTTGTGTGAAGTTTCTATGATCTTGCTGTGAAAAACAGAATCGTTAGCGCTCGCTAGAATAGTCACCAGATTTTACTGGAGTTTGCTACTTAGTTGATTCTTTTTGCAGATGATTAATAGACAAATTCCTCACATTTACCAATTTATTTCAATTTTTTTGGTGTTACAGAAGTATGCGAAAGTTACAGATTACTACAGATTGTTCTGTATTTGACAGATTCTGTTTTTCGTGTGTTGTTTGCTTATTTTGATGAATCTATGAGTAGTATTGGGGAGTATGAATCATAGAGGAATTGGTATAAAGTAGGTTCAACGCCAATATAAACAAAGAATGAGTTCATTACAGTACCTTTGAGTGGTGGTTTGTTTTCTTATACTAACGGAGCTCACGAGATTTTTGTCTAAGTTTTGTGTTGTGAAGTTTCCAAGTTTTGAGTATTGCTTTGATGGACTACGGAACAAAGAGTGGCAAGAGCCTAAGCTTGGGGATGCCCAAGGCACCCCAAGTTAAAATTCAAGGACAACCAAAAGCCTAAGCTTGGGGATGCCCCGGGAAGGCATCCCCTCTTTCGTCTTCATCTATCGGTAACTATACTCGGGACTATATTATTATTCACCACATGATATGTGTTTTACTTGGAGCGTCATGTATTATTTGAGTCTTTACTTGTTAGTTTGACACAATCATCCTTACTGGACACACCTTTTTGAGAGAGATAAATATGGCCTAGGAATTGTTAGAACACTCTATGTGCTTCACTTATATCTTTTGAGTTAAATAGTTGGCTCTAGTGCTTCACTTATATCTTTTAGAGCGCGGTGGTAATTTTATTTTGTAGAAATTGTTGATCTCTCATGCTTCACTTATATCCTTTTGAGAGTCTATTAGAACAGCTTGGTAATGTGCTTTGGCTATAAAACTAGCCTTAACATGATAGGCATCCAAGATGAATGTAGTAAAAACTTTCATACTAAGTGCATTGAATATGATGAGAAGTTGGATGCTTGATAATTGTTTTGAGATATGAGGATAGTGATATTAGAATCATGCTTGTGGAGTTATTATGAAATTGAGGAATACTTGTGTTAAAGTTAGTGATTCCCGTAGCATGCACGTATGGTGAACCGCTATGTGACGAAGTTAGAGCATGAGGTATTTGTAGAGTGTCATCCTTTGTGTGGAGGTCGGGGGCGCGCGATGGTTTACTCCTACCAACCTCCCCCCTAGGAGCATGCATTGATTGCTTTGTTTTGATGACTCGTAGATTTTTGCAAAAAGTATATGAGTTCTTATGACTAATGTTGAGTCCATGGATTATACACACTCTCACCCTTCCACCATTGCTAGCCTCTCTTGTGCCACACAACTTTCGCCGGTACCATACACCCACTATATACCTTCCTCGAAATAGCCACCATATATCTTCCTCAAAACAACCACCATATCTACCTATCATGGCATTTACATAGCCATTCCGAGATATATTGCCATGCAACTTTGCACCGTTCCATTCACATGACACGCTTCATATTGTCATATTGTCGTGCATGATCATGTAGTTGACATCGTATTTGTGGCAAAGCCACCATGCATAATTTTTCATACATGTCACTCTTGATTCATTGCACATCCCGGTACACCGTCGGAGGCATTCATATAGAGTCATACTTTGTTCTAGTATCGAGTTGTAATATAGAGTTGTAAATCAATATAAGTGTGATGATCATCATTATTAGAGCATTGTCCCATGTGAGGAAAGGCCAAACAAAAGAAAAGGCCCCTCCAAAAAAAAGAAAAAAGAAAAGGGACAATTGCTACTATCTTCTTCCACACTTGTGCTTCAAAGTAGCACCATGTTCTTCATGATAGAGTCTCATGTTTAGTCACTTTCATATACATTGTAGAACTTGGCTTGTATATTCCAACGATGGGCTTCCTCAAATGCCCTAGGTCTTCGTGAGCAAGCAAGTTGGATGCACACCCACTTAGTTTTTTTGTTGGGCTTTCATACATTTTTAGCTCTAGTTCATCCGTTGCATGGCAATCCCTACTCACTCACATTGATATATATTGATGGGCATCTCCATAGCTCGTTGATACGCCTAGTCGATGTGAGACTTTCTCCCTCCTTTTTGTCTTCTCCACAACCACCATTCTATTCCACCCATAGTGCTATATCCATGGCTCACGCTCATGTATTGCGTGAAAGTAGAAAGGTTTGAAAGAATAGAGTATGAAAACAAGTGCTTGGCTGAAACCGGGGTTGTGCATGATATGAATATTTTGTGTGATGAAGAGGGAGCATAGCCAGACTATATGATTTTGTAGGGATAACTTTCTTTAGCCATAATATTTTGAGAAGACATGATTGCTTTGTTAGTATGCTTGAAGTATTATTATTTCTTATGTCACTATAGACTTTTGTCTTGAATCTTTCAGATCTGAACATTCATGCCCCAATAAAGAGAACTACAATGAAAATTATGTTGGTTAGTATTCCACATCAAAAATTCTGTTTTTATCATTTACCTATTCGAGGACGAGCAGGAATTAAGCTTGGGGATGCTTGATACGTCTCCAACGTATCTATAATTTTTGATTGTTCCATGCTATTATTTAAGATGTTTTGGATGTTTAATGGGCTTTGTTATACACTTTTATATTATTTTTGGGACTAACCTATTAACCCAAAGGCACAGTCCAGATTGCTGTTTTTTCGCCTATTTCAGGGTTTTACAGAAAAGGAATATCAAACGAAGTCCAAATGGAATGAAACTTCGGGAGAGATATTTTTGGAGCAAAATATGCACGGGAGACTTGAGAACCATGGAATAGGGCTGACATGGCATCCACGAGGGTGGGGGGCGCCCCCCCCCCTACAGGGCGCGCCCCCTGCCTCGTCGGCCCCATGTCTGGACCCCGGTGCCCTCCTTCCTCCTATATATACCTACGTACCCCGAAACCATCAGAAGAGGAGAGAAAACCCTAGTTCCACCGCAGCAACCTTCTGATCCCGTGAGATCCCATCTTGGGGCCTGTTCCGGAGCTCCGCCGGAGGGGGGATCTACCACGGAGTGCTTCTACATCATCATCATTGCCTCACCATGAGTCGTGAGTAGTTTACCATAGACCTTCGGGTCCATAGTTAGTACCTCAATGGCTTCTTCTCTCTCTTTGGATCTCAATACCAAGTTCTCCTCGGTCTTCGAGGAGATCTATTCGATGTAATACCTTTGTGCGGTGTGTTTGTCGAGATCCGATGAATTGTGGGTTTATGATCAAGATTATCTATGAGAAATATTTGGTTCTTTTCTGAACTCTTTTATGTATGATTATAATATCCTTGTAAGTCTCTTCGAATTATTGGTTTGGTTTGGCCTATTAGATCTATAGTTCTTGCAATGGGATAAGTGCTTGGCTTTGGGTTCAATCTTACGGTGTCCTTTCCCAGTGACAGTAGGGGCAGCAAGGCACGTATTGTATTGTTGCCATCGAGGATAAAAAGATGGGGTTTATATTATATCCCTTGAGTTTATCCCTCTACATCATGTCATCTTGCTTAAGGCGTTACTCTGTTCTTATGAACTTAATACTCTAGATGCATGCTGGATAGCGGTTGATGTGTGGAGTAATAGTAGTAGATGCAGAATCGTTTTAGTCTACTTGTTTCGGACGTGATGCCTATATATAATGATCATGCCTAGATATTATCATAATTATTCGCTTTTCTATCAATTGCTCGACAGTAATTCGTTCACCTACTGTAGAATTCTGCTATCATGAGAGAAGCCACTAGAGAAACCTATGGCCCCCGGGTCTATTCTCAACATATCAATCTACAATCTACTTTATTTTTCCGTTTTTACTTTCTGTTCTTATATCCAAAAATATCAAACTATCATATCTATCAGATATCACTTTCGTAAGTGACCGTATAGGGACTGACAACCCCATATCGCGTTGGCTGCGAAGTTCTTATTTGTTTGTGCAGGTGCGAGGGACTCGCGCGTGGTCTCCTACTGGATTGATACCTTGGTTCTCAAAAACTGAGGGAAATACTTTCGCTACTGTGCTGCATCACCCTTTCCTCTTCGAGGGAATACAACGCAAGCTCGAGAAGTAGCATTGTGCTGCATCACCCTTTTCTCTTCGAGGGAATACAACGCAAGATCGAGAAGTAGCACTCCACCACCCCCGTAGGGAAGATTCGCCTCCCCGTCACCTTCAGCGACCGCAAGAACTACCACACCGAGCTCATCGACTTCGACGTCGCCCACATCCATCTCCCGTACAACGCCATGCTCGGATATCCGACCTTGGCCAAGTTCATGGCGGCGACGCACCACGACTACAACGTCCTCAAGATGCCAGGAAGCGGCGGCATCATCACAGTCGTCTGCCATGAGAAGGATGTGGTGTGCTCCCTTGAGTGCGCCTACCAGGCCATCGCGGTCAAGAACCAAACGGCGAAGGTGTTGTCTACCTCCCTGAGGTCATCGCCAAGAAGAAGAAGCAGCTACACCATCAAGGAACTCTGAAGGGCCATGTGGCCGAGGGCCGTGGCTCAGGACCTACGCCCACGGCTGGGGCGCCTCCCTCCCTTGCATAGGAAGGCGCGCCCGGTGCCCCTCTTAGGTTGGGCTCAAGGGCTCTCCTCAGGAGGGCCTTTGACCTGGCCAACGCCACGAGGGAGGCGTTCGGGAACCATGTGGAGGCGTGCTTCAACACGCGCTTCCGCGAGCAAGCCATAGGGCGCGAGGCGCCAGGCGCTTAGGAGTTCATCATCAAGGCAATCGAGGAGCTTCAGGGGGCACGTGCCATGCGTGGCAGGCGCCGCACCGCGTCACCAAGTGCAGGTGCCGCCCCGGACGTGGGTGGCGAGCTACTGATACGTCCAAAACGTATCTATAATTTCTGCTTGCTCCATGCCTCTTTTGTGTGATATTGCTATGATATTTATACACTTCCATACACTTTTGATCATATTTGGACTAACCTATTAACTCAGTGCACCCCAGTGCCAGTTTCTGTTTTCTGCTGTTTTTGTATTTCAGGTTTTCCCATTACGTAAACTGCCAGAAAAATTCCGGGAAAAATATATAAAAAATCAGCGTTCCGGAAGCTTCCATGCGGCCAAAGTAGGGCCGGAGGGGGGCCACCAGGGCTCCAGGCGCCCTGGCCACGCGGCCCCCCTCCAGGCCGCG
>LR738712.1:548015285-548056884 GCA_902687465.1 Secale cereale
GTTTGCTTGCTGCACTTTTTATTACAGATTTATATTACTTTGTTTTGCCATCCATATCACTTGCCATTTAACATCTCTTCGCCGAACTAGTGCACCTATACATCTAACAAGTGTATTAGGTGTGTTGGGGACACAAGAGACTTCTTGTATCTTAGTTGCAGGGTTGCTTGAGAGAGACCATCTTCAACCTCTACTTCCCTGAGTTCGATAAACCTTAGGTCATCCACTTGAGGGAAATTGCTGCTGTCCTACAAACCTCTGCGCTTGGAGGCCCAACATAGTCTACAAGAGTAGAAGCGTGTGTAGACATCAAGCTATTTCTGGCGCCGTTGCCGGGGAAGTGAGTGCTTGAAGGTATATCTTTAGATCTTGCAATTAAATCTTTTTGTTTCTTGTTTTTTTCACTAGTTATGCTTATGGACAACCTTGCTATTGGATCGTTGCTTGTTGGAAGACGCCCGACACCTGTGGTGGTTGCTCCTCCCCCTACTGAAATTGTGCCCTATAAAATACCAGCTGGTATTATTGATTATGTTTTGGCTAATCGTTATGCAGGAGACAGACATCCCGGTGAACACTTGCTATATCTGTCACAATTATGTTCATTTATTAAGCTTGCAGGTGTATCAAGGGAGTTTGTCATGAGGAAATTGTTCGCCGTATCACTTATAGATAAAGCTTCAGATTGGTATAAGCTTCTCGATAACTCGCACTTGCTTGATTGGAAAGAGCTTATGTCTCTCTTTTACTCTAAGTTTTATCCTCTTCATGAAGTCCATGAGAATAGGAATTATGTTTATAATTTCTATCCTCATGACGGAGAGAGCATAGCTCAAGCTTGGGGAAGACTGAAAACGTTAATGCTAAAATGTCCTAACCATGGGCTCCCCAAAGATATGATTATTACTAATTTCTATGCGAGGCTCTCTCGACAGGATAAAGATTTGCTCGATGCTTCCTCTATGGGTTCTTTCACAAACGAAAAGATTGATGCTAAATGTGAACTCCTTGAAAGAATTCAACGCAACACTGAAGATTGGGAGATCGACAAAGGTAAAGAGTCAGGTATAATTTATGAGTATGATTGCATTAAGTCCTTTGTTGAAACTACAAGTTTTAATAAGTTTAGTGCTAAGTTTGGGCTTGATTCTCAACTCCTTGTTGATTTCCTCAAATCTTTTGCTTCACATCTTAATATGCCTAAGGAGGATTGGATCAAGTATCATAAACCTTTTAAAGAGACTTGCAAAGAAAATGAAATTGTTCATGATGATTGCAACATGCATGATCCAATTCCTAAAAATGAAGTTTTATATAAGCATGTTAATTTTTGTGGAGTGGATAGACCTTGTGAAAGGCCTATGGTTGAAGAAGAGAAGTATTGTAAGCAACATAAGCATGAAAGAACAATCACTTGGGTCAGAGATTTAAATGAAATTGCTAGAGAATTGTGTGACCTTTATCCTTTTACTTGTGAACTTTGCCGTATAGAGGGTCACTTTAATTTTCAATGCATGAACTTTAAAAACATAACTGTTAACCGGTTGTGTGATAACATGATCACCTCTGATCTTTATGATGAGCTTATGTTATTTTTGATGTGTGAAGAGTTATCAGAAAAGACTTCTTGGCTAGATGTTAATGCCATAGGAATAAAAAACACTTTGCAAAATTGCCATCTCTATTGTGTTGTTAATTGCCATGAAAATGATTACATAAGTAAGATTAGAAAGGAGGGAACTTTACCAAAGTATAAAAATGTCTCTTATATTTCTGCTAATAAAAAGGACAGTTTCTCCCTAGTTTCCCCTATTGTTTCTAATGATAAACCAGGATATGTGGAGAAGCTTCATCTCCAACCACCCCCTCCTAAGGTGAAGAAGAAGAAAAATAAGAGGAGGAGGAAGAGGAGCAAGAAGGAAGAAGAATGGGTATCAACCTGGCCTGAGCATATTCCTCCCATCAACTTTTATCCTAACGGTTGTAAGTTTAAAGAAGAAGGTGAAGTTTATTGCCTTAATTATCATCTTGATGATACGTCCGTAGGTACTATTGAAGATGATTTTGATTATGATATGCATGTTACTTATTGTGATTGGGAAAATGATGATAATGATACTTATGATCTTGAAAATCTTTTTGGTACCAACTCTGAAAGTGATGATATGGAAAGCCCTAAGCTTGGGGATGATAGGATTGCAAATCCTTTACCCACTAGTGATGTGACAATTGATAATTCTTTTGCTAGTAAGAATAAAGACAACATGATTACAAATATAGTTGCTAGCAATGATAATGCTCTTCTCTACCATGATGATGTTATAACTCCAATCTATAGTGATTATAAAGGTACCTATGACATAAGGAGAAATTATCCTTATGAAACTTGTCATAATCATGGAGGGAATTACTCCCTTGTTGAACACCATCTTCCTAATACACAATTAATCTATAGCGTTCAAGTTGTTTATGATAGTCCTACTCCCACTATTACCGATGAGAAAGATTATGCTTATGTGGAGAGTAAGAGTACCTTTTTGCATGTGGATCATGGTAACAATGCTTTATGTGATGCTTATATTGTTGAGTTCATCCATGATGCCATTGAAATTTATAATGAGAGAGGGAGACTTGGTTCTAAATATCTTAATAATAAGAAGTTTCCTCTCATTATGGTGAATATTTTGAAGTTATGCTTGTTTTGCCTTCCTATGCTTGTTGCTTTGTGCTTCAATGAATTATTCTATTGCAATATTCCTATGCATAGGAAGCATGTTAGGCTTAAATGTGTTTGGTATTTGCTTCTTGATGCTCTCTTTTGTTCTTCAGCTCTTATTCCTACGAGAGAATCATTAAAGTCTTAAGCCTATCTTTATGGCTATAAAGAAAGAGCTCTAGGGAGACAACCCTTGTTATCTCTGCTTTCAGTTTTAGTGGTCTTGATGTTTGTTACTACTGTAGCAACATCATTGTATCTTTATTTTTCAGCTTTGTGCCAAGTTTAGCCTCTGGTTGCAAGAAAGTTCAAAAGTTGTGACGTGCTGTCCAGGAAACAGATTCTGTCCTTGGACAGAAAAATTCGTATAAAATCACCAGATCATCTTTTTGGTCTGAATTTTTTCGACAGCGTGCTCTATACAATTGGCTTTCGGGCGTTTGTTCTAAGTTTTTTGATTTGAGTTGCAGAAGTGCCCCGAAAAAAATTATTTACTACCTGCTGGTCTGTTTTTCACAGATTCTGTCCTGTTTTGCCTTTCCTTCGTTTTGCAAATCTTGAGCTTGCTTTTTCTTTGCAAAAACCTTTTGGCAATCTTGAGAAACAGTAGACCTTCAATAATATCCTTATTTTCAGCAAGGAAAAATTATTTTATTAAGGGTACTAACCTCGCTAATCAGATTATGATGAGTTATGTACGAAGGGAGTTTTCAAGTGTGCGAGGGAAGATGATAAAAAGATTCAGGAGTGTCAAACGCTCAAGCTTGGGGATGCCCCCATGCACCCCCAAGAAATATTCAAGAAGACTCAAGCGTCTAAGCTTGGGAATGCTGTAATGCCCAGGATGGTACTATATCTCCTACGTGTCGAGGCACGACTTAGAGACATAACCCCATGCTGGAATGATCGCAAGTTTGGTATCTTTGCACAACTCATGTAAAAGATGGGGATGGACAACATAAAATAGTTGGCTTACAATCGCCACGTCACACAAATACAATACATGTCCAAATCATCATTCAATAAAACATCACAGCCCTCTAAGGGTAAAATCCAAATGACAAGATACCAACATAATTTAAATCCACAGGTCGGATCGAATCCTAGTAGAAGTAACCACTACTGATCATCAGGATAACGAACATAGTATCGACTACGCTCCTCGTCATACTCCCAGTCTAGCTCGGTGCCATCACCTGGATAGCTCACCATCGGACCTGCATCTGGTGTGGTGAAGTAACTGTGAGCCACAGAGGACTCAGCAATCCCGTTCCCGGGTAACATGACTATTTAAGCCTTGGGAGAGGATAAGGCTGAAGAAAAGAATAAGTGTCTGCAGCAGCAACTAGCACTAGCTTACGTGAAAGAGTGCGAGAAGAGAAGTGCCTCGGTCGAGAGATGATCACGAAGTGATCCTAGCTAAAGCTCAACAAACATAACCCCACCGTGTTCAACTCCCGAATCACTATTCGGAAATTGACAGTCACGGTACACACGCTGGTAGTGTATTAGAACAATGTGTCAAGTTTTCTACAACCGGATATTAACAAGCTCCCATCTGCCACATAACCGCGGGCACGGCTTTCGAAAGTTCATAACCCTGCAGGGGTGTTCCAACTTGGCCCATGACAAGCCCACGATCCGCGGAGTCGCAACTCCAAGGTGGGAAGACCCGAGTATTCTCGGAATCCCGTGCTCAAGATACTCCGAACTAAGGTAAGGCTAATCCAGCAAATCCTCCCGGCGTGCCGACACCCTGATAGTAGCCGCGTATATCTAGTCTCAGGCCACGACCGGATGGGCGATTCTACAGGTTTTTACCAAACCTCGAGTTTCCTCGTGGTGGCCCCGCAGAACCCCCGTTTCGGACCAACACTCATGTGGAGCACTGGCCCGGGGTTGTTGATTAAGAAAGAGGGTTAATTACTCCCTATGCAAGTTTATTTAGTTATTAGGCAAATAGTACCAAAGTTGGGACTTGCTGGAAAAGACTTAGCACTTAGCGGTTTATCGAAGGGGCCCCATAAACCCCAACCGTGTGAGGAACGCATAATCAAGAAACATAACACCGGTTTATACGGTTCCTAGCGGCATGAGTGGAACAAATCACCAAGCAAAAGGCTTAGCCTTCCACCCATTGCCAATATATAGATGATTTTATTTTAAGCATTTATATAGTGTGATATAACCCAACAAACTTCAACATGAAGCAAGCATCTTCAACTTCACCTACAACTAGCAACGCTATAAGAGGGGCTGAGCGAAGCGTACTTATAGCCAATCAATGGTTTGCATAGGTAGGGTGGTTAGAGATGATCATGGTTACAAGTAGGAGGCTGACATGAAAGACATGGGCATCGAGGCAAAACTATAGATCGAGACTTCTAGCAATAGGAAAAGATAGTAATGTTATCGGGGTTCGGTCATCTTGCCTGAAGAGTAGTCGTTCGGATCGTAAGAGGGGTCCTCGTTCACAAGCTCAATGGTAACCTCGTGCTCGTACTCGTACTCGGTCTCAGCTTCCGGCTCTAAACAATACAACCACACAAGGCACGAATCAACAAGATGCAATGCGCACACCAAAATGATGGATGCATGGTTGATGCACTATGAGAGCACACGGAGCACGGAAAATAGCACTGAAGCAAAATACTTCAAAACATGATAACAATAGGATATTATGAATCTACACGGAAAATCAATCAAGTTTCATATAAGATTTGCTGAAATCGGAGCTACGGGCTAAAAGTTATGCCCGAAACAAGAAATATGCACAAGCTGAAAATTACAGCCACATAGCAACTTCGGAGCACTAGATAAATAAGCTACAGCACTCAAACATCATGGCAAAGAGCATGAACATAAACTAGACATATCCTACAGCATATAAGTCCATTGGTGCACCCCCAAAGGAGCCACGGATCAATAGCAACAAGCTTGGACATATTGAACTTGACAACAAAATCCTGACAGCAGTAATTTATTGCAACTTTGGAGCAAAAGTTAAATATGCTACAGCCACTCAAACAAGCATGTGAGAGCATGAATGGAAAGCCAACAATATATACTACAAGGAACCATCAAGAGTCACCCCAAAACTATCATGGTTTGTCCTAGAACAAGCAAGCAAACATGGCATCTGGAAATTACAGATTCCAAACTTAGTGAAATTTCACTAAGTGTTAAAACAACAGTTTCATCATGGCATCTTTGAGAGCAAGTTTAATTCGCCTCAAAACTAAACATGGCAAGTGGTAAGCACCACATCAAGGTACACATGATGGTGATTCCGAAACATACAAGCATGCATCATGGAGATAAATACAACGATAGCAATGAGCTCAACAAGATGGCATCTCATAACAAGTAAAACAACTAAATAGCCACATAGCACTTTGCAACGAATATAAACATGGTAAGAATAAATCTATCATGCAACCTAACACAAACAACATGTAGAGCGTGGCAAGACGAACACGTGGACATGTCATTTGCATCATTCGGATAAATGAGCTAAAAGATATCACTATGCAAAGATGGCATAAAAACATCACTAACAGCAGTTTATATCGGGATGCACTCTTGCAATAGAAAAATAAGCATCTAGATGATCTTAAACATGCATGGTACAATGAAATGAAACATAGTGCTAGTCACCACGAACGTCTGGACATGTCATTTGCGCAAAACGGAGCACCACACAAAAAGTTATCACAGTTTGAATATGGCATCAGCACACAAATCACAGGGATCTAGGATTGAAGTCAACCTCTCTCAGATCTGAAAAACGGGCTACGGGCCCGCGGCGGTGGATCTGAGCAGACCGGGCCCGACGGAACGAAGTGGCGGCTGGCGCGGCTCGGCCTTCGGGCGAAACGGCCCAGGACGGAGGGAGGCCGGCGGGCGAGTGGGCCGGCCTGGAGCGGAGCGGCGCGGGCCCGCGGGAGCCTGGCCACTGCGGCTGGAGATCGGGCCCTCGACAGGATGGGCCGGCCCGCTGCGGCGGCTGGAGGGGAGCGGGGCGACCCGGCGCGGCTGGCGTCGCGCGGAGGGAGGCGCTGGGAGGCGGACGCTGGCCTTCGGCGCGCTGGCGAACGGCCCAGGGAAGGAGCGGCGGATCGGGCCGCTGGGCCGATGGATCACTGCGGGAGGAAAGGACCTGGCGGCGCGGAGCACTGGGCCCCTAGGGTTCGGCTGCCATGGGCCACTTGAGAGGCCCAGGCGGGCGGCGGGATCCTTCGATCTGGATCGGGGAAGCGCTCTCCCCGACCGATCCCAGGTGCGGCGGCGGCGTTGACTTGCGAGCCTGGACGGCGGGAGGCTCGATGGAGGGCTGCTGGAGGCCTGGCAGGCCGGATCTGAGGCGGGGTGGCCGGCCCGGCGACGGGGAGAGGCTGGAGGCGGCGGTTTTTGCTACGAGGAGAAGTGGAACGGCGCGGAGGAGAGGATGAGGTGGAGGAGGTGTACTCCGGCGAACTCCGGCGACACTCCGGCGAGATTCCGGCGGAACTCCGGCGAGGTGGTGGTGGCTGGAGGAAGGAGAAGGTGGGGGCTAGGGTTTCCAAGTTTTGGGGCAAAAATTGGGGGAAGTGGACAAATATATAGGCACAAAGAGCTAGGGTTGTCCAAATGAGGTGTGGTTTTCGGCCACACGATCAGAATTGGATGGCCTAGATGATAGAAGTGGCTAGGAGTGGTTTGGTCGGCTGTTGGAGGGGTGTCTTGGGCCTCAAAGTGGAGGCACTTTGAGCCCACGAGAATAACTGTTGGGGTAGCAAACGAGCACCAAACGCGACGAGATTTGGCAGGCGGGTTACACACACCAAAACAACAACACACGACAAGCCTCACGCCAAACCGGTAACGTTACACGGCCAAACACCAAAGTAGACCTACGGGACGCCACAGACACGTGAGGGAGCTCCGGAACGCGAAACGGACAACGGGAAGGAACGCGTGGAACTGGATGCAAACGACAACACCAATGCAATGCGATGCAGATGACTACATGATATGAATGAATGCCACACACGCACACAACAAAACGACGAAAACCCGAAAGACAAAGAACCCGAAATGGAATTGATGAAGCCAGAGATATATTATATGCCCAAAAGGGAAAGTATTACATCCAGGGCATTACAAACTCTCCTCCACTACAAAAAAATCTCTTCCCGAGGTCTAGGACTGGAAAAAGGAAGGGTACTCGGAACGAAGATGATCTTATCGTTCCCACGTAGCTGCTCGGACGGTATGATGTGACCACTTGACTTTCAAGAATTTGATGGACTTGTTGTGGGTCTTGCGTTCGGTCTCTTCGAGAATAGCAACGGGATGCTCTCGGTAAGACAAGTCTTGTTGAAGATCAATCTCTTGAAACGGAATCATGCGTTCAGGTGCCTTGAAGCATTTGCGGAGTTGAGACACATGGAACACATCATGAACATTGGTGAAGTTTGAAGGGAGCTCAAGTTGATAGGCTAGGTCGCCTCTTTTACCAAGAATCTTGAAAGGCCCGATGTATCTAGGAGCAAGCTTTCCTTTGATACCGAATCTTTGGGTGCCTTTCATCGGAGACACACGGAGATAAACGTGATCGTCAATATTGAAGGCCAAATCACGATGCTTGCCGTCATAGTAGCTCTTCTGACGCGACTAAGCGGCCTTGAGATTCTCACGTATGACTTTGCACATCTCTTCGGCTTCTGAGATCAAGTCATTGCCAAGAAGTTGACGTTCGCCTATCTCGGACCAGTTAAGAGGTGTACGACACTTTCTGCCATAGAGAATTTCAAACGGAGCTTTGCCTGCACTTGCTTGATAGCTGTTGTTGTAAGAGAACTCGGCAAATGGAAGGCAGTCTTCCCATTTCATGCCAAAAGATATGACACAGGCTCTGAGCATGTCTTCTAGAATCTGATTCACTCGCTCGACTTGACCACTAGTCTGAGGGTGAAAAGCAGTGCTGAACCTGATCTTAGTGCCCATGGCGGACTGAAAGGAGTCCCAGAACTTGGATGTGAACAAACTTCCACGATCTGAGGAGATGACTTGAGGAATGCCATGTAAGGACACAATTCTGGAAGTGTACAACTTTGCCAATTGAGCTGCATTGATGGATTCTTTGACTGGAAGGAAGTGAGCGACTTTGGTAAGCTTGTCAATCACCACAAAGATAGAATCATTCCCTCTCTTGGACTTAGGAAAGCCAGTGACGAAATCCATTTCAATGTGGTCGAATTTCCACTCGGGAATAGGAAGAGGTTGGAGAAGACCGGCTGGACATTGATGTTCTACTTTCACTCTTCTGCAAACATCACATTCGTTCACGAATTGGGTAATTTCCCTTTTCATGCGTTTCCACCAGTAAGATTGCTTGAGGTCTTGGTACATCTTGGAACTGCCAGGATGAATGGAAAGGAGAGAATCATGTGCTTCTTCCATTATGAGCTTCCTGAGATCACCTTTGGGAACAACGAGTCTGTCCTCGAAGAACAAGGTATCTCTCTCATCAACACGATAACACTTGTATTTAGGAGTGCCCTTTGCAATACCATGTTTCACCTTCTGCACCATGGCATCACTGAGTTGGGCCTCACGGACCTGATCTTCCAAGGTAGGAGCAATTTGAAGATTTGCAAGAAAACCCTGCGGAACAACTTGAAGGTTGAGCTTCCTGAATGCTTCACAAAGCTCAGGCTGGAATGGCTTGATAAGAAGGCTGTTGCAATATGCCTTTCTGCTCAAAGCATCTGCAATCACATTCGCCTTGCCAGGAGTGTATTCAATGCTGGGATCATACTCTTGGATCATTTCAACCCAACGAGTCTGGCAGAGGTTCAGATTCGGCTGTGTGAAGATTTACTTCAAGCTCTTGTGATCAGTGAAGATGTCGACTTTTCTGCCCAACAACAGATGTCTCCACGTAATCAAAGCATGTACCACAGCTGCTAGCTCGAGATCATGTGTGGGATAGTTCTTCTCACTTGGCTTCAGCTGACGAGAAGTGTATGCCACAATTCTCTTATCTTGCATAAGCACACCACCAAGGCCTTGAAGAGAAGCATCACAGAATACTTCATAGGGCTTGGACTCATCTGGAGGAGTTAGAACTGGAGCAGAGACGAGCTTTTCTTTGAGAGTTCTGAATGCCACTTCACACTCTGGAGACCAAAAGTATTTGACATTCTTCTGAAGCAAGTTGGAAAGAGGCTTGACAATCTTGGAGAAGTTCTCAACGAACCTTCTGCAATAGCTGGCAAGACCCAGAAAACTGCGGAGTTGCTTGACGTTCTGAGGAGCTTCTCAGTTGACAATAGCTTCAACTTTCTCGGGGTTTACCGCAATACCGTCAGCTGAGATGATATGGCCTAGGTACAAAACCTTATCAAGCCAAAATTCGCACTTGGAGAAATTGGCATAGAACTTATGCTCACGGAGTCGATCAAGAACAAGACGGAGGTGCTTCTCGTGATCTTCTTCATTCTTGGAAAATACCAGAATATCATCTAGATACACAAGCACAAACTCGCCGGTGTAGGGGTTGAAGATGTAGTGCATCATTCTCGAGAAGGTAGGAGGAGCATTGGCGAGACCAAAGGACATGACCGTATACTCGTATGAATCGAAACTCGTTCTGAAGGCAGTCTTGGGAATATCTTTCTCGCGAATGCGAATTTGGTGATAGCCCATTCGGAGATCGAGCTTAGAGAACACTTTATCTCCTTTGAGCTGCTCGAACAGTTCGTTGATGTTGGGGAGCGGATACTTGTTCTTTATTATCTTCTTGTTCAATGGCCGATAATCGACGCAGAGACGCTCCGTGCCATCTTTCTTCTTGACAAATAAGACACCACAGCCCCAAGGAGACGTACTCGGCCTGATCAGACCCAAACGTTCCTGTTCATCAAGCTGTTTCTTCAACTCCTTCAATTCTCCAGGAGAGAGCTTGTACGGACGCCGGCATGCTGGCTCAGTACCCGGCTCGAGTTGAATGACGAATTCCACCTGACAGTGTGGAGGCATGCCTGGAAGTTCTTCAGGAAAGACGTCTTGATATTCGTTTACCACCGGTATTTGGGATATGGCATTAATCTCGCCCTTATCATTGAGAGAGAAAAGCCTGATAGTGTTATCCCTGGAGGCAAAGATAATCACATCTTCATCAGGATGAGTCATCTTGACTTCCTTCCGTGCACAATCAATGTGAGCATCATGCTGAGAAAGCCAATCCATCCCGAGGATGAGGTCAATGTCGGAATTACCAAGAACCACCGGTTGAGCCAGAAAGCGATAATCACCCATGCGAATAGAAACATCTGGAGCATATATACTGGAATGCATCTGCTTTGCCGGAGAAGAAATTGCCAATTGCCTTGTTAAAGCTGCTGTGACCACGCTATGCTTGGATGCAAATGGGTATGACATGAAAGAATGTGAAGCACCCGAATCAAATAACACTTTAGCTGGAAAAGAGTTAACTGAAAGGTTACCCAAAATCACATCAGAAGAATTCTCCGCTTCAGCTGCATTCATCAGATTGACCCTTGCTTGCTTGGGATTATGCTTGACAATAGCTGAACTCACAGGTGGAGGAGGTGGAAGGCGCTTCGGGTTCGGACATCTGTTAGCATAATGACCTTTCTGAGTGCACTTGTTGCAAGTCACTTCTGAGAGAGGACGGAAATGAGAACCACTTGACTTGGAACCTTGAGACTGAAACTTATTCCTCGACTGGTTGCTCGGGTTGGGTGGGTGGGAGAAACCACGTCCACTAGAGTTCTTGTTGCTGTTGGAGTTGTTGTAGGGAGCTCGAATCACTGGAGGAGGAGGAAGCCAAAATTTCTGTTGTTTCGAGACCATCTGAGACGATGAGGAAGAGTGAACGGCATCTCGAATCCTCTTTTTGGAAGCCTCCATCTTGAGCTGAGCTGCCTCTTGTTTCAAAGCCATGTTATAGAATTTGTCGAACTCATCGGGCTCGAACAAGGTGAGAGCAAGTTGAAGTTCATCTTTCAGACCACCACGAAACTGATATATTTTGCTCTTGGCATCAGGAATGTCTTGCTTAGCATAGCGGGCGAGGTTTTGGAACTTGACATTATACTGGTAGACAGTCATAGAGCCCTGCTTCAGGTTGCGGAATTGCTCACGCATACCCTCGATGACACTTGTTGGAATATGGTGAGAGCGAAAGTCCTTGCAGAAATCCTCCCAAGAGATCACACGACCTGGCCTGGAGTCTTTGTACTACTGCCACCAGTCAGTTGCTTGGTCTTTGAGTTGGAAGGCTGCAAACTTCACATAATCCTCTTCTCTTACGTTACTGCACTCAAAATGCTTCTTTATATCGGTTAACCAATCTTCAGCATCAAGAGGGTCGACACAGTAACTGAAAGCTTTTGGATTATTGGCCAAGAACTGGTTGAGAGTAGCATGGTGCTGTTGGTTGAAGAAATTGCCTTGATTCCCTGGAACACCCTGATTAGCTTGATTAGCTTGCATCTGCTGCATCATCTGCATCAACAACTGGGTGTTCTGATTTGTAGTCTGCATAATCGCTCTCCAAGCCTCAGACGGAGGAGGAGGGGAAGGAGGACGATCTAGGACCTCTTCACCCTCTGGGTTAGCGTTGGGAACCCTTTTCGGAGCCATCCTGAAATAGACGACCACGAATCAGCAATTGATTGACAGAAGGTATAAGCTGAGTCAATGGAATGAATTGCAACAAGTCTTCACAATAATCATTCGAACAATAGGAACGAATGAAATCATTCGAACAAGAGGAACGAATGAAATTCTCAGTTTAATGATAACAACAATCTTCACGAGAAGCCACATAGGGGACAAAGGTAAATAAGAAAAACAACAAGGTACAGACGGGAACAAACACAAGATAGGAGCTTCGTTCTAACATCTTTGTGCTGAAAGCTTATGAACGCGTTACGAAAGGGTTTTGCAATCCCCGGATCAGCATAGCCAAGGACCCTTTAAGATGCAACTCCCGATCGGAACATCGGTCATAATACCACTTCACTCAATGTAGAACCCCGAACTCGCTAACCTGCATTCGTTGGAAGAATGCCTACGATCTACTAGATAAACCCACCTATTAATTTCTGAAAGATTCCAGTTATGCAATCAGGTGTTGGGAATACAGGGGAAGCACCGCGCAATCAACTCTAAACCTACATCCAGTTGTATCCATCCTTCAACACATAACCAGTCTTTCTCGGAAACTGTCTACCTCGGACCTTCGAAAAGCATCCACTATACCAAGCTATGGCAATACTCCCGAACTACCTCCCCAGTACTGGGTGATGTCGGGGTTATCTTGCCACTAACCGTATAGGAGAGATTTTCGATGTCGGCCGTCTTAAGTATTTAGTACTGCCGCGATATGCTTGTGACGACAATACCCCGAAGCTCAACTCCCCGGGACACTGCCACAACCCCTAATGTCAGGAGGCATCAAGAACAATATTCTCGTCACAAGAACATCGAAACAATCCCACAATACTCGCAAGATTCCTAAAAAAAATTTGGTGCAATTTTTGAAAGTAGAAGAGGCAAGAGTAGTCGTCAGGAGTCCTCACCAGAGTGAAAGGGGATTAGAAGCAAAGAAATCCTACTCTCCGATATAATATAGGACTCAAAACATTTTTCAGTGTGTGCCTAGACTCGACCGTCAACGATTCGATCAATCAGTGGGGGCTCCTAGGTCGGAGAAGGCTCTGAATACCAACTTGTAATGCCCAGGATGGGACTATATCTCCTACGTGTCGAGGCACGACTTAGAGACATAACCCCATGCTGGAATGATCGCAAGTTTGGTATCTTTGCACAACTCATGTAAAAGATGGGGATGGAAAACATAAAATAGTTGGCTTACAATCGCCACGTCACACAAATACAATACATGTCCAAATCATCATTCAATAAAACATCACAGCCCTCTAAGGGTAAAATCCAAATGACAAGATACCAAACATAATTTAAATCCACAGGTCGGATCGAATCCTAGTAGAAGTAACCACTACTGATCATCAGGATAACGAACATAGTATCGACTACGCTCCTCGTCATACTCCCAGTCTAGCTCGTGCCATCACCTGGATAGCTCACCATCGGACCTGCATCTGGTGTGGTGAAGTAACTGTGAGCCACAGAGGACTCAGCAATCCCGTTCCCAGGTAACATGACTATTTAAGCCTTGGGAGAGGATAAGGCTGAAGAAAAGAATAAGTGTCTGCAGCAGCAACTAGCACTAGCTTACGTGAAAGAGTGCGAGAAGAGAAGTGCCTCGGTCGAGAGATGATCACGAAGTGATCCTAGCTAAAGCTCAACAAACATAACCCCACCGTGTTCAACTCCCGAATCCCTATTCGGAAATTGACAGTCACGGTACACACGCTGATTGTGTATTAGAACAATGTGTCAAGTTTTCAACAACCGGATATTAACAAGCTCCCATCTGCAACATAACCGTGGGCACGGCTTTCGAAAGTTCATAACCCTGTAGGGGTGTTCCAACTTGGCCCATGACAAGCCCACGATCCGCGGAGTCGCAACTCCAAGGTGGGAAGACCCGAGTATTCTCGGAATCCCGTGCTCAAGATACTCCGAACTAAGGTAAGGCTAATCCATCAAATCCTCCCGGCGTGCTGACACTCTGATAGTAGCCGCGCGTATCTAGTCTCAGGCCACGACCGGATGGGCGATTCTACAGGTTTTTACCAAACCTCGAGTTTCCTGGTGGTGGCCCCGCAGAACCCCCGTTTCGGACCAACACTCATGTGGAGCACTGGCCCGGGGTTGTTGATTAAGAAAGAGGGTTAATTACTCCCTATGCAAGTTTATTTAGTTATTAGGCAAATAGTACCAAAGTTGGGACTTGCTGGAAAAGACTTAGCACTTAGCGGTTTATCGAGGGGGCCCCATAAACCCCAACCGTGTGAGGAACGCATAATCAAGGAACATAACACCGGTTTATACGGTTCCTGGCGGCATGAGTGGAACAAATCACCAAGCAAAAGGCTTAGCCTTCCACCCATTGCCAATATATAGATGATTTCATTTTAAGCATTTATATAGTGTGATATAACCCAACAAACTTCAACATGAAGCAAGCATCTTCAACTTCACCTGCAACTAGCAACGCTATAAGAGGGGCTGAGCGAAGCGTACTTATAGCCAATCAATGGTTTGCACAGGTAGGGTGGTTAGACATGATCATGGTTACAAGTAGGAGGCTGACATGAAAGACATGGGCATCGAGGCAAAACTATAGATCGAGACTTCTAGCAATAGGCAAAGATAGTAATGTTATCGGGGTTCGGTCATCTTGCCTGAAGAGTAGTCGTTCGGATTGTAAGAGGGGTCCTCGTTCACAAGCTCAGTGGTAACCTCGTGCTCGTACTCGTACTCGGTCTCAGCTTCCGGCTCTAAACAATACAACCACACAAGGCACGAATCAACAAGATGCAATGCGCACACCAAAATGATGGATGCATGGTTGATGCACTATGAGAGCACACGGAGCACGGAAAATAGCACTGAAGCAAAATACTTCAAAACATGATAACAATAGGATATTATGAATCTACACGGAAAATCAATCAAGTTTCATATAAGATTTGCTGAAATCGGAGCTACGGGCTAAAAGTTATGCCCGAAACAAGAAATATGCACAAGCTGAAAATTACAGCCACATAGCAACTTCGGAGCACTAGATAAATAAGATACAGCACTCAAACATCATGGCAAAGAGCATTAACATAATCTAGACATATCCTACAGCATATAAGTCCATTGGTGCACCCCCAAAGGAGCCACGGATCAATAGCAACAAGCTTGGACACATTGAACTTGACAACAAAATCCTGACAGCAGTAATTTATTGCAACTTTGGAGCAAAAGTTAAATATGCTACAGCCACTCAAATAAGCATGTGAGAGCATGAATGGAAAGCCAACAATATATACTACAAGGAACCATCAAGAGTCACCCCAAAACTATCATGGTTTGTCCTAGAACAGCAAGCAAACATGGCATCTGGAAATTACAGATTCCAGACTTAGTGAAATTTCACTAAGTGTTAAAACAGCAGTTTCATCATGGCATCTTTGAGAGCAAGTTTAAGTTGCCTCAAAACTAAACATGGCAAGTGGTAAGCACCACATCAAGGTACACATGATGGTGATTCCGAAACATACAAGCATGCATCATGGAGATAAATACAACGATAGCAATGAGCTCAACAAGATGGCATCTCATAACAAGTAAAACAACTAAATAGCCACATAGCACTTTGCAACGAAGATAAACATGGTAAGAATAAATCTATCATGCAACCTAACACAAACAACATGTAGAGCGTGGCAAGACGGACACGTGGACATGTCATTTGCATCATTCGGATAAACGAGCTAAAAGATATCACTATGCAAAGATGGCATAAAAACATCACTAACAGCAGTTTATATCGGGATGCACTCTTGCAACAGAAAAATAAGCATCTAGATGATCTTAAACATGCATGGCACAATGAAATGAAACATAGTGCTAGTCACCACGAACGTCTGGACATGTCATTTGCGCAAAACGGAGCACCACACAAAAAGTTATCACAGTTTGAATATGGCATCAGCACATAAATCACAGGGATCTAGGATTGAAGTCAACCTCTCTCAGATCTGAAAAACGGGCTATGGGCCCGCGGCGGCGGATCTGAGCAGACCGGGCCCGGCGGAACGAAGCGGCGGCTGGCGCGGCTCGGCCTTCGAGCGAAACGGCCCAAGATGGAGGGAGGCCGGCGGGCGAGCGGAGCGGCGCGGGCCCGCGGGAGCCTGTCCGCTGCGATTGGAGATCGGGCCCTCGACAGGATGGGCCGGCCCGCTGCGGCGGCTGGAGGGGAGCGGGGCGACCCGGCGCGGCTGGCGTCGCGCGGAGGGAGGCGCTGGGAGGCGGACGCTGGCCTTCGGCGCGCTGGCGAACGGCCCAGGGAAGGAGCGGCGGATCGGGCAGCTGGGCCGATGGATCGCAGCGGGAGGAAAGGACCTGGCGGCGCGGAGCACTGGGCCCCTAGGGTTCGGCTGCCATGGGCCACCTGAGAGGCCCAGGCGGGCGGCGTGATCCTTCGATCTGGATCGGGGAAGTGCTCTCCCCGACCGATCCCAGGTGCGGCGGCGACGTTGACTTGCGAGCCTGGACGGCGGGAGGCTCGATGGAGGGCTGCTGGAGGCCTGGCCGGCCGGATCTGAGGCGGGGTGGCCGGCCCGGCGACGGGGAGAGGCTGGAGGCGGCGGTTTTTGCTGCGGGGAGAAGTGGAATGGCGCGGAGGAGAGGATGAGGTGGAGGAGGTGTACTCCGGCGAACTCCGGCGACACTCCGGCGAGATTCCGGCGGAACTCCGGCGAGGTGGTGGTGGCTGGAGGAAGGAGAAGGTGGGGGCTAGGGTTTCCTTGTTTTGGGGCAAAAATTGGGGGAAGTGGACAAATATATAGGCACAAAGAGCTAGGGTTGTCCAAATGAGGTGTGGTTTTCGGCCACACGATCAGAATTGGATGGCCTAGATGATAGAAGTGGCTAGGAGTGGTTTGGTGGGCTGTTGGAGGGGTGTCTTGGGCCTCAAAGTGGAGGCACTTTGAGCCCACGAGAATAACTGTTGGGGTAGCAAACGAGCTCCAAACGCGACGAGATTTGGCAGACGGGTTACACACACCAAAACAACAACACACGACAAGCCTCACGCCAAACCGGTAACGTTACACGGCCAAACACCAAAGTAGACCTACGGGACGCCACGGACACGTGAGGGAGCTCCGGAACGCGAAATGGACAACGGGAAGGAACGCGTGGAACCGGATGCAAACGACA
The DNA here is from genome assembly GCA_902687465.1 of Secale cereale. Classification (NCBI taxonomy): domain Eukaryota; kingdom Viridiplantae; phylum Streptophyta; class Magnoliopsida; order Poales; family Poaceae; genus Secale; species Secale cereale. The sequence goes on from LR738712.1 coordinate 548,032,879, forward strand.
ACACCAATGCAATGCGATGCACATGACTACATGATATGAATGAATGCCACACACGCACACAACAAAACAACGAAAACCCGGAAGACAAAGAACCCGAAATGGAATTGATGAAGCCAGAGATATATTATATGCCCAAAAGGGAAAGTATTACATCCGGGGCATTACAGATGCCCCCGTGCATCCCCTTCTCCATCAACATTATCAGTTCGTCTTTCGTTCCACTATATTTTTATCACTTCATGTGTTATGTGCTATGCTTGGAGCGTCTTGCTTTTAGTTTCCTTTTTAGTTTCTTTAGCTTTGCTTGATGTTCGTAACGAGTTGGAACTCAGCTTTATTTGTGTGGGAGAGAAACATGCTCCACTTCAACCTAGAGCATAACATAGAATTTTCATGTCTATCCTTGTTGTGTGTGTTCTTTGTCTTTCAATAGGTACTATCATGTTCAGCTCTTAGTTTTCATGCTTATCTTTTTAAAGAGCTTTTGTTTAGTTGGTCGCTGGAACTCTCTTTAGTTATCATGCTTATCTTGTTAAGAGAGTTGGCTTCTGTTGCACTGGTTGATATGTCTATGATAAAAATGCTATGTGCATAATGATGCTTAGTAGTTCATGTTTTCTTATGGTTAGTCTCAAATAGCTGGGGGGTTCTCAATGTGTTAATGGAGTACCAACATGATTTGTTTGCCTATGATGTGGTATGGTTTAGTGATATCTTCCTTCAAGAATTTATTTTGATTGACTTGGCATATGCTCACGCATATTTAAGACTATAAAGAAAGTCTATCAAGCCTTGGTGATCTTTAGTTTTTGAGTAGCGATATAACTTCCATGCCTGATTCAATGTTGCTTTGTCGCTCTGCATGATTATGACCGTCATTGCTCTTTTAGTTGGTCGCTCCCAGTCTTTTGCTAACCTTCGCCTGTACTAAGCGGACTGACTGCTTGTGCATCCAAATCCTTTAAACCAGTTATGCCATATGAGTCCACCATACCTTCCTATACATGGTATTTACCTGCCATTCCTAACGAAGACTTTCATGTACCATCTCGAAATTATTCAAAAAAGCATTTCTCTTTTGTGCCTCTGTTTTAGCTCATGAGGAAGTAGTAGTTAATTCATGATCTTTTTAAGTTGGACAAGCTTCACCCCGGGATTGCATGTCTAATGTGCAAACCCATAATACGAGAAGGAACTGGCATAGAGTGCGCTTGGCTCATTAAAAAATTATACAACAAACAAACCCTCCTTCACGCTTTGTTCATTAGAAATCAGAAAACTTTGGCAGTGATAAACAAAGGAGATTAAGAGGATGTGATCGTCCTCATTCGGGAGCCGTTCCTCGAAACTTGTCTAGCTCGAGAAGTAATTGAGTTATCTGCTAGCATTCGTTGATGAAATATGCATAATCTAAAAAAATAATTATTACCTCTGTTTTTAAAACCAAGAGCTCTGGTACATGTTTTGTCTTTGTTTCCGACCACGGGTTTTCAACCTTGCCAACAAAAGCCACGGTTCGAGAGTCTCCACCTTCTTTAAAGCACCAACTATTTAGAGCATGATTGTCATTCTGAGTGTAATGTGCATTGTCCCAAAGTACCATTGTCTTTTGCATGATTATGATATCGTTTATTCTGAAATCATTGTATCTAGTCGTCACTTAAACCTTGGAGGTGCCCCTGCATTTATGTTTTGCTTCACTAAAGGGGGCAAGCGAGATATCACTTTGTCATATTTGCACACCATGCTCACCACAAATCTATTAAGTGTTTCAGTATCATATTGTAAAACTTTCAGTTCTTTGTGATTTTCTCATGAGGCAACTTAATTACTACAGATTCATTGTCTCAGTAAGCACTTGTCATGTGACTGTGAAAAGTCCTTATATGGTTAATAGCATGTCACCACAGAAATTATGCTTGTTATCATTTACCTACTCGACGACGAGCAGGAATTAAGCTTGGGGATGTTGATACGTCCAAAACGTATCTATAATTTCTGCTTGCTCCATGCCTCTTTTGTGTGATATTGCTATGATATTTATACACTTCCATACACTTTTGATCATATTTGGACTAACCTATTAACTCAGTGCACCCCAGTGCCAGTTTCTGTTTTCTGCTGTTTTTGTATTTCAGGTTTTCCCATTACGTAAACTGCCAGAAAAATTCCGGGAAAAATATATAAAAAATCAGCGTTCCGGAAGCTTCCATGCGGCCAAAGTAGGGCCGAGGGGGGCCACCAGGGCTCCAGGCGCCCTGGCCACGCGGCCCCCCTCCAGGCCGCGCCGGGGGGGCGCCTGGGCCCCCCTTAGATCCCCTGGCGACCCCCTTTGGCATATATTTAACACCCCTCGCAGAAACCCTGATTCCGAACCCCTTTTTTCCAGACGCAATTCCGATCTCCGCCGCCATCGCCATCAAGCTTCGGGGGACCAGAATTCTTGTGCCGGCACCCTACCGGGACGGGGAAGTGCCCCCGGATTCATCTCCATCGACGTTGCTTCCTCCCTCCATGATGCAGGAGTAGTTCCTCCTCGGGGCTGAGGTTTCTACCAGTAGCTATGTGGTCAATTCTCTCTCCCATGATGTGATCTTCGTTGTGATCATAGGCTATGTTAATCTAGGGTGATCCCATGATGTTTCCCCTTCCTCTATGTATTGGATTGATGTACTCACTTGTCTTTATCTAGTATAATCCCCGAGACCAAGGTGACAGCGGTCTATTGGACATGGATTAGAAAAATATTTTCATGAGTGATTTCCTCTCTTGTGTGTTGATTGAAGATTGAGAGTCTCTTGGTGCTTGTCTTTGACTATCCTTTAGATATGTTGTGGTGATTGTGGGACTCTCTTTGGATGGCCGCGGTGACATTGGGAAATCCTTAGATTGAGAACTACGAACTTTGAGGTGTGCTTTTGTAGCCCTACATAATTCTCGTCCTCTCTTGACCACGAAGGAATGACCTCCGGGTGCGTCTCCATTGCATGTTTTATGAGAAATATCATGTGATTCGATTATGTTAATGTTGTTGGGAGTTGCCTCTAGTGAAAGTATGATCCCTAGGCCTTGTTTCCACCATTGCAATATCATTTGTGCTCACGTTTACCACTTGTTTGCTTGCTGCACTTTTTATTACAGATTTATATTACTTTGTTTTGCCATCCATATCACTTGCCATTTAACATCTCTTCGCCGAACTAGTGCACCTATACATCTAACAAGTGTATTAGGTGTGTTGGGGACACAAGAGACTTCTTGTATCTTAGTTGCAGGGTTGCTTGAGAGAGACCATCTTCAACCTCTACTTCCCTGAGTTCGATAAACCTTAGGTCATCCACTTGAGGGAAATTGCTGCTGTCCTACAAACCTCTGCGCTTGGAGGCCCAACATAGTCTACAAGTGTAGAAGCGTGTGTAGACATCAGTCGGCACCCGGCCGGGACGGGGAAGTGCCCCCGGATTCATCTCCATCGATGTTGCTTCCTCCCTCCATGATGCGGGAGTAGTTCCTCCTCGGGGCTGAGGTTTCTACCAGTAGCTATGTGGTTATCTCTCTCTCCCATGATGTGATCTTCGTTGTGATCATAGGCTATGTTAATCTAGGGTGATCCCATGATGTTTCCCCTTCCTCTATATATTGGATTGATGTACTCACTTGTCTTTATCTAGTATAATCCCCGAGACCAAGGTGACAGCGGTCTATTGGACATGGATTAGAAAAATATTTTCATGAGTGATTTCCTCTCTTGTGTGTTGATTGAAGATTGAGAGTCTCTTGGTGCTTGTCTTTGACTATCCTTTAGATATGTTGTGGTGATTGTGGGACTCTCTTTGGATGGCCGCGGTGACATTGGGAAATCCTTAGATTGAGAACTACGAACTTTGAGGTGTGCTTTTGTAGCCCTACATAATTCTCGTCCTCTCTTGACCACGAAGGAATGACCTCCGGGTGCGTCTCCATTGCATGTTTATGGGAAATATCATGTGATTCGATTATGTTAATGTTGTTGGGAGTTGCCACTAGTGAAAGTATGAAGCCTAGGCCTTGTTTCCACCATTGCAATACCATTTGTGCTCACGTTTACCACTTGTTTGCTTGCTGCACTTTTTATTACAGATTTATATTACTTTGTTTTGCCATCCATATCACTTGCCATTTAACATCTCTTCGCCGAACTAGTGCACCTATACATCTAACAAGTGTATTAGGTGTGTTGGGGACACAAGAGACTTCTTGTATCTTAGTTGCAGGGTTGCTTGAGAGAGACCATCTTCAACCTCTACTTCCCTGAGTTCGATAAACCTTAGGTCATCCACTTGAGGGAAATTGCTGCGGTCCTACAAACCTCTGCGCTTGGAGGCCCAACATAGTCTACAAGAGTAGAAGCGTGTGTAGACATCAGCTACGCATCTGCGTCGACATCCCAGGGCTCAATAGAGCCGCCACCCGGGAGCTTTTCTGGCCGTCCTGCGTCGGCTGATGCGGTGGCCCCCGTCACTGTTGGGGAACGTAGCATGCAATTTCAAAAATTTCTATGCTCACGCAGGATCTATCTAGGAGATGCATAGCAACGAGACGGGGAGAGTGTGTCCACGTACACTCGTAGACCGAAAGTGGAAGCGTTATGTTAACGAGGTTCATGTAGTCGAACGTCTTCACGATCCAACCGATCCAAGTACCGAACGTACGGCACCTCCATGTTCAGCACACATTCGGCATGATGACGTCCCACGAGCTCTTGATCCAGCAGTTGCTCGAGGGAGAGTTCCGTCAGCACAACGGCGTGGCGACGGTGTTGGTGATGTGATCCGCGCAGGGCTTCGCTTAAGCACCACAACAATATGATCTGAGGTGTAATCTATGGAGGGGGGCACCGCACACGTCTAAGAGAAACTTGTGTGTTCTAGGGTTCCCCCTCTATATAAAGAAGGAGGAGGAGGAGGAGGACGGCCGGCCCCTATGGGTGCGCCAATAAGGGAGTTCTACTAGGACTTCCTAGTCCTAGTAGGATTCTTCTCCAAGGAAGAGAGGGGGGAGGAAGGAGAGGAAGAGAAGGAGAAGGAAAGGGGGGCCGCGCCCCAACCCTAGTCCAATTCAGTTTGGGCTTGGGGGGGGCACCTCTTGTGGCCCTTCCCTCTCTCTCCACTAAGGCCCATGAAGGCCCATTCGTTCCCCGGTGGGTTCCGATAACCCTTCGGCATTCCGTTAATTATCCGGTAACCCTTGATGGCTTCTCGCCCCTCGTTGGTTACCCCAAGTGGAAGGTTTGAGATGCAGTGTAGCGGAAGTTTTCCCTTGGCAAAGATACCAAGGATCGATTTCCCTGAGACTCCCAGTTTCAACAAGAAGGTGTCAACTGCTAACGGCGCCAGATATTAGCAATCAACATGGACCTGCACACAGATACAAATAACTTTGCTCCCAACGAGTACAGAGAGGTTGTCAATCCCTCCGGCCTTGTCGTTTACAAAGGATCAAACGCAAGTGATAATAGTGATAGGTTTTGCTGCAAATAGTAAATAAAAGCGGAAAGTAAATAGCGGATGTGATCAGTGATGGTAATATGGACCGGGGTCCCATGATGTTCACTAGTGATGTCTCTCTCCCAAAAGACGATAAAACAGCTATGTGAGGTAAACGAATTACAGCTGGGCAATTGACAGAATTATGTGCGCAAACCAATGCTAACTATGTTGCAAGAAAGGTAGAGGTTCAAAGCATGGGCGGTACGCCAAGGCAAGTAGACCGAAATCCATCTGCATCTACTACTAATCATCCACCTTGAGATATCTATCCAGAACATCTCGCTGGTATTAAGTTGCGAGTCCCACCCATAGTGTAAACTCAAAGCAACAGACAACTGCATTAAAAGAACTTTGCGTAAAGTAAACAATCCTTGCACCCGCGGGCACAAGCACCGTTGTTTTCCCCCTTGTGGCAACAGCACATCCCCTAGACTCATGTTTCTGTCACTCAAGCTAGTCATCGAGGGGCATGAACCCACAATCAAGCATAACGTTCCCTCTTGGAGTCACTACCTACTACTCGACCAAAGCAATAAATAGCAACGGAGAACATGCAAGAATTACTTACGAACATAAATATAAAAGAGGTGAATCAAATATATTACTTAAACACAATCTGAACATAATCTCACAATCCATCGGATCCCAGCAAACTCATCATAGCAACAACATAAGGATTACATAAGTGCCTCGATCATGTAGGTCAGCTCACGAGGACTAATTAGTGAAGCACAAGAACGGGAGGAGAACATCACATAGCTACTGGTCATGGACCCATGGTCCAAGGGAGACTACTCACAACTCATCCGGGAGGCGTCCATGGTGGTGGAGAGGCTCCCGGTAGTGATCCTCCCCTCCGGCAGGGTGCCGGGAAGAGTTCTCCTGGTGCTCCCGATCTTGGAAGCGCGGCGGCGGAACAGAGATGAGATCGCGAAAAAGGGTTCCCGTCTCGATGGTTTCGGGACACGATATAAATATATGCCAAAGGGGGGCATCAGCGGAGGCCTGGGGGGACCAGGCGCCCCCCCCCCCCGGCGCGGCCAGGAGGGGGGCCGCGCCACCAGGGCGCCTGGAGCCCTGGTGGCCCCCCTCCGGCTCTACTTCGGGTGCAGGGAAGCTTCTGGATCGCTGATTTTTATATAATTTTTCCGGGATTTTTCTGGCAGTTTTCGTAATGGGAAAACCTGAAATACAAAAACAGCAGAAAACAGAAACTGGCACTGGGGTGCACTGAGTTAATAGGTTAGTCCAAATATGATCAAAAGTGTATGGAAGTGTATAAATATCATAGCAATATCACCCAAAAGAGGAATGGAGCAAGCAGAAATTATAGATACGTTTTGGACGTATCAACATCCCCAAGCTTAATTCCTGCTCGTCCTCGAGTAGGTAAATGATAACAAGAATAATTTCTGTGGTGACATGCTATTAACCATATAGGACTTTTTCATAGTCATATGACAAAAGCTTACTGAGACAATGAATCTATAGTAATTAAGTTGCCTCATGAGAAAATCACAAAGAACTGAAAGTTTTACAACATGATACTGAAACATCAATTAGATTTGTAATGAGCATGGTGTGCAAATGTGATAAAGTGATATCTCGCTTGCCCCCTTTAATGAAGCAAAACATAAATGCAGGGGCACCTCCAAGGTTTAAGTGATGACTAGATACAATGATGTCAGAATAAACAATATCACAATCATGCAAAAGACAATGCTACTTTGGAACAATGCACATTACACTCAGAATGACAATCATGCTCTCAGTAGTTGGTGCTTTAAAAGAAGGTGGAGACTCTCGAACCGTGGCTTTTGTTGGCAAGGTTGAAAACCCGTAGTCGGAAACAAAGATAAAGCATGTACCAGAGCTCTTGGTTTTAAAAACAGAGGTAATACTTATTTTTTTAGATTATGCATGTTCCGTCAACGAATGCTAGCAGATAACTCAATCACTTCTTGAGATGGACAAGTTTCGAGGAACAGCTCCCGAATGAGGACGATCGCATCCTCTTAATCTCCTTTGTTTATCACTGCCAAAGTTTTCTGATTTCTCATGAACAAAGCGTGAAGGCGGGTTTGTTTGTTATATTATTTTTGAGCCGGGCGCACTCAATGCCAGTTCCTTCTCGTATTATGGGTTTGCACATTAGACATGCAATCCCGGGGTGAAGCTTGTCCAACTTAAAGAGATCATGAATTAACTACTACTTCCTCATGAACTTAAAACAGAGGCACAAAATAGAAATGCTCTTTTTTTTGAATAATTTCGAGATGGTACATGAAAGTCTCCGTTAGGAATGGCAGGTAAATACCATGTAGGAAGGTATGGTGGACTCATATGGCATAACTGGTTTAAAGGATTTTGGATGCACAAGCAGTCAGTCCGCTTAGTACAGGTGGAGGTTAGCAAAAGACTGGGAGCGACCAACTAAAAGAGCAATGACGGTCATAATCATGCAGAGCGACAAAGCAACATTGAATCAGGCATGGAAGTTATATCACTACTCAGAAACAAAAGATCATCAAGGCTTGACAGACTTTCTTTACAGTCTTAAATATACGTGAGCATATGCCAAGTCAATCAAAATAAATTCTCGAAGGAAGATATTACTAAACCATACCACATCATAGGCAAACAAATCATATTGGTACTCCAATAACACATTGGAAACCACCCAGCTATTTGAGACTAACCATAAGAAAACATGAACTAATAAGCACCATTATGCAGGTAGCATCTTTATCATAGACATATCAACCAATGCAACGGAAGCAAACTCTCTTAATAAGATAAGCATGATAACTAAAGAGAGTTCAAGCAACCAACTAAACAAAAGCTCTTTAAAAAGATAAGCATGAATACTAAGAGCTGAACATGATAGTAGCTATTGAAAGACAAAGAACACACACAGCAAAGATAGACATGAAAATTCTATGTTATGTTCTAGGTAGAAGCGGAGCGTGTTTCTCTCCCACATAAAGAAGCTGAGTTCCGACTCGTTATGAAAAGCTAAAGAAAACTAAAAAGGAAACTAAAAGCAAGACGCTCCAAGCATAGCACATAACACATGAAGTGATAAAAATATAGCGGAACGAAAGACGAACTGATAATGTTGATGGAGAAGGGGATGCACGGGGGCATTCCCAAGCTTAGACACTTGAGTCTCCTTGAATATTTCTTGGGGTGCATGGGGGCATCCCCAAGCTTGAGCGTTTGACACTCCTGAATCTTTTTATCATCTTCCCTCGCACACTTGAAAACTCCCTTCATACATAACTCATCATAATCTGATTAGCGAGGTTAGTACCCATAATAAAATAATTGTTCCTTGCTGGAAATAAAGATATTCTTGAAGGTCTACTGTTTCTCAAGATTGCCAAAAGGTTTTTGCAAAGAAAAAGCAAGCTCAAGGTTTGCAAAATGAAGGAAAGGCAAAACAGGACAAAATCTGTGAAAAACAGAACAGAAGGTAGTAAATGATTTTTTCGGGGCACTTCTGCAACTCTAATCAAAAAACTCAGAACAGACGCACGAAAGAAAATTGTATAGAGCACGCTGTCAAAAATATTCAGACTAAAAAGATGATCTGGTGATTTGATACGAATTTTTATATCCAAGGACAAAATCTGTTTCCTGGACAGCACGTCACAACTTTTGAACTTTCTTGCAATCAGAGGCTACACTTGGCTCAAAACTGAAAAGTAAAGATACAATGATGATGCTACTGTAGTCACAACATCAAGACCACTAAAACTGAAAGAACAAACTGAAAGCAAAGATAAAAAGGGTTGTCTCCCTAGAGCTCTTTCTTTATAGCCATAAAGATAGGCTTAAAACTTTAATGATGCTCTCGTAGGAATAAGAGTTGAAGAACAAAAGAGAGCATCAAGAAGCAAATACCAAACACATTTAAGCCTAACATGCTTCCTATGCATAGGAATATTACAATACAATAATTCATTGAAGCACAAAGCAATAAGCATAGGAAGACAAAACAAGTGCAGCTTCAAAACCTTCAACATAAAGAGAGGGAACTTGACATTATTGAAATATCTATAAGCATATGTTCCCTTCTCATAATAATTTTCAGTGGGATCACGAATAAACTCAACAATATAAGCATCACATAAAGCATTGTTACCATGATCCACATGCAAAAAGGTATCATTACTCTTCATATAAGCAAAATCTTTCTTATTAGGAATAGTGAGAGTAAAGCAATCATAACCATCATGGTAATCATTGTATTTAGGAGGCATATCATAATCATAATAAATTTTATCCTCAATAGTAGGTGGACTAAAAACATCATATTCATCAAAGTAAATTTTCTCTTCAAAAGTTGGGGGACTAAAAATATCATGTTCATCAAAAGTGTCATCCCCAAGCTTAGAGCTTTCCATGTCATAAGCAATATTGATATTCAAAGAAAGCATACTAATAACATCACCACCATCATGATTGTTATGCAAATAATAAAGTTCCATAGGTTTTTTAATTTTCTCTTCAAACACATCATGTCCCAAAGCAAGGTAGAGCTTATAAAGCTCTCTCATATTTTTGTTGTTTTCCATTAAGAAGAACTAGTGAAAAGACATAAAGAAAACTGAAAGGTAAACTAACAAGACTAAAAAGCAAATGTAAAAGATAGCGTGCAACTCCCCTATCTTGAAGAGTGAAGTCCCCGGCAACGGCGCCAGAAAACTTTGCTTGATGGCTTCTCGCCCCTCGTTGGTTACCCCAAGTGGAAGGTTTGAGATGCAGTGTAGCGGAAGTTTTCCCTTGGCAAAGATACCAAGGATCGATTTCCTTGAGACGCCCAGTTTCAACAAGAAGGTGTCAAATGCTAACGGCGCCAGATATTAGCAATCAACGTGGACCTGCACACAGATACAAATAACTTTGCTCCCAACGAGTACAGAGAGGTTGTCAATCCCTCCGGCCTTGTCGTTTACTAAGGATCAAACGCAAGTGATAATAGTGATAGGTTTTGCTGCAAATAGTAAATAAAGGCGGAAAGTAAATAGCGGATGTGATCAGTGATGGTAATATGGACCGGGGTCCCATGATGTTCACTAGTGATGTCTCTCGCCCAAAAGATGATAAAACAACTATGTGAGGTAAACGAATTACAGCTGGGCAATTGACAGAATTATGTGCGCAAACCAATGCTAACTATGTTGCAAGAAAGGTAGAGGTTCAAAGCATGGGCGGTACGCCAAGGCAAGTAGACCGAAATCCATCTGCATCTACTACTAATCATCCACCTTGAGATATCTATCCAGAACATCTCGCTGGTATTAAGTTGCGAGTCCCACCCATAGTGTAAACTCAAAGCAACAGACAACTGCATTAAAAGAACTTTGCGTAAAGTAAACAATCCTTGCACCCGCGGGCACAAGCACCGTTGTTTTCCCCCTTGTGGCAACAGCACATCCCCTAGACTCATGTTTCTGTCACTCAAGCTAGTCATCGAGGGGCATGAACCCACAATCAAGCATAACGTTCCCTCTTGGAGTCACTACCTACTACTCGGCCAAAGCAATAAATAGCAACGGAGAACATGCAAGAATTACTTATGAACATAAATATAAAAGAGGTGAATCAAATATATTACTCAAACACAATCTGAACATAATCTCACAATCCATCGGATCCCAGCATACTCATCATAGCAACAACATAAGGATTACATATGTGCCTCGATCATGTAGGTCAGCTCACGAGGACTAATTAGTGAAGCACAAGAACGGGAGGAGAACATCACATAGCTACTGGTCATGGACCCATGGTCCAAGGGAGACTACTCACAACTCATCCGGGAGGCGTCCATGGTGGTGGAGAGGCTCCCGGTGGTGATCCTCCCCTCCGGCAGGGTGCCGGGAAGAGTTCTCCTGGTGCTCCCGATCTTGGAAGCGCGGCGGCGGAACAGAGATGAGATCGCGAAAAAGGGTTCCCGTCTCGATGGTTTCGGGACACGATATAAATATATGCCAAAGGGGGGCATCAGCGGAGGCCTGGGGGGCCCAGGCGCCCCCCCACCCCGGCGCGACCAGGAGGGGGGCCGCGCCACCAGGGCGCCTGGAGCCCTGGTGGCCCCCCTTCGGCTCTACTTCAGGTGCCGGGAAGCTTCTGGACCGCTGATTTTTTATATAATTTTTCCGGGATTTTTCTCGCAGTTTTCGTAATGGGAAAACCTGAAATACAAAAACAGCAGAAAACAGAAACTGGCACTAGGGTGCACTGAGTTAATAGGTTAGTCCAAATATGATCAAAAGTGTATGGAAGTGTATAAATATCATAGCAATATCACCCAAAAGAGGCATGGAGCAAGCAGAAATTATAGATACGTTTTGGACGTATCAACCCTCGGCACTCATCCGGTGTCCGAATAACATCGTCCAATATATCATTCTTTATGTCTCGACCATTTCGAGACTCCTCGTCATGTCCATGATCTCATCTGGCACTCCGAACAATCTTCAGTCACCAAAAACTAATAACTTAGAATACAAATCATCATCAAACGTTAAGCGTGCGGACCCTACGGGTTCGAGAACTATGTAGACATGACCGAGACACAACTCCAGTCAATAACTAATAGCGGAACCTGGATGCTCATTGGTTCCTACATATTCTACAAAGATATTTATCGGTCAAAATTGGATAACAACATACGTTATTCCCTTTGTCATCGATATGTTACTTGCCCGAGATTCGATCGTCGGTATCATCATACCTAGTTCAATCTCGTTACCGCCAAGTTTCTTTACTAGTTCCGTAATACATTATCTCATGACTAAATCATTAGTCATTTGCTTGCAAGGCTTATTATGATGTGTATTACCGAGAGGGCCCAGAGATACCTCTCTGACACTCGGAGTGACAAATCCTATTCTCGATCTATGCCAACTGAACAAACACCTTTGGAGACACCTGTAGAGTATCTTTATAATCACCCAGTTACGTTGTGACGTTTGATAGCACACAAGGTGTTCCTCCGGCATTCAGGAGTTCATAATCTCATAGTCAGAGGAACATGTATAAGTCATGAAGAAAGCAATAGCAATAAAACTAAATGATCAATATGCTAAGCAAACGGATGGGTCTTGTCCATCACATCATTCTCCTAATGATTTGATCCCGTTCATCAAATGACAACACATGTCTATTGTTAGGAAACTTAAGCATCTTTGATTTAACGAGCTACTCTGGTAGAGGCATACTAGGGACACTCTGTTTTGTCAATGCATTCACACATGTATCAAGTTTTCGGTTAATACAATTCTAGCATGAATAAAAGACATTTATCATGATATATAAGGAAATATAAATAACAACTTTATTATTGCCTCTACGACATATTTCCTTCAGTCTCCCACTTGCACTAGAGTCAATAATCTAGATTACACAATAATGATTCTAACACCCATGGAGTCTTGGTGGTGATCATGTTTTTCTCATGGAAGAGGCTTAGTCAACGGGTTCGCGACATTCAGATCTGTATGTATTTTGCAAATTTCTATGTCTCCCTCCTTGACTTGATCGCGAATGGAGTTGAAGCGTCTCTTGATGTGCTTGGTTCTCTTGTGAAACCTGGATTCCTTTGACAAGGCTATTGCTCAAGTGTTGTCACAGAAGATTTTCATTGGACACGATGCACTAGGTATTACACCTAGATCGGATATGAACTCCTTCATCCAGACTGCTTCATTTGCTGCTTCCGAAGCAGCTATGTACTCCGCTTCACACGTAGATCCCGCCACGACGCTCTGCTCGGAACTGCATGAACTGATAGGTCCACCGTTCAACAAAATACGTATCCGGTTTGTGACTTTGAGTATTTTGGATCAGTGTCAAAGCTTGCATCAACGTAACTGTTTACGATGAGCTCTTTGTCACCTCCATAAATGAGAAACATATCCTTCGTCCTTTTCAGGTATTTCAGGATGTTCTTGACCGATGTCTAGTGATCCACTCCTGGATTACATTGGTACCTCCCTGCCAGACTTATAGCAAGGCACACATTTGGTCTGGCACACAACATTGCATACACGATAGAACCTATGGCTGAAGCATAGGGAATGACTTACGTTTTCTCTTTATCTTCTGCAGTGGTCGTGCATTGAGTCTAACTCAACTTCACACCTTGTAATACATGTAAGAACCCTTTCTTTGACTGATCCATTTTGAACTTCTTCAAAACTTTATCAAGGTATGTACTTTGTGAAAGTCCAATTAAGCGTCTTGATCTATCTCTATAGATCTTGATGCCCAATATATAAGCAGCTTCACCGAGGTCTTTCATTGAAAAAAATCTTATTCAAGTATCCTTTTATGCTATCTAGAAATTCTACATCATTTCCAATCAACAATATGTCATCCACATATAATATCATAAATCTTACAGAGCTCGCACTCACTTTCTTGTAAATATAGGCTTCTCTAAAAGTCTGTATAAAACCATATGCATTGATCACCTCATCAAATAGTATATTCCAACTCCGAGATGCTTGCGCCAGTCCATAGATGGATCGATGGAGCTTGCACACTTTGTTAGCACCTTTTGGATCGATAAAACCTTTTGGTTGCATCATATACAACTCTTCTTTGAAATATCCATTAAGGAATGCAATTTTGACATCCAATTGCTAGATTTCATAATCATAAAATGTGGCAATTGCTAACATGATTTGGACAAACTTAAGCATCGCTACGGGTGAGAAAGTCTCGTCATAATCAACTCCTTGAACTTGTCGAAAACCTTTTGCCACAAGTCGAGCTTTGTAGACAGTAACATTACCATCGGCGTCAGTCTTCTTTTTAAGGATCCATTTATTTTCAATTGCTTGCCGATCATCGGGAAAGTCAACCAAAGTCCACACTTTGTTCTCATACATGGATCCCATCTCAGATTTCATGGCCTCAAGCCATTTTGTGGAATCTGGGCTCATCATCGCTTCCTCATAGTTCGTAGGTTCGTCATGGTATAGTGACATGACTTCCAGAACAGGGTTACCGTACCACTCTGGCGCGGAACGTATTCTGGTTGTTCTACGAGGTTCGGTAGTCACTTGATCTGAAGTTTCATGATCATCATCATTAGCTTCCTCACTAATTGGTGTAGGAATCACTGGAATTGATTTCTGTGATGAACTACTTTCCAATTCGGGAGAAGGTACAATTACCTCATCAAGTTCTACTTTCCTCCCACTCACTTCTTTCGAGAGAAACTCCTTCTCTAGAAAGGATCCATTCTTAGCAACGCATATCTTGTCTTCGGATCTATGATAGAAGGCGTACCCAACAGTCTCCTTTGGGTATCCTATGAAGACACATTTCTCCGATCTGGGTCCGAGCTTATCAGGTTGAAGCCTTTTCACGTAAGCATCGCAGCCCCAAACTTTGAGAAACGACAATTTGGGTTTCTTGCTAAACCACAGTGCATAAGGTGTCGCCTAAATGGATTTAGATGGTTTCCTATTTGACGTGAATGCAGCTGTCTCTAAAGCATAACCCCAAAACGATAGTGGTAAATCGGTAAGAGACATCATAGATCGCACCATATCTAATAAAGTACAGTTACGACGTTTGGACACACCATTACACTGTGGTGTTCCAGGTGGCGTGAGTTGCGAAAGTATTCAACATTGTTTCAAATGAAGACCAAACTCGTAACTCAAATATTCGCCTCCGTGATCAGATCGTAGAAACTTTATTTTTCTTGTTACGATAATTCTCTACTTCACTCTGAAATTCTTTGAACTTTTCAAATGTTTCTGACTTATGTTTCATTAAGTAGATATACCCATATCTGCTCAAATCATCTGTGAAGGTCAGAAAATAACGATACCCACCGGGAGCCTCAACACTCATCGGACCGCATACATCAGTACATATTATTTCCAATAAGTCAGTTGCTCGCTGCATTGTTCCAGAGAACGGAGTCTTAGTCATCTTGCCCATGAGGCATGGTTCGCAAGCACCAAGTGATTCCAAAATCCCATCAGCATGGAGTTTCTTCATGCGCTTTACACCAATATGACCTAAACGGCAGTGCCATAAATAAGTTGCACTGTCATTATCAACTTTGCATCTTTTGGCTTCAATATTATTAATATGTGTATCACTACGATCGAGATTCAACAAAAATAGACCACTCATCAAGGGTGCATGACCATAAAAGATATTACTCATATAAATAGAACAACTATTAATCTCTGATTTTACTGAATGACCGTCTCGTAACAAACAAGATCCAGATATAATGTTCATGCTCAACACTGGCACCGAATAACAATTATTTAAGTCTAAAACTAATCCCGAAGGTAGATGTAGAGGTAGCGTGCCGACGGCGATCACATCGACTTTGGAACCATTTCCCACGCGCATCATCACCTCATCCATAGACAATCTTTGTTTAATCCGTAGCCCCTATTTCGAGTTACGAATATGAGCAACTGAACCAGCATCAAATACCCATGCACTATTACGAGCATTAGTAAGGTACAGATCAATATCATGTATATCAAATATACATTTGTTCACTTTGCCATCCTTCTTATACGCCAAATACTTGGGCATTTCCGCTTCCAGTGACCAGTCCCTTTGCAGTAGAAGCACTCAGTTTCAGGCTTGGCTCCAGACTTGGGTTTCTTCCCGGGAGTGGCAACTGGCTTGATATTCTTCTTGAAGTTCCCCTTCTTTCCCTTGCCCTTTTTCTTGAAACTAGTGGTCTTGTTAACCATCAACACTTGATGCTCCTTCTTGATTTTTACCTCCACTGCTTTGAGCATAGCGAAGAGCTTGGGAATTGTCTTTTGCATCCCTTGCATATTATAGTTCATCACGAAGCCTTTATAGCTTGGTGGCAGTGATTGAAGAACTCTGTCATTAACACTATCATCATCAACTTTAACTCCAAGCTGAGTCATGTGGTTGTGGTACCCAGACATTCTGAGTATGTGTTCACTGACAGAACTGTTCTCCTCCATCTTGCAGCAATATAACTTGTTGGAGACTTCATATCTCTCAACTCGAACATTTGGTTGAAATATTAACTTCAACTCTTGGAACATCTCATATGCTCCATGATGTTCAAAACGTCTTTGAAGTCCCGATTCTAGGCCGTAAAGCATGGCACACTGAACTATCGTGTAGTCATCAGACCGCGTCTACCAGACGTTCAAAGTGTCCACATTAGCGGGAGGGGGCTTGTCACCTAGCCGTGCTTCACGAATATAATTCTTTTGTGCAGCAATGAGGATAATCCTCAAGTTATGGATCCACTTATTACTAAAGAACTCCCACTTAGATAGACATCCCTCAAGTCATCTAAATGATCACATGATCCAAATCAACTAAACCATGTCCGATCATCACGTGAGATGGAGTGGTTTTCAATGGTGAACATCTTATGTTGATCATATCTACTATATGATTCACGCTCGACCTTTCAGTCTCCAGTGTTCTGAGGCCATGTCTGTACATGCTAGGCTCGTCAAGTTTAACCCGAGTATTCTGCATGTGCAAAACTGTCTTACACCTGTTGTATGTGAACGTAGAGCTTATCACACCCGGTCATCACATGGTGTCTCGGCACGACAAACTGTCGCAACGGTGCATACTCAGGGAGAACACTTGTACCTTGAAATTTTGTAAGGGATCATCTTATAATGCTACCGTCATTCTAAGCAAAATAAGATGCACAATAAGATAAACATCACATGCAATCAAAATATGTGACATGATATGGCCATCATCATCTTGTGCTTTTGATCTCCATCTCCAAAGCATCGTCATGATCTCCATCGTCACCGGCTTCACACCATGATCTTCATTGTAGCGTCGTGGTCATCTCGCCAACTATTGCTTGTACTACTATCGCTAACTCATAGTGATAAAGTAAAGCAATTACATAGCGATCAGAATTCATAGAATAAAGAGACAACCATAAGGCTCCTGCTGGTTGCCGAGAATTTTCAAAACATGATCATCTCATACAATATCATATAACTCATCACGTCTTGACCATATCACATCACAACATGCCCTGCAAAACAAGTTAGAATTCCTCTACTTTGTTGTTGCAAGTTTTACGTGGCTGCTACAGGCTTCTAGTAAGAACCGTTCTTACCTACGCATCAAAACCACAACGATTTTTCGTCAAGTGTGCTGTTTTAACCTTCAACAAGGACCGACCGTAGTCACACTCAATTCAACTAAAGTTGGAGAAATAGACACCCGCCAGCCACCTGAGTGCAAAGTGCGTCGGTAGAACCATTCTCATGAACGCGGTCGTGTAATGTCGGTCCGAGCTGCTTCATCCAACAATACCGCTGAATCAAAGTAATACGTTGGTGGTAGGCAGTATGACTATTATCGCCCACAACTCTTTGTGTTCTACTTGTGCAAATCATCTACACATAGACCTGGCTCATTATACCACTGTTGGGGAACGTAGCATGCAATTTCAAAAATTTCCTACGCTCACGCAAGATTTATCTAGGAGATGCATAGCAACGAGACGGGGAGAGTATGTCCATGTACCCTCATAGACAGAAAGCGTTATGTTAATGCAGTTGATGTAGTCGAACATCTCCATGATCCAACCGATCCAAGTATCGAACGTACGGCACCTCCGTGTTCAGCACACGTTCAACACGATGACATCCAATGAGCTCTTGATACAGCAGATGCTCGAGGGAGAGTTCCGTTAGGATGACGGCGTGGCGACGGTGTTGGTGATGTGATCTGCGCCGGGCTTTGCCTAAGCACCACGACAATATGATCTGAGGCGTAATCTATGGAGGGGGCACCGTACACGGCTAAGAGAAACTTGTGTGCTCTAGGATGCCCCCTGCCCCCGCATATAAAGGAGGAGGAGGAGGAGGAGGAGGCCAGCTAGCCCCTATGGGCGCGCCAATAAGGGAGTCCTACTAGGAATTCCTAGTCCTAGTAGGATTCCTCTCCAAGGAAGAGAGGGGGAATGAAGGAGAGGGAGAGAAGGAGAAGGAAAGGGGGGTCGCGACCCCAACCCTAGTCCAATTTGGTTTGGGCTTGGAGGGGGGGTGCCCCACCTCTTGTGGCCCTTTCCTCTCTCTCCACTAAGGCCATGAAGGCCCATTAGTTCCCCCGTGGGTTCCTATAACCCTCCGGCACTCCTATAATTATCCAGTACGCCTTGGAACTCATCCGGTGTCCGAATAACATCCTCCAATATATTATTCTTTATGTCTCGACCATTTCGAGACTCATCGTCATGTTCGTGATCTCATCTGGGACTCTGAACAATCTTCGGTCACCAAAAACTCATAACTCATAATACAAATCGTCATTGAACGTTAAGCGTGCGGACCCTACGGGTTCGAGAACTATGTAGACATGACCGAGACACATCTCCGGTCAATAACCAATAGCGGAACCTGGATTCTCATATTGGTTCCTACATTTCTACGAAGATCTTTATTGGTCAAAACCGCATAACAACATACGTTATTCCCTTTGTCATCGGTATGTTACTTGCCCGAGATTTTCGATCGTCGGTATCATCATACCTAGTTCAATCTCATTACCGGAAAGTTTCTTTACTCGTTCCGTAATACATTATCTCGTGACTAACTCATTAGTCATTTGCTTGCAAGGCTTATTATGATGTGTATTACCGAGAGGGCCCGGAGATACCTCTCCGACACTCGGAGTGACAAATCCTATTCTCGATCTATGCCAACTGAAAAAACACCTTCGGAGACACCTGTAGAGTATCTTTATAATCACCCAGTTACGTTGCGACATTTGATAGCACGCAAGGTGTTGCTCCGGCATTCACGAGTTCATAATCTCATAGTCAGAGGAACATGTATAAGTCATGAAGAAAGCAATATCAATAAAACTAAATGATCAATATGCTAAGCAAGCGTATGGGTCTTGTACATCACATCATTCTCCTAATGATTTGATCCCGTTCATCAAATGATAACAGATGTCTATGGTTAGGAAACTTAAGCATCTTTGATTAAACGAGCTATTCTGGTAGAGGCATACTAGGGACACTCTGTTTTGTCTATGTATTCACACATGTATCAAGTTTCCGGTTAATACAATTCTAGCATGAATAAAAGACATTTATCATGGTATATAAGTAAATATAAATAACAACTTTATTATTGCCTCTAGGGCATATTTCCTTCACTCACAGCTACGTTCGCATGCCCTTCGGCCTGCCGAACACGGCTGCAACGCACCAACACCTCATGCAGGCCACTGTGGAGGCTCGCGAGGCTAGACGTCAGGAGATCTAGACGGAGGAGGCCCCGAACCCGCACGAGCCCCCCGGACCTGCGGAGCCTCCTGAGGCTCAGGAATCGGCCGGCTCGTGAGGATTGGCCTCATCGCGATCGTCTTGAGCTGCTCCCACACTACTACAACGATGGTGCCACGTGACCTTTTGGTCTGTTCAAGTTGAGGGCGCCCCTCGGGCTGCATTTTCGTCAAGCTGTTAGGGACAACCCCTGCAACCTGTATCGTTTTTTTGTTCGTTAATCCGAACTGGCTTTGCTTTCAAATGGATTTACCCTCGCGTTTTAAAACTTGCATGTTAGGTGTTTCGTGACCTTGAGTGTTGCCTCGCCCTGACTAGCAAGCCAGGGCGCGCAATCCAGTTCCTTCTTTGTGGTATGGGACGCCTCCGCGGGAACCATGCGTCGGGGGCTCTTCCCGTGGATTGTTGCATAAAGAAGCCTAAGCACGGTGCCTGTGCTCGGGTCCGTCCCTACAGCGTCGATAAACCCAAATGACTAAGCTCTGTCTGGTGGGTAAGCCCCATCCACATCACCTCACGAGGTCCTTGGTGCTCGATCTTCTTATGCAATGGCCTCTGGAGGTTCAATCCGGCGCAAGTTATAGCTGTTACTTAAAGTGCTCGAAGACCAGGCGCAACCCGCCTTGAGGTGGGGCCTCGCGAGTCCCGCGCTGGCTCACGGGTGCCCAGATACACCTCCTCTAGCTGGGCTGTACACGCATGGAATGCTCCCCTAGAGGGACATCCCGCCCACGCATCCAGTGGAAGCACCATGCTCCGCGCTGGCGGACGACACTTTCGAGGAGCGGCTATGCCCACGCCAAGTGGAAACCCTATGCCCCATGCTGGGGATAAACAAATGAGGGCGCCTCCGGGTTGCACCAACCTCAAGATGGCCACTCGACCGACCGTTCAACCTCTCCCTGTGATAAGTGCGCGGGGGCTAGACACGGGGGTTGCGCCCAGGCTTGACCTGTCACATGCCGCCTCACCAGGTCCTTGTACCTGGTCCTTCCGCACCCCTCCGAGGCAAAGGTTGACGGGAAAAAGGTATGGAGCTCATGAGGGCAACTCGTACGTCAAGGGGGACCCCTGAGCATCATGAGTCAGTGGCCTCACTGACCTCGTAGCCCCTCACCCTTGGTCCTGTCCTGGTGATCCGGACGCCCCAACAGTGGATGAGGTACGCGCGGGGTTGGGGCCTACCGACGTAGAGCATCAGCGTCCTCATGACGATCTAACTCGTGGAACATTGAGCCTGTTCGCACGTCAAGGGTGACCCCTGATCATCGCGACTCAGGGGCCTCACTGGTCACGTAGCCCCTCACCCCTTGAGATCGTCCTCGTGATCCGTATGCGCCAATGGTGGCTGAGGTATGCGTGGGGCCAGGCCCTGCCGATGCAAAACGCCAGAGCAAATAGAAAGGAAATCGAGCAGGAAAGGAAGCAGATTATTACAATGCATAATGTCTCAGAAATTTGAAGAAAAAGTCCTCACTCCTCCACGAGGCACATTAAATGTCGCATGATCGATCTAGGAAGGAGCGTCGCCTCAAACTTTGGTATCGCCGGCTGCAGGAGTGGTGGCCGAGCCTCGCTTGAGGGTCGAAACCCGAGGACGTAGGACACTCAGGCGAGCAAAGGGGAAAGGGTGGCCTAGGTCCTGCTCGGGAGCATCGCCACCGTCAAGGCTCCATCATGCGCCGCGCCGTAGGCTGCCACCCCGGCGAAGGAATCCCTTCAGGCCCGCCAAGATAAGCCCCCTTCGCACAGACATGGGCACGATGACTAGCATTATGATCCTCGTGACCTCGCTCGGGCAGGAATGCCTTCCTTTTAGCCTATGGGGAGCCGCTTGCGCGCCAAAGGCGACCCCTTGAGCATCGCACCTCAGGGGCTCTTACTGGACCTCGGGCTACTCACCTCCTGGCCTTGACCACGGCATCGCGACCTGACATACCAACGACGGCAGAAGCCTACCTTGGGACCGGGTCCTGTAGGCGTAGAGCACTAAGCTACCGTGAGAGTGAAAGGGGGAACCATGCTGGGGCGAGAGACATAACCACCACATTGATTCAAGGATAACAACATTTAGACAAAAGCATCACAATTCTTACACGCCCCCGCGGGGCTCATTGTGGATCTGGTGTAGGGACGAAACAAAAGGAGGAAGAACCGAAGACTGGCGCTAAATCATAGCGCGACGGCATCACCAATGGCGCCGAGATGATGTTGTTGCCGTGGTCCGAACGTGGTGGCTCGGCGGCTCGTAGCTGACGTCATCGCTCAAATCCGAAGCGGCGCTGCTGCTGTCAGAAGAACTGCTGACAAGACCAAAGGCAAGTCTGATACGTCTCCAACGTATCTATAACTTTTGCATGCTGTTATATTATCATTCTTGGATGTTTTACAATCATTTTATATCATTTTTTGGTACTAACCTATTGACATAGTGCCAAGTGCCAGTTGTTGTTTTCTGCATGTTTTTCTACATCGCAGGAAATCAATATCAAATGGAGTCCAAACACCGCGAAACTTGTTGGAGAATTCTTATGGGCCAGAAGACACCCAATGGGCCAGAGCTGCACCTGGGGGCTGCCCCGAGGGGGGCACAACCGACCAGGGCGCGCCAGGCCCCCCTGGCGTGCCCAGGTGGGTTGTGCCCACCTCCCGCACCGCCCCTTTGCTCTATAAGTACTCAAATATTCCAGAAACCCTAGAGGAGTCGACGAAATTCTATTCCACCCACCGCAAAGTCCAGAACCACCAGATCCAATCTAGAGACCATCACGGAGGGGTTCACCATCTCCATTGGTGCCTCTCCGATGATGTGTGAGTAGTTCCTTGTAGACCTACGGGTCCGTAGTTGGCTTCCTCTCTCTCTTTTGGTTATCAATACAATGGTCTCTTGGAGATCCATATGATGTAACTCTTTTGCGGTGTGTTTGTTGGGATCTGATGAACTTTGAGTTTATGATCAGATCTATCTTTTTATGTCCATGAAAGTTATTTGAGTCTTTTTGGATCTCTTATATGCATGATTTCTTATAGCCTCGTATTTCTTCTCTGAAATTTGGGTTTTGTTTGGCCAACTTGATCTATTTATCTTGCAATGGGAAGAGGTGCTTTGTAGTGGCACTACTACAAAAAGGGTTGTTAATGGCGCACCGGTTTTGCCCATTAATGGCGCACTACCGGTGCGCCATTACTAGCACGCCATTAGTAGTTGGATACTAATGGCGCACCTCTGGTGCGCCATTAGTATCTGGCATACTAATGGCGCACCAGTGGCTCACCACAGGTGCGCCATTAGTATCTGGCATACTAATGGCGCACTACGTAGAAGTGCGCCATTAGTATTTTTTTTTCAAAAAAAAATTTTCAAATTTTTTTTTCAATTTTTTTTATTTTTTTCCTTAATCTCAGATCATTATGGCTTAATCTGGGGTCAATTTGCTTAATCTCAAGTCAAATTGCACTCTGTGGTCAAACTTCCCATAAGGTCACCCATCCTCACACTACTCCAGCCCGAGCACGCTTAACTTCGTAGTTCTATCCCAGCACCAGCTCACTTCACACACACTTGTTGATATATCTATCATATCAATCCTATTAACCCTTCTTGATGTCTACGAGTTTGTTAATGTTCATGAGTATGATGAAATTTTGAAAATATATTTCAAACTTCCCGGTCATATTACGTATCATATTTTGGAAAAAAAATTATAAATTTTTTTTTCAAATTTTTTTTCTTTTCTTTTCTGTTACTAGTGGCGCACCTAGAAAACGGTGCGCCACTAGTAAGTTTGAAATTTTTTGAATTTTTTTGCCTGTAGATCTTAAAAGCCCCGTAACTTTTTTTTTGTTAGGTTTTTGGGGATTTAGAAAATGTTTAACGGGGTTCCCCCGTTTAAATTTGGATGTAACTTTTCGAGTAGATGATTTTTCATATAAAGAACTTTTTAATCCGAGTTCGTATGCAAAAGTTATACCCGTTTTACTAAATTCCAGAGATATTTTGCAAATAAAGTCAAAATTCATATTTGTAAATTTTCCCAACAAGTAGACCACATATCACATGGGAAACTTATTTTCTTTTATTTTTTTGACATTTACATCATTTTCTTTTATTTATTTATTAACTGAAAAAGGCGGTCCACGGGGGGGGGGGGG